>CM046335.1:11028104-11628104 GCA_025403435.1 Artocarpus heterophyllus
ATCATTATCAAGAAAAATCAGCACAATCAAATTTATGAATCAAATAAGTCGTAGTAGTAGCAGCAGTGGTAGTAGTAATAATAATAATTTTTGCTTACCAACTAGCACTTGTTAAGCTAGCCAACACAATACATAAACAAAAAGAAATCATCTCAATTACACCAAGCATCGAACAAAGATGAATTATGTCAGATTAATGCTACATCACTACACAACGTAGCATTTAGTTTGAAAAATGTTTTCATTAAAACATCAAAACAAGAGCACCAAATTCCATCATACAAGTTATTTACAAAAAAATCTTAATAAACTCAAATGGCAAACAACTCATCTCATATACAATTTTACTGTCCTGATAAGCTACAAGAAATCTGAAGCCATGGCCTGATCAATGTCAATAAATTTTTCTTTAGTGTTTGTGTCCACGCTAAAACCCAAGATTGCATAGTATATATGGTGCAATACTACTACCTATGTGAAATAACAAAAGGAAAAGGCAAGCATAAGAAGTTTCTATGAATGAAAAACATGAGTACAAACACAGCAGAATTTTAGGTCAACATACATACCTGGTTGGAGCAAGCATCTTCAGCCTGTTGGACAAATACCGAGCCTTCACCAGTAATATGCTGCAAAAAAAAGGCATGAGTATCTAATTGGACAAAGGAAACAGCTGAAAGAGGCTCCCTAAGGTCAATAAAATATTCTGAAGTTTCAAAGCAGCTAACCTGTTTGAATACATTGGCGACAGGATCAAGGCCTTTTGGAATTTTATGGTAAAGTCTATACATTCTAGAAAGATCTTCCACCTAAAAAATGACATTAAGAAGTAGAATATTGCGTCATGGACATCTTGTGTGACGAAACCATGACAAAACTCTTTCACAAAAAACTAAATACCTTATCGTCTCGAAGCAAAGCACGGCATCCAGAATGTTCCTTCTCAAGCAATTGAGTTGCATAGACCACCAACAATTCATGTTGCACTTTCTATAAGAAAAAAGAAATGCAGTACTAAATAAGATGAAATTGAAGAAACATACATATATCCCTTGAAAACTACGACTAGCTGCAACAGAATATTCAAGCATCTCAAGTCAAAACTCGTGAAAGTATGGCATTATTGATGACATCTAACTAGGCATTCAATCATTTAAGGAGAATAAAAGACATCCATATATAACGTTGGTAGCAATAACATTGTTAATAACCACAAATACCAATTCGCTAACCAACAATCTCCATGGTTATCATGGATTGGGGAAATAGTCCATGCAGACGAAATTGTATTCATGTCTTTAAGATACATGTATAATGGAGATCATCTACTAGTCTCACAACAAAACATGGATAATAGTAACTAACCTCAACTAAATTCTGCTCGCTGCTTGAGTGTAGGTAATGAGAAACTCTATCCCTCTCTCTTTTCAAGCTTCCTCAGCCTAGAAAACCATAATAGAGATATTATACTCACGCAACCTCAGCCAAAAAAAAAAAATCATACCAAATGCAAAAGAATTAAATATATATATATATTGCCTTCAACCTGTAATCAGGACAAGAATCCTGCAAAATCCAGTTTGATGCTTTGCGAGAATAATATGCACCAGTATCTTCAAGCATCAGTGCCTCAAAGTCCTCTTCATAAGATTCCATTTTTTCCCATCCCAATTTCGACAAATATGTCTATCACATTCTTCAAAAGTGCTCTGTCAATCTGCTCTCCCTCACGTTCTTTGTCAATCTGATATAACAATAACTGGCGTTAAGTATTTAGCGACAACATAATATAGTCCAAATAAGATGCAATAGCAAACATACCAAAACAATGACAGCATCTCTGGCCTTTGCATTTACCTCCCTATAAACCTGAAATCACGTAAATAAATACTTACAATGCAGTAATTTGCTAGTCTATAAATGCACATAACTATACAATACCACAAGTAGGACTAAAAACTACTAACCAGGTCCCTAAAGCAGGTGAGTCCAACTTCATTAAGAGCAGGAAGTGACCGTCGAGCAATAAAATAACGATCAAGATAAAAGAAGAAACGCGAAAGCCATCTAACCATAACCTTATGATTCACCCATCTTTTCACAAGTTCTCTCAGCATAAACTCATCATGCTTCTCCCTAAGAGAGGGCATTACCTAGACAAAGTAAACAAGTTAGAAAAAAGAAAAGCTTCCATAAGTGAGTTGAATTTTATGAAATTCATACGAGGGAAGTGAATAGGTGATGAAGGTATTGAGTAACAAATTTTCATAACAAAGAAGGGTATCAATTGACCGTACAACAACCTAGCCAATTACATATGCAAGAAGCCATGATAAGAAACCACAGCATGTGAAAACCAAAAGGAGGCATCTCATAAATTTATATTTGAAGTCTCATACTCAACACCAAACATGACACTCAAAATAAGTCCTCTACAAAGCAAATCAATCGCAATCAACAACAGCAGCTACAAATTCCAAGCGAGTTGTACCAACAATCCTTGTCATGTATGAAAATAAAAATGATGTTGTCCAATCCTCACCGTTGTAGTGATATACTCTTCAAATGCCTCACGGTATTTGTCATAAAGCTGCTGAGAATAATCATGAGGGGGCTTTTGCGTACACATGTTATAGATGGTACTGAACTTGGAATGAAGGAAAGATCATCATGGGTGAACATTCGTGTTCAAAATCAATACACACACACACACACAAGAGTGTGTGCATATATATATATATATATATATATAGTGTGGGGTGTATGGCTCCCACTTTACCAAGGAGAAATGAAAACACCAGGGTTCAAAAACCCTAGTGGACACACGCACCTAATCACTTGAAGCAAAATCAATGAGTATATTTAATGTATTATATATACATAAGAAAAGCAGAAAAACATATCAAAGGATACGTATAGAGCATCATATATTCCTCTCCAGTGAATGGGGGTTCAGGTGATTCTTCTAGAATGCTCTTCAGTTTTGTGATCCCTTTCTGCATGTAAGCCCATCCTTCATCCAATTCAATGATTTTACGATCCATTCTGCAAAATAGTTCTGCCCATACAGAGAGCAAACGAATTTAAGACAGTTCATGGCCAAATTTTTTTTTTTTTTTAAAAAAAAAACAACAACAAAACAGAGACAGTTCAGTCATAGCAAATTTATAAATCTTATAACAAATCTTTATTTCAGTCATAGCATATTACTAATTACTCAACACGTAAGAAAGCCAGTGATCAACAATTATCAGAACAAATATGTAAACGATTAAAGACTTCATAAATAAGTTTGCCCTAACTCATTCGTATATTAAAAAAAAAAAAACACCAAACAAACAAACAAACCCTAACCATGAAAAGAGCTCTAAAAAAAATGCGCGACAACAATTACAAGAAGCCTTAGAAGAACAGTGATTTTAGGAAACGCCTATCCTCATCCAGAGATTATTCTCATGATGAAGAACAATGCAAGACCCTAGAAATTGAATTAACGCAAATAAAAAAAATGAAATCCATATAAAACAAAAACAAACAATCGAAAATCGCGAGCTTACCCGGGGAAGAAGCAAGAACAATGAGAATCAGGAAAAAGAGACCAAGAAATCGAAAAGGCCGGGAGTCAAAGGCCGGGCGTTTGGGAATCTGAAAACGCCAAAGAATTGAAAAGAAAAGAATCGACTGATTGCAATGATCACCGACTTCGAGAGCTTCGCTTTTCGCTGAAGCTCCGGAAAATAGCAGATGAAGAAGAAGGAGCAAAGCGGATTCCCGGACCTGGAAATCGCGGGAGACCAGAATGGAGAAGGCTGCGAATCAGGTCAGAGAGATTGTGTATTTATTTTTTTCATTTGAGAAGAAAAAATCTTTTTTTTTCTTTTTTTTAATGGAAAGAAAAAAATTTTTTTTTTTTAAAAAAAGAGAGAGATTCTTTTTCTTTTACTATTTATTATTAATTTTAATTTAATTAAGGATTTCCTCTGTACGAAAAAAAACTCAAAATGATTTTTTTTTTCTGTTAAGGTTTTTTATTCTATTATAGTCATTTTTTTTTATTTTTTTGAAAAAAAATTAAGACAATTTATCTACATAAAAAAACATATTTTTTGGTTTAAAAAAAAAAAGCTATTTACCCAATTAAAATTTTTTTTTGGCCCTTTCATCAAAATCTTCCAAAAATAACTTAGAGTTTTTCTTTGCATGGAAAAGGGAGAATAAATCAGAGTTTTCTGTTTTTTTTAAAATTTATTTTTGATGAAGATGAAGATGATTTTCTTATTTATATGTAATTTATATAATATTTTAATCATTTAGAGAGAATTTAAGAAAAAAAATAACAAGATACATGATTTTTTTTTCTTTTTTGTTTTGCTAATTAAAGTGAGCAAGAAAAATGAATTGTAAATTTATTCGGGAACTTTTCCTCTTGGGAAAATTCATTATGTAACTGACTAATTTGATAAAAATGAATTTTTGTTGTCACGCCAGAAAGCGCCAGGGTTTTTGATTGGGTGTGATTTTGAAGGAGGTTATGGTTCGATCATGTTTTATAAAAGAGTAAAAAACAAATAAATAAAAAAACTTCCTCCAAGCTCAACAAATGTGAACCATCTTGGCTTGTATATTATTTTCTTAAAAAAAAACTTTTAAAATAGGGTTTTTTTTTTTTTTTTGCAAACTGAAGCACATAAATCTTTTTAAATTGATGGAATTTATATGATTTAGCTCTTCAAAAAGAAAAAGAAAATAAATTTTAAAATTAAAAAATACATAAATTTCTTTGCTAATCAACGTGAATAAGAGACATGAATTTATAAGCTGGAGTTTGTATAATAAATTCAGCAAGAAAATTTTCTATTGGTGAAATGCGTTATGTTCATAAAAGACAGATTTGACTCTTGTACATTTTTATTCACGTCCCTCCAATAATATCATAACACGTTAATAAAAATATCATATCAATTAAAATATTATATCATTAATTATATTAGTTAAACTTTTTTAATTAATATGACATGATATTATTGAGGGAATACATAGGAGGAGAGAAAAAGAGGACACATAAACTAAATCCTTAAAATATATATATATATATATATATATATATATTCAAATAAATGAAAATAATATACCTAAGACCGTTTCGTTGAGTCACGCTAAAACGTGCGAAGGCTTTTGGTAGGCGTGACTTTGGAGAAGGTTGCGGTTGAATTCAACCTTATAACAAAACCAAAAAAAAAAAAAGGGAAAAGTGAAAAACTTCCCTTGAAATGCACAATAAATGAGGACCATCTTGGCTTATATATTATTTTCTTGATAAATAAATTAAAATATGCTTTTTCTTTTGGAAAAATAAATAAAGCTTTCGAAAAATAATATTATAAAAAAGAAAGTTGGAAGTTAATTATTAAAATCAATAACTTTTTATTATATTGAATAAAAAATTGAAATTACAACCTTCAAAAAAAATTAAAAGTGCAACAAATGATATATATTATAAACATATGAGTGGAAATAGTAACAACGATAGCGCGGATAGTTGTGGAGAGTAACGTTTTAGAAATTTGAGGGTTTTTTGTGTACAATATGCTATCATTTTTTTAAAATAAAATGTGCTATCAATTTTTGTATGACAAAATTTTATTTTTTTTATTTACCTGCCAAACCGCGTCATTTCTCTCCTCTTTTAAAATTTTATTCGCTTATAAGACCAATTTTATTCATATTTATTAGTTATGAATTTTTTTGGGATATTGTTCTTTACTTTATAATTTTTAACTTTTTTTTCTCTTTTTCGTAGATAAATTATTATTTAAATGATTAATTTGTCTTCTTTTTATTTTTTTCATTAAAATAATAGAAATTAATTTGAGCAAAAAAATAGAAATTAAGATTTTTCTGGTAAGGCTTTATTCTTTGTTATTATACATTTACAAAGTCACTATTGCTCGAAATTAATATAACATTATACGTTCTTTTTAATGTGTGTAAAATATAGGATTGGTACTTGGAAGACTTCAACCTTACTTATAAATTTGCTGCCACGCAAACTAAATTTGACAAATTTATTTATTTATTAACTCTTTATTTCGGCTTTTGACCCTTTATAAACGTTTTTCTTAAACTATGTTCAATATATATGACAATGTTGATGTGGTATTTGACACTAAACATTGTGAAAGTGACATTTAATAAGCAACTATATTTTCTCTCTAATGTATAATGTTATTATATTTTTTTCGTAGTAATAAATTTACTTTAAAAATTGTAAATTAAAGCATTTAACTATAAAATAACTTGAAAAATATTATAATTACATTCATGTGATGAAAAATGTCAATACATCAACAAACAACATTTAAATACAATAATTTAATATTTGGTGTCAAACTTAACACCAATTATTGTGTATCTCTAATTTAACACAAATGTCGTAATAATTTTAAAGATTGGCTTTTCCACTTGAATGCTAAAATGTGGCAATGACATGTTAAATTAGCAATGCCTAAGATTCTTTTAAACAATCTATAGTATGAATGTTAATATTGATGTTTATTTTCGCACTAAAAAGAGTTAAAATAGGAAAAAAATGTATATATTATAGTGATTAAATAAAAACTTAAAGGCATCATCCTACAGCAATCAAATATCGACATTTAACAGGTGCTAAATTTCGTGCAAAACATAGTATTGCATTAGATATATACTTTTATCACCCAAGTATTAAAAATTGACATTTACATTTAATTTAATACTTTTTAGAGAAATTGTAGCAAATAGAAGATTTTGTTAATATTTAGTAAATTATGTCATACAAGTTTTAAAAATATGAAGTGAATAACATATTTAGGATTAAATAACATATTTAGTACTAATTACTATTTTACAAGCCTGAGAAGCCCGAAATATCCTTAGGCCATGTTTGGCACGTCGCATTAGAATAGATTACTTAGTCTGGATTGGATTGGACTGGACTGGATTGGATTGGATTATGCTAAATCCTATCTTGTGTTTGTTAAATTGTTGGATGAGGGAGTTGGACAAATAATCTTATATTTGATGCATCATCAGACTAAATTAGATTGAATATGATAATAATTTATACATACATTAAAAGAATTATAAGATTCAAAATTAAAAATAAACTATAACACACTGTCTCTTAGTGTTCCAACACAAAACAAGTTGTGAAATGCAAATTTGTGACACCCGTTATTCTCCTAACGGGTATTGAGGTAATTAAATTAATTTTTAATGTATAAAAAAAAAATTGCTTCATTTAAATTTATTTTATAATATTTATTTTTATCTATTTTTAAGTTTTCTAAAATTCTCCTATATTTATTTAGTATGATTACTAAAAAGCCTTAGAACTTCTAATAAATCTCAAAAATGTCATATTGGCATTATGTGTGTTAAAGTCTTTAGATGAGACATAAGGATATCTTTTCCAACTACTCTTGACCCTCATTTTCTTTATTTCCTCCGTGACATGCTTCAACATGTCTCCTCTATAATTGTTTCTATCACTTCTTTTCAAAGACTTCATCTTTTCTTCCTTTCTCTTCCACGGTTCCCACACTCTTCTTCTCATTTCTTTGCTGAAGCAAAATACTTAGAGAACTTCTTCAAGGCAGCCATAAAAATCAGCCACCATCACCTCCATTTGAGCAAGAATTTCAGTCATACCGAACTAAAGGAACCTGTTTTGAAGCCATTTCAAGCTTCCAACTAACCATAATCCGAGGTTAGAATCTTATGAACAAATTTAGTCTTTCATTTATAAATTTTCTTTTATACTAAAGGATTATTCAAATTTGCGTTCTTAAACCTAAGTATATGTTTGTTGCTATTTTGGAGCATATGTATGAAGTCTAAGTGTATATGCCCTAGACAGAAAATTTATATTGTTAAACTTTATAATACCTCTATGGGCAGTGGTTATTTCTTGAAATTCTAAGATTAAATTAAAATAAATTTTATGAATGTAGTTGTATGTTGTGCTTTAGTTTTAATTGTCCTTATGCACGCCTTAGGATCAAGGGAGTATGGAGCTAACGTTAATTGATTCCAGGATTAAGAGACTGTTGATAAGCTTAAAAGGTAGGGATTCTATTACTCATCTTTTGTGAGGTTTTTATAGAATTAAAATTGATTGTTTTGCTGCAATATATATATATCTATGTTGAACTGATATTATATGTGTATCACATATGAAACTATGACATGGACTCGTCTTGTATTGTACGGCGAGGAACATAATGAATTGACACATGTTATAAATTGAGAAGCATGGTTAGGAAAACTAACTCTATTGATAATGATTCAATATAGAGAAATTGTGAGACATGAAGAGGGCGACGGTTACGTCCTTGGGCATGAATACCCTAAAAGGTAAAATAGGGGGAAGGCGATGACGCTTCCTTGGGTTGAAAGTCCCAGAACATACTGTACAGGAATCGATTTGGTGAGGACTCGGGGCTTGATGTCCCCTCACCGGAACACCCTTGGAATGTTTATAGGGTGATCAAGTGCGCCCATTTGGGTTTCGATGAGTTGAGTGATACTCAATTTAACATGGATACCTAGGAGCAATGATGATTGTTAATATTTGTATAAATGTGTAATTATGACACTTGGTAATGATTAACTACGGTATCCATAAGATGTGATCATAATAAACCTCATAATCTGGAATATGATGTAACTTATTAACCATGCAGGTTTTAATGTGGTAATGATAAAAACCTAAAGGTGAGTAATGGCTTTCTCTACTGAGCATAGTGTCGCTCATTCCCTTATGTTTATATCTTTTCAGGACTCACTAAGTGTGAGGTGGCTACGAGAAATATAGTTGAGGAAGCGATATAACTATATTACATTGGGACTGCTCAATTGTAAAGAATGTTCTTCATGATAATGTAAGCATCAATTGTTACTTTCTGTGACTGTAATTATAATGTGTTGAGGGTTAAAATGATGATGACAACAGTTTATATTATTAAATTTAAGGTGCTACATTAAAACTGTGGTTTATTTGTCGTTTATATTTTTATTTTTGAGTTGAGAGTTTTCATTTAAGTCCCGGGCAAATTTTAATTTTTAAGGTTTTACTTTTATTATTTATTTTTATTTTATCTCATTAAAAACTGTTAACCCCCACATAGGGGCGTTACAGAATTATATTATATTGTCACCTTTTGCAATGCCAACAATATGACACAACTATTGCTTTATCCATCGAACTCCTCAGTTCAATTCTAAAGTTTATGACCAGAGATTGACTTTGCAAAAGCCACGAAAACAGCACAATTCCTCATAACTACTCTCTCAGGATGTGATTATTGTCATCTCACGTATAGCCCAAAAAAGTTTGATAAAATTACAATGGCTAACCTGTCTAGATGGAGTAGCCTTGTAGTCCATCCTTCAATTTCCTTTACTCCAATATCAAACCGAGGACTAACACTACCACACTTGTTCAATTGTCCATTGAGTTCAACCACAATTTTCCAGATCTGTGGTCATCCATGTACTCAAATTCACCAATTTTTCAAAGTTTCCCCCACCCCGACGCCATCTCCGACCCACCCTTTCTTTGTGCACGTTGTCGAAGACCACAGACCATGCCAATGGAGCTTCCTCCTCCGCCCTTGTCCCAATCTGGACCTCACCAATGGAGATCCCCTCATCCCTTTCGTCCTCCACCTCTTGCCAGTCCCGACCACCACAACCTCGCCATTTCCCCTCATTTCAACCAAAACCAAAGCTAGCTTACCCCCTCTTCGAGAGCCAAAGGCCAGTGGCCACTCGAGAGCAGCACCAGTAATCGGCCCAGATAAGGAGAATGGGTTGAGTTTCTTCTTTGAATATCCAGCATCTTTGATTACACAGTGGGTTGGCTGGCTGGATTGCAAGCGAAGGAGATATAGAGGGTGTGGCAGGCTGAAACGATGATCGCCAAGAGGTGGCTCGCGGTGACCATAGTGGATCACGATGGGAGTGGGCCAACGATAACAGAGTACGCTATGATGATCATGGTTGCTTGGTAGATTTATGATAACGATTAGGTTGAGAAACACTCTAATCCAATCTTGGACAAATAATCCCACCCTTTTAAGTGGGATTAGTTATCCCACAAGTTTGGGACTATTTTATGGTTAACGGATAATTAATTCGATCCACATTTGTTCCCAAACATGGGATTGGGATTATTTATCCCAATCCTAGTCCTTATCCCGCATAATCTATATTTGAATTTTTTTTTTCCTTTTTTTATGTTTTATTCCCTTCTTGTTTCTTTTATCTCCTCCCTCTGTCTTTTCTTTCTCTCATGATCTATTCGTCATCCTCAACGGTGCAGATCAGAATGTCAGCCATCGCCGACAAACCTCCACCTCCGTGACGAGCAAAGGCCTCGCGAACGTTGTTCACTTTCTCTCTCCTCTCTCTCCTTTAGCTTCATATATCTTTCCTCTCCATAGTTCGCGATGACCGTGCTCTCTAGAAGATCCAAGGCGGTTGATTCTTCTTCGTCGAAGTTTGTTGTCCTATTTCGCCATCCCTCACCAATCTCAATCTGCACTCATCCTCTATTGGTTCGCCATGGTCACACAAGCTAGATCTCAATCGCACTGAATATATCTGCCTTTGCTCTTTTTTGATATGAATCTTAGCCGTGCTAAATAAGAGCTTTTGTTGATCCTGATCTAGATTGTCATCTTTAGCAATGTCGAGTAGCAAACGCAATCCGATCTGCCACCACCTTCACCAATCTCGATCACTCATAACCTAGCTAAGTGTATCCTCATAGGAAGTGTCATCCTTCATATCGTCTATGGCTGAATCCAATCTCCCACCATCTTTTATGTCGTTGTCAACAAGGCCTCTCTCTCGATGCCTCGTGTTTTTCTATTTTTCCTTTTATTGCTTGAAATTTTTTAAATTTTTTGGATTAGAAATTTAAAACTAAAAGTGGGATTTTTTATTTAATTTTATTTTTTGATTTTGATAATTTCTTTTGCATAATTATTGATCTTACATTTTGGTTTTGTTGCATAATTCTTGGTTTTGCTATTAATTTCTTTTGTTTGGCTTCGAAAGTAGCCACGAGAATTTGTTCCTATGACGTTCAGCGATGCCGATGGTACATTTTGGTTTTTATATGGAAACATTATAGTATTATGGAAAAAAGGTTATTAGCGGCCACCAGCAATATCGCTGGTGCCAATGAATTTTGGCACATGTAAGTGTTATAATTTTCGGCTGTTGACAATGTTGTCGATGCCAATAATTTCTAGTGACATTGCCAGTAAAATTTTATATTTACATATATATACAATTTTTTTACAAGTAAATACTTGTGATTTTTGTTTCATCAGTCTATGTAAAGTCATTTTTGGGGTCTAACATGTGTTTGGATAAAAAAAGTTGAAACTCATCTTGAAAAATGTTTCCAAAATACTTAAGTCAAAAGGCCACGAAACTCAAAATTAACCCGCATTCCTCGATTTTCAAGATTTTTGAGCTTAGTCTTTCTCATATGTAGGAACCATAGTGGGTCAAAGAGATTAGGGAAGAGCTCGTGTGTATAACAAGTGGGAATGCTCCAGCCAGGCTACTTGAGAGACATGCTCCAACCAAAGCCTTGGGTATGCTGAGAAGCACACACACACACAAGGGAGAAAGGAAAAAGGAGCTTGGACATGATTGGCTTAGTGGCTTATGACTTGACCAGGCTCGCTAAGCTCTTCTCACATGCATGGCTTAACAGCTCAACTCGGCTATAGCGGCTTAGGTGGCATTTTGACTCATTTTTTACATCTAAGCATAATTTTAGATTTTATCCTCTTTTCAATCTCAAAAATATTTATACATCCAAAAGTCAAATTGAATTCTAGTTTTAGACCACACTTTTCAAACTTTCCATCTTAAACTCAAAAAGTTTAAACTATTATAATTCGAACCCCTAAAATAAATGGATGAATTGTAGTTCCCAACAGCCACCACGTGAGGAATGAAAGAGGTGGGGAGAAAAATGTGAGGATATTTTAGGGTTTTTATTCTCAATTTCTCACAAGATAAATCCAATTTCTCAAGATAGGCTATTTACTGTACATTTTAAAAACATCTGACATTATTTATTAATTCTTAATTAAATATATTATTTGGCTCATCCTTTCCACCCCACAAACATATATATATATATATATATATATATATATATATATATATTCTTAACTTGATAGCGTCTGCAATACGGATCATGACACGATAACATTACTCGAAAACGACACCAATTTCATGGGTTAGGGTTGAAGAAAAAAGAGTGCAAGTCAAATTTTGCTTAACTTGACATTGACACAAATATAATGGGTTAATTGAGAGTTGAAGTCACCTAACCCAAACACGACATGAAACCCATAAAAATATCTGAAAGATATATTTTACATCCCATACTTTAGATTTTGTTATGAATTTGTGATCTTAAGATAGTTGTTCTCATAATTGTACGCTCCAATTTGCTAAATTTTAGTTAATGGTATCATATTTTAGTAGGTTATGATTTTTTTAATTATTATAATATGGAAAAAATCAATAAAATAAAGAATTCTTGTGTTAATTTCAGGTTCATTTGTTAATTTTTGTCACGGGTCTATTTCGAGTTGTATTGTATCAATACGTAAAATAGCCGTGTCATATTTATGTTGCGGTTTTCAAAAAAATGTCACGACTTAGATTCGGGTTGACTAAAAATAATAAAAAAAAAAACAAAATATGATATGAACATAACTCATGACACGAGTTGCGAACCCTATAATTTGATACTCTTAGGGTATGTTTGTTTCATGTATTCTTTGAACTCAATGGACTCAATTTAGATTCGAGTATCAAAAATTTTTTGGATACGTGTTTGTTTCCCTCAAAATCCGAATCCATTGAGTATCAATAATCTAAGTTTTTAGAGTTCTTATCCCCCTAAATTTTTGATACTCGGATATATTTGCTAAAGTAAAAACTGAAATTCTCTCTCCTATATTTGAGGAAAAAAATCATAACTTCTTCATTTGATGTCCAATTGAAACGATTATTTTTTTGTTGTGTTCTTAGTGAAAAAATGAATAAATTAAGACCCATATTACATTTTTTTAGGATAATTAACATTAACATTTTATTAGATTTGTTAATAAATTTAAAACTATTTTTACTATATTTCTAAACATAAATTCTAATTTTATTCTATACTCAGATTAAAACTTAAATACACATCCAAATGTTAATTCGGATAATAATTCAAATTACTAACTCAAATCCTAGTTTAAATCACATTAACTCAAATCAAATTACTAATTCAAATCCCTTTACCAATCGGACTCTTAGAAATTATAAGTCATAAACTTTAGTTAGGCACAATTATAGCTTTCACAACCTTTAAATTCAAATACTTTTGGAATGTAATATTGATCAACTATTCATCTATTCAATACATGCTCAAGAACTTTTAGCCGTGTGCAAAAATTTTAAAAAGGGTATTTTCTCATTGTTAAAGAAAAAAATATTCAAAATTATAAAAAATCAATGACAAATATTTAAAATGTGGAGTGTATTTGAAACACCCATTTGAAATAAAAAGGTTTTGTTTAAATTGAGTTTGTTACAGTATTTTAAGTCAAAATTTAAATTGTTATAATAGTTCAAAGTGACTATTAATAGAGTGTTTGAAAATCAATGAGAGTTTTATATTGTAGTATGCTATAATATGTGAAAGTTTTACATTGTATCATAGTAGTTGAAATTAATTGGATGTTTTGAAAGTGTAGTTAGAATTATTGGTTATAATTCAAAATATAATAGCACGTGAAAACTTTAAATTATAACAATTTTTTGCTTTTTAATAGCAACCAATGTTGCCAAACAGGTTGTTAGTGTTAGAATATGGTTTCTAAAACATCACTTTGATTAATTAATTATGGGCTCTAAAGTGATATTCTTGTAATTCCCTCAACCGTAATTGGCGCGCGTGCAGTCCATTCCCCACGTGCGAACGCTGGGGCTATTCTCGCCTGCCCCCGCGTCTATGCGACTCTTTCTTCTCCCATAGTCTTTTCTTTCTTCCTCAGAAATTCCAAACCCTAATTCCCGACTAAACGTGAAAGAGTCAAAAGATTGCACCTTCGCTCCAGGTTTTAATGCGCGCTACGCTTTTCCCCATTGTTCTGAGGTTCGGAAATTCGAGCTTCGAGTTCTGCCATGAAGTTCTTGAAGGAGGATTTCTCGGGGTTGCAGATCGGGAGCTCTTTGGAGTCGCTGCACAAGTCCCTCGACGCGCAGAGAGAGCTTTTCCACAGCCAGATCGACCAGCTCCAAAGAATCGTCGTCACGCAATGCAAGCTCACCGGCGTCAATCCGCTATCCCAGGAAATGGTGCGCCTTTTTTTTTCTTTTGTTTTTCTGTATTTGTTTTTTGTAATTTTCTGTCTCCTGTTTGTTTGCCGAGAAACAGTAGGAAATATGATTAATTGACATGAAAAATTTAGTATATTATTTGCTTTTTTGGCTAAATTGAACGAAATAGGGTAATCAATAGTAGATTTATACAAAACCCGAATTTTTCAGCTGGTGTAATTAGCTTTTGGGGGGCGTTCAGTTGGTTTTACATGCTTTCTGTACATGCAATGGTTGCTTGATATGTTCATTTGTGAGATGAAAACCCTAGTGTTGGCCATTAGCGGAATCTCCTATGCATGCCATTTATAGTACCCCTATCTAGTCATTCGATTATCCCCTGGAGTTTAATGATTTTAGATGACGACCTAAAATTGCTCTGGAAATATAGTTTAATGATTTATCTTGATGAATTGGAGGTTTGGAACATAAATGGGCCTGCATTATAGAAAGTTAGAACTTAGAAACCCCAAAAAATCTGTGAGAGATTTTGAAAATTTGAGTCCCTTTTTCGATCTCTATTTAATAGTTATGCATTGTGATTCATTGCAAGCAACTCTTATCCGTTACAACGTCAATCATTCTATTTTTATCATTCACCACATATGTTATCATGACGATATAGATAATAAATAACATATTTTTGTTATTTTTTATGACCGCAGGCAGCTGGTGCACTTTCAATAAAAATTGGTAAGTAATGGTAGTGGAAATTTTATTTACAATCAAAATATTGTTTACCTTTTTTTTTAGCCTCTGTTTCATTTGACTGTCATCCGTTTGCAGGAAAAAGGCCTAGAGATTTACTAAACCCCAAAGCTGTAAAGTATATGCAATCCGTTTTCTCTATAAAAGATGCAATTAGTAAGAAGGAATGTCGCGAGATAAGTGCTCTATTTGGTGTCACTGTCACGCAGGTTTTTCTTTTTTGATCAGCAGCCTATTTTTTTTTTTCTTCTTTCAAGCTCTTAATTTGCACCTTTGTAAATTTATTGCTCATGTGTTTTCTTGATTTGTAGGTTCGTGAATTTTTCACTAGTCAACGTTCAAGAGTTAGGAAATTTGTTCGTTTGTCAAGGGAAAAAGCAATGAAATCTAGTGCATGTTCAGAACTGCATGACGGGGATCAAACAAGCTCTGATCCATTATTACCTATTGATCCAGTTCCCTTAAACGCTATTGGTCCCACCAATGTTGAGGAAACACCATCTTGCTCAACCAAAGATGATACTCTACCTGGCATAGATGAATTAGATAAGCAATTTGTTGAGAATATTTTCAGTTTGATGCGAAAGGAAGAAACATTCTCTGGGCAGATCAAATTGATGGAGTGGATTTTGCGGATACAAAATTTAGCAGTATTATGTTGGTACTTATCGTCTATCACATCATAATATAAGATTTTAGTTATGTTGTGGTACTGTCTCACCATCTGATTGTACGCATGCAGGTTCTTAAACAAAGGCAGTATGATGATTTTAGCAACATGGTTGAGTCAAGCAGCCGCTGAAGAACAAACAAGTGTTCTTCTTGTCATCTTAAATGTATGTCTGAAATTTGTCTCGTGAACTTTCTATAATCCTTTATGGATATCTCTTACCATTTTAATGATTAAATACTGTTCAGGTACTTTGCCATTTGCCTCTACATAAAGCTTTTCCTGTGCATATGTCAGCCATACTGCAAAGTGTCAACAGATTGCGGTTTTACAGAACTTCAGGTGTGCTTTACTTCAGAAACCCATTTTTGTGCTCTCCTTTTATGTCAAGTTCCTTTTTCTTTGCTTTTCATACATAAGAGTTTTAACCTCAATGTGACACTAAACATCTTTGCAGGTAGATATTTTCAGTTCTTTTCTTTCCTGATGCTCTTAAGTATCTTTTGAAATAAATGAACAAACCTTTTTTTAGCTGAGGCTGTGTCTGTGTGAAAAATTTGAATCTCATTTATCTGATTTGAAGATCAGACATATCAAACAGGGCAAGAGTTTTATTATCTAAATGGAGCAAGTTATTGGCAAGAAGAGAAGCCATGAAGAAACTGAATGGCGTAAAATCATCTGGTGATGTACAACAAGAATTAATCCTGAAGAACAGGCAAGTTTATATCTTAAGTTTCCATACACACAAGGATTCATATTTTAGCTCATGAAGTTTAATCACGTGCAGTTTAAATGACGTTATTGCTGATGAATCATGGCAGTCAAGTATGGATAGCCCTGTAAGTGCTCGAATTTAATTTTACCTAAGACCGGTTTTATCCATCTACAAGTTGCACAATTTATCCGAGTGTTTCTTCTTTCTGTGCAGGAAAAGTTTCTTGGTAATTCTGAAAATTTCAGGTATGCAGATTTTTCATTCTGAGATAGTGTTTAGCATGGGTGCGATTGTTTTTGGCTGCTGAGGTTTTAATTATAACATACGTTTTTAGGACATCAGAGACCACACAGGCACTGAAACTATTGCCGGCATCTTCAGATGATTCAAATAAGAAGCAGATCCTAGGCGTATCTTCATCCCGTATCCTTAAGATTGTAATACTTTGTGTTATTTTTAGTTCTCTTCGATTACGATTTATAATTATTGAGATATATAAATATTTTCTAATATTGGTGTAATTAGGACATAAACAGCTTTTAAAGAAAGGGTAAAAGACAATCTTAGGTGTAATTATGATTGAACAGCTTTAGAAAGGGTAAAAGACCGTCTTAGTTATAAAATGTGGTTTCTTGTTTTGTGGTTTTTGGTTCTGTTTCCACTTAGAATACTAGACATCATTTTCTTAACTACTTAACAGAAATTCGAGAACGCAGAAAAGTTCAGTTAGTGGAACAACCTGGCCAGAAAACTGCTGGGAGAAGTCCACAGGCTACCAGAGCAGCACCATTGAATCAGAGCAGACCACTGTCCGCTGATGATATCCAAAAGGCAAAACTGCGTGCACAATTCATGCAGAGCAAATACAAGAAAGCTATTTTATCTAATGAAAATAAAGAAGTGAAGACTGAAGGACTTAAACCCTCAACCTCTCAGCCCAGCATTTTGCCTTCAGTGTCTAAAGTTCTGGGTCGACCTATTGTTGAGGAACACAAGAAACCTATGGCACTTCCCATGAAGGCTCCTAATATGCCAGAGGCTTCCATTGATCCAAAGCCAAGAGTGGATTTGAAGGAGCCATTGTGGGAGAAGTGCAGGAGGGTCCAGTTTTCTTGGCAGACACCTCCAGGTACATTTTCATTTTTGTGGATTATCATTTGTACTTTTGAATTTTTGCATGTGGCGTTGCATCATAGAAATTCTAGCGCTTTGCAGAAGAAAAATTTTGAAGTTCCTTGGATTTTTATAGCTGTTGAGAAGAGTTTCTTTAATGTTATTTATGTATTGATGGAGGGAGTTCTGACCAACTGGATGCTGTAACTTCTTTTGCATGAACTGAATGGATGACACTCTTATTGTATGTTTGTCCGAGACTTGGATAGATTGTGAAAAGTTTTTAACACAAACGTGGCTATCTTTGTTTTAGTTCAATCGCCACGTGTTAATGTCAGTGGCTTTTAGATTTCCCTTTTACTGTTTGAATACCATGCTTCTGAACTTTAGGCTTTCATCAAGTTTGAATCATAGTTGTTCTGCGTTAGTTTATGCAATCATGAATGAGATCTTGATTTCTTCTTTCTTTTGGAGAATTTTTTTCCCCTGCCAAACTGACCATAGTTTCTACGCAAGTTTCAGGGGAAAGGTATTATTCTTTAGCAAGTGCATGTGGCCAATGGGTTACTCCTTAGACAGTTGGGTTAGGGAATGTGGCAGAATTGAGACATATGATGCTATATGTTGCACATTTAAAATTTAAAACAGAGCAGTTTGTTAGGAAATGTCATTTTTTGAAGTTACAACGGCTGGACATTTGAAAGAATGGTGACTGAGAAGCGCTCTGTTTTGTTTCGAAAGCATATAAATTCTTTAACTTTTGCCGGACATTAAAAGCATCTCACTTCAAATTTTTAGGAATGACCGGTTTTCTCTTTTGCCCTTTCCTTGCAGCCAATCATTATTTGGGTTAAAGGTCTCCGGTTTATAACTAAATTAATAGTAGAAAAATTAGAAATCAGTTCTTTATTTTTGCCTTAGGTCTGTCAAAGATCCAAACTGCGTTATTCTTAACTTACAAATTCAAGCAATGGTTGTGTCAGCGGGTCTAAAGTCCTTTTGTCTCATTTCTGGAACCAAATCATGCAATGCTTATTAAGCCAAAAAGGAAATATATGTATCATGCAATGCTTAAATTGGAAGCAAATCCCATTGACACGGTTCTGTATATAAAGCACCAAAGCTCCATCAAGCAAGCAAAGTTAAAATGAGATGGTATTTATTCTGGACTTGTAAGAATCGAATAGTTGGTTGGATTGGATGGCTTTACTCCCAGTGGGTGTGCAAGTACGAAGTATGAACTTTAATCCCACTCTAGTCGAAACTAGTCACCACGTGTTAAATTCTCTTTTAGCCCACTTTGGCACTTTAGTTTTCGATTTCTGTTGCTATCTGGATGTAAACTTTATCCGGGCGTTATATTTGGGATTTATTATATAGTTTGAATAAGGTGAATTATTGCTTACCGTTAACCATCTAATTATCATAAGTTGAAGCTTTTGGACGGATAAGGAGAGGGAAATTGCCATCTGAAATATATTTAGCTTTTGCAGGATGCCAAAAAAGGCAGGATTATTTTTTTTATTTTTGTTTTTTTAAATTGGAAATTTTGAATGGCCAACCAATTAATTTTGTCCTTTTCATCTTATTATGTATACACACACGTAATATTCCCAGTATCATGTGAAAAATAATCGTGTGTCACAGAGTATTGTTCAATAACATTCTCAGAGATCAACCTTTCACGCCATTTTCCTTGCTGCAGAAGTAAAACTCAATCATTTATGGAGGGTCAGTACTGGCGAGAATAGTAAAGAGGTGGAAGTCCAGAAAAACAGAAACTGCCGAGAGAAGGAAACTGTATATCGGACGATCCAGGAGATACCATCAAACCCCAAGGAGCCATGGGACCTGGAGATGGACTTTGATGATACATTGACCCCGGTAATCCCAATAGAACAGTCACCTGATGCCGACAGCACAGAAACACAGGTGGCACCTAATCATGATGTAAACAACGCAGCAACACATGTTGCTCCGAGCCAAAGAGCAGATGGTTCTGTTTCTACTATGCAAGTCGGAAATCCTAGCACAGCTGAACCAGATCTAGAGTTGCTTGCTGTGCTACTTAAGAACCCGGAATTGGTATTTGCATTGACTTCGGGTCAAGCTGCCAATTTATCAAGCGAGGACACTGTGCAACTGCTTGATATGATAAAGGCTGGTGGGGCTGGTAGTAATGCCAGTAGTTTCAATGGGATAAATAAACAAGTGGAAGAGAAGGTCGAAGTTTCACTTCCATCCCCAACTCCTCCAAGCAATCCTGGAACGGTGCGTCACTTTGGCCTATGTGCAACTTTTGCTGGATATAACATAACTTGTATAACCAGTTTTTTCACCGGCAATATGAGTGGCTGACCAAGCCTTTTGTGCTACTCTTCTGCATGATGGTTTTTCTTTTTTCTTTTTCCTTTTTTTTTTGTCTCCTCTCTTTTTTTGAATGGGAAGGTTTGACTGAGGGACTAAGCGCCAAAAAAAAAAACAAAAAAAAAACAAACAAACAAGGAAAAGGAAAAAGAAAAAGAAAAAGGAAATGAAAAATCTATTGAGTGGAAATTTAACCACCCCCTTGTTATGCTGTTGGATTGTGGTTGGTGGATCTCCGCTCACCAATTGGGATGATCGCAGATGCAATTTTTGTGCTTGTGCCGGTTAGATAGTGGACTGAACAAGTATAAATGTTGCTCGCCTGGTCCATGATGTGACTAACAAACAAAGTAACGAATACTAAGTTTGAGAGGAAAAGATAACACTGTGATGTAACTCGAGATAATACTTGATTAAAGTGATGACTATGCATGCCATCTCTGATAATTTGCCTCTCTTTTCAAAATTTTGCAGAGTGGGTGGAGACCGGAAGCTGCTAGGAATCCATTTTCACAAGTCAACAGAGCGGCTGAAAGTCCGCCACTGGTCACTGCCACCAAGTTGGTGGTGCCACAAATGTTGTCAGCACCTTATATTGCTCCACCACAACAACCGGCTACCACTCCCCCAGCAATGCTTAAAAACTCAAAATACACTTCTCTACATCCCGTCCCCCTAAACAGCTCTTCCACTGTACAAACAAATTCCCACCTCGTTAGCACACAACCTTTGCATAACTTCAACTCTTCGCTGCGAGTTGAGAGCGCAAGTAACATTAAACCGGCATGTGTATCTACTAACGCATATATTGCAGAGGAAAGACATCACATTGCAATCCCACCAACCCCTTTGGTTCCAATACCAGCGCGGCCGCAGACGCAGCAACAATCACTGCAACACCAACACCAACAACCTCTTTATTCTGAACTATCTCTGCCTGCAACCGCATACTCCAAAGAAATAGGAAAGCCTAGTTACGTGCCTGATTCTTGGAGAGGCAGGCAGGGTTTGCCTTCAAGTTATAACCTGCGTTTAGCAAACCAAAACAATAGTTACAACGCCTCTGCATTTGGAGGTCCTGTGCAGCCTCCTCAGAGTCAGTGGGAAGGGAGTAATGAGTATGCGGAGGGAGAGGCGTTTGAGTCATGGAGTCCAGACAATAGTCCAACTAGAAACCGTGAGTATGTGATGGGAAGAAACTTCCCAGAACCAAGAACGAATCCTGGACGGGGCTACAGGCCTGATCAGTCGAGGATGAGGAATTCCTCTGGGTACAGAGATCATAATAGGCATGGAAACAGAAGGTGGCGTGATCGGAGGCGATGATTTGTATTGGACTAGGGGCAGGCTTTGCCAGATTTTATTCATTCATGGCATAGAGCGAAATTTTGTTAATAATGGGTTTTGTGCATGATATGGTAGAGATTTGGAAATTGAGACTTGTAGTCTCCGTCCTGGAATGGGTATTGAGGTGAAGGAGATTGTTGAAATCAGTGGATTACTTCCATTAACGACTATTAGAGATGTTCATAACTCGATTATTAATCTGACAAAAAATCTCTTCATCTGTATCCTTTTCTTCCTAGAAACAATTTAAAGCTCCTGTTGGCTCGAAAGGATCACTTTTGGCCAAACACTTGAACTGGAGATATGGGAATTGTCTTGATGCTTTTTTTTGAAATGGAAATTTTCCTTAACTTGTACTTGGTTTTTAGTTTGCCTTCTTAAGCAAATAGCAAAGCGAGCGAAACATGAGGAACAATTGAAAATGCACGTTAAAACGACCACGTGATAGGCAACTATCATTTTTCTTTTCCTTCAAATTTTTTTGAAATGGTAGACTGCAATGAATCAAAACCTACAAATAAAATAAAGTCTAGACCCTTGGCAATAAAATGCTTCTCTTAAGAGAAGGATTGGCTAGTGTCGTTGAAACAAAGCTTAAGGGTTAAATTTTTGGGTTAATTGGATTAGTGCACCCTAAAACTTTAGTGCTTTTAGCGCTTGGTAATTTAATCTTCAAACTTTCAATATTAACGAATAAGGCCTTAGATTTTAGAATTTGTTGCAATTGTAGTCTAATAGCCAACCGACATCAATTAATGGGTGAAAATTGCCTAAGATTTACACAAATACACCTTAAACTTTTTGTTGATTGGCAAGTTACCCTAAACAATTTAAATTTTGGCATTTCAAGCCCTATTTATCATTCATTAATTAGACTGTATTGTCAAAAATTTTAAATTTAGGGTCTTAAATGTCAAAATTAAAAATTTTAGGTGCATGTGCAGATAAATATAAGTTCAAGATGCATTAATGCAATCAAACCTAAATTTTCATATTTCAAGTGTAGGGTTTCTTGAGGGCCAGCATCCAATCTGCAAATTTTCCTGTTTCATGTTTTTAATCACTCAAGTCTCAAAAGCTAAAGTTTTTTTTTCTCTAAGATCTTAGATAGAAAATATTTTTCCTTAAGATTGCATAGCTATCTGCTCAAGTAAAAACACTTAAAGCTCAAAATCAGGGTAAATATCAAGTTCAAAAAATCACCTCAACCATATTCACATTGTGTATCATTTGCAGTAACATTCTACTAACTTGTCTGGTGCGAAGAAAAATATTCCTCATTTCCACCCTTTACCCATTAAATAGTTAGCCTGGGGTAAGCCATCATGGATTCATGATACTCGAACTCGGTTTGTTTTGAGTTTTGTTGTTCTTGGGAAGAACAAAAAGCCTTGCATTAAGAATGAGAAAAAAGCTAAAATTTTTATTCTTTTATGCAACAAACATAACACTGACATGTACATGAGAATTTGAATTTATAATAAAAGCAAACATGTGTTTAAAATTTTCCTTGCTAGACATGAGACATTTGATTGAAACATTAAAATATAATTATATGAGACCGGTAGTCAGCTAATAAGGTTGGATCAGTCCCCTACCCCCATCCTTGCCCTAGCTTTATAACCCATCACAGATTAGATTTTTAACCTCCTGTCTACAATTCAAAAAATTAGACTGTGTCATGTCTTATGAATGAAAATAACATATCATCTCTAATAACTGTTTGGTTTGGTTTATAGATTTGAACGAAAATTTAAATTTTTGTAAGAGAAAATACTATAAAAAATAGTTTGAACTATGATTCAAACCTACGAACCAAACAGGCTGCCTTTGGAGTTGCTCGTCTTCAAAAGTATTTAATCAAGCACAAAACAAAAATTCATTAGATAATATATATATACATACACACACACATTAGCAGTATATTAATATCAATTGTACTGGAAGAGATTGCGTTGATTGTGTTACAAACAACCTGGGAGATCATCTCAATTTCACCAATAAGAAATCAAGAATTAATGGAGATATATTATGAGTTAAAATAGTGATATATATTATTTATAATAATAAGAACAACAAGATAAATCATGCATATGTGGCCGTACGTACAAGTACGGAAATGATCTACCTGTTTCAACACACTTAAAGATCACATCATACTAATACATAAATTTTCTTAGGATCATCATGAATTGATGATCCTCATGCATCATGGCAACCATTTCGGCATATTTAGTCTAAGTTAAGCGCTTGCTATATATATTGTCCAATCTGCTGTCAGTTTCATCTTTCAGCCCATTCTAGCGTCATGGAACTGGTGGATGCTGGAATCCGGTCGAAAGGATTTCATCCTGTTAGAGAAACAATACTGCAAGTTGGTGTAAAGGTATGCACTAGATGGCTTAATAGTGGCATTGGAACATGTCTGATGCTTCGATGTCGTGAGAGACATCTGCTTCACCCCTGCTAATTTTGACCAAGACTTTAGCTTGCGTATATTCATTGTCATGATGCTTTGGTTAAGGTTTCCAGAACTTAAAGTTTTTGGATAAATTAAGTCTAAATTCCTGAAATTTGGTATTTATTGCTTGATTCTGAGAGGAAAGATAGGCAGCGTGTTTATTTGGTATTGGGTTATTAGCTAACTGTTTATGTTTTTATATTTCCTCATTTCATATAGTTTGGATATAGCGGACAATTTCTTTTCACTTTATGATTCTATATTTCCTTCTTAAATGTAGGCTATAGTTATTGGTTGCTCTACTTTTTGTTTATTCTTGAAATTACTTTGAAACATTATGTCGGCGTGCCCTCGCTTGAGGAAAAGTACTTCTCCAAATTCAGGTTTCTATGCCCTCAGACATGATGACTAGGTAAGGTTTGTCAATGTAGCTTGTTACAAATTCATCTCCATGTCATAATAATATGGTTTTTTTTTTCTTTGTTCATTTCCAGGGATGCAATGGAAGTGGCAAGAAGAGCAGAACAAGAGATTTTGAAAGCAGATCCCGACTAGCATCAAAGCAAGAATTTGAGATCTTTCTTACTCTGTTTCCTTAATAAGATGTTCATTGTACGTACCAGAGTCTGAAATAATATGCAAAACGTTCCGTCAACAAACGATAGAGAGATAGAATGGTGTCTATTTGAAAAGATACTTTTCTAGCACATTTTAGTTGAAATTCTTGAAATAATATGAAAGAAATGAATCTTGTTTTTTTCTTTTCTTTTTTCTTTTTCTTAGAATCAGTAAGAATTCCTGTGTTTATCACCACCATCGTCAAAGTTAGACAATGAAATTCTTTCTTCAATTTGGACAAAGAAAAAGAGAAAAAATTCAGCGAAAGAACTTAACACTAGCAGCAAGCTAGTAAGCTAGAAAACGCAAAGAAAAAGATCGGTTTAAAAGTTTCAGTTCTATTTAAACCAGCTATAGCAATTAAAAATAAAAAAAAGAAAAATGAGAAAAATGTTTGGAACCATTGATCAGATAATTGTAGTCTGAACATTTTAAGTCGACACAATGTAATTTCGGAACAACGAGTCATCACCTCAATGGCCTCAATCACCATTAATACAAAAAATTAAAAGAAAAAAAAATCATGAGTAAGATAAAATAATTATAATAATAAAAAAAATTGTAGAAAGAAGTAAGAGATTGAGGGCTCAGAAGGATCCATTGGTGTTTATGTAATCACAGCGGAAAAAGAATAAAATTTTCCCTCAGAAAATAGGTAGTTTATCAACATCACTGCCCCAAAAATCTTGATAATAACAATTAAGCATAGAATTTCTGATTCAACAACTACAACAAGAATAAAGAGATGCGAAAAAACTATAATTGAATTCGAATGTTGGAGAGGCTGAAGAGTGAAGAGAGATGAGCGATTTGGGTTAGGGAGCTCAAGCAAACAAGAGCAATGTTCCATCCTAATTTACGAATCTACTCTTGAATCCATATCCAGGCCCCAGCCGGTCCATGGCTGCTTGTTGTGGCCTGGCCCATAAGATATGGACCGTCTTGTTCAAGGGGCTTATGGTATTAAGTTCAAACCCATACGCTTTAGCCCATTTATGTTTTCTGGTAAACAAAGTGGTATACCAAATTTTTTTTCCCGAAATAGTATACCAATTTTGTACTACTATTATAGTGTTCAACTATTTTTTTTTTCTTTATTTGATTTATACTATTTCTTCTAACCGAAAAAGGCTAAAATACTCTTAAATTACATATGTTTACCTAACCCTAAGATAAAATATTTGTAAGCAATTACGTCTTTATACTATTTAAAAGCGATATGTTTCAAACTTTCATATAGAGATAGAAAATTTAAAAGCATTACCACAAAAGTGGTGTTTTTCAAATTGACCCAGCAGCCACATCAAAATTGAATATCTATGTTTTTTGAAATTGTCATCTTTTCACTACCAATATCTTGTTACAAAATCTTTTAGAATATTTACCAATTAAAAAATGATAAATTTTCTTTAAGAAAAGAATGATAAATTAAAAATTGTTATAAATGTTGAGATCGTAATTGGTTTTCCTTTCCTGTCATTTATATATTTTTTATGTTTTGACTTTTTTTTTGTGAGAATAAATTTACGAGCAAAATAACATCTTTTAGGAGAAGAATAAAAATTAATGACATAAATTTTAGGACGTAGAAACTAGTAGCATATTTTGTATAAGAAAATAATTAATTTTCAAAATATTTTTGCACCTCTTAGACTGCCAAAACTCTTGCCATGTAACTTGTAACGTTGTTATTTCCTAACAACATATGTTATTATTAAATGCTTTTTTTTTCCTTTAGCAAAGTACAAACTTACTATTTACTACAACTAATTTCAAATTCTATTATTTATTACAATTATTTTTAGAAAGCTCCGATTTGATACAATTCTTTAACTTTGTTGGAACATTTAATCCTGCCTGGGAGTCTTTCTACAAAAGTTTTGTTTTTGTTTTTATTTTTGTTTTTTTTTTAAATGAAATGAGAATTTTTTGTTGGGAATGATGTTGGATTTGTTTATGAAATTGTGTTTGGTTGTTTTCCTAGACAGATTGTTTTGAGTATAAGGAAATGTAAAAATTATGTTTGGTTATGTACATAAAAATATAGAGTTAATTACATAAATATACGTTATATTTTTAATTCTTT
Organism: Artocarpus heterophyllus; assembly: GCA_025403435.1. NCBI lineage: Eukaryota > Viridiplantae > Streptophyta > Magnoliopsida > Rosales > Moraceae > Artocarpus > Artocarpus heterophyllus. The sequence continues at coordinate 11,054,638 of CM046335.1, forward strand.
CAAAATTTATTCTTGTATTTCTTAAATATACGTTATCTTTTGATTTGAAGAACTTGTTTCAATTTTATCCATCACAAACTTTTTGAATATAAAAAACATAAAGGTAAGACAAAATCTTAATGAGACTAAACTTATTTCTTCTTAAGAAATATTTTTAAAAACTATTGTAATATACAATATTTTTTTTTTAAATTTGATGTTTTGTTCAATGGGAAGCTTTTGAAAATGCAATACAATTAGGTAAATAAGGAACTAGATGAATACAAAGGTTAAACGGGCATCCCATACCCAAAAGGTATCCCACATAGGTCTTTCTTGTAATGACCAATGAAATTTATTAATTTAAATCTTAAATTAATTCGGATTTAAACAATGAATTTTTCTTGATAAATTGTATTTTGTATAATTACGATAAAATGTGAATTATTTATAAATAATATATATGTGCATTATGAAGACAAAATTTTTATACAAGATTAAATATTTTAAATGCATAGATTTTGTGAGTTGATTACTCAAAAATTTGTAAAATACTCTTAAACTAAAATTTATGTCATATTAATTACAATATTTGTGATGTAAATTTATTAAGAAAGATATGTTAATTTAAGAAGAAAGTTATACCATAGTTCTACACGGTATAGAATCCATTAACAAGTTAGATTGTCATATGAAGATTTTATGTCTACAATCTAACAGTTGTTGGAATACAGTGTGAAAGATAAATAGAAGTAAATGATACATAATACAGTGTAAATATACTAAAAAAGTGCAAAAATAGATAGATAAAATACTGTGATAAGAGTTAGTCAGTGTAATTTTAGACTGTTAAAGCAAATATCTCCTCTATTTTACACTGACAGTATAGAAAAAATATAATAAGTATAAATCTATATTGTGTATAAAGGTTGTGGGACCTATCATGGGACACCCAAAAGATAGACAAAGAGCCACCTTACCCCTAAAAGCACTGGTTTTCTTCAAGTGGAGGGGACAACTTCTCCAAATTCAACTTTTGCCCCAAAGTTTATAAAATTGTAAAAAGAACCCTAAGTGATGAACTTAAGAAAAAAGTTGTCATAATTTCAAGAAAAACTTGGAAAAAATTTCTCCTTTGTTTCCTCTCAAAACTAGATCCATTACTTTATTTTCTTCCTAAAATCTTTCAAAAATTTCAACTTTCAATCAAGTTTTGATCCTGTTCAAAGGGTAGACAAAAGTTAGCAAACTTTTCAAGGTAAAAATTATACTTTTACTAAATAAATTTTGTGATTTTCTCTTGAATTTTGGGTGGTTTTTTTTTATAAAGATTTTGTTATGTTTTGTGCTAAGAAGTTTTGGCAAATCAAGCTCTTTTTGTCGAGGAACAAAAAGCTAGCAAAACCACTTAGGTAAAACCTAAACTTTCCTTTAAAGTTTGTTGTTCTTTTTAAAAGTTTTGTACGTATTTGATAAATTTTGGACTATGGTTTATATAAAAGGACTTTGTAGTATGACTATCATATATGATATGGGTTCAATGGGGATGGGTATGAATGGGAGCTAAGGTTAAGGGTTTTTAAGGAAAAAAGTTTTATAAATATGATTTTTACGTAAAACATGAAAAGTTTGCAAGAAAAGGGATTTTAATATGAATATAGGATGATTTTCCTCCTTGGTATGAACTTGTGAGCTGCTGATGATTGTGAGAAAAGCAAAGTTTTGAAAATTGCAAAAAGGGATTATATTGAAAAAAAAATTGTTTAAGGGAAGTTTTGAAAAACGGCCAAAAATCCTACTATACAATCTGAATTTCAAAAAAGTTTAAACATATAAGCTGTAGAACTCATCGAAATTGTTGAGAATCGTAAATGGATTATAAAAAATCCCGCTTGGTTTGTGAGATATGAATTTTACGAGTTATCATCATCAAATTTTAAAATTTGTGTTAAAAAGGAAAATTTTTTGAAACTTAAAGAATGTGACCCAGGGACTTCCTTACAAAAAACCGAGCCCAATGGTGTAAAATGGTCGGTTTTGGTCTCGAGGGCAAAATTTTTTGAAATTTTCATGGTTTGTGTTAAAATTGTAAAAGTTTTTTTAAAATGGGTTGTTCCACCAAAAAATTGCCGCCTCATTTTCTTGCACTGTTGCAAATAAGCAAAAAAAATCTATGTTTTTAACTAAAATGAGTTCAAAAAGCTTTTAAGGTCTGTCAAGGGTAAAATCGTCATTTTTCATGAAAGCGCTCCAATGAAACCCCAAACATGCAAAACAAAAGAATGCCCCTTAGTCAGAATTTCTATATATTCCGTTGGTGACAGAAAGACAACATGAGATAAGAGAAAATAAGTTTTGTTATGTTCGGGTTTTTAAGAAAAACCGACTTATGATTAGATTAAGTGTTTATATATCAAAGTTTTGATATTGACAAGTAGTCAGTAACAAATAAGTTAGCTCATGATTGAATATTGTCCATGTATGACACTTAGGTAGATAACAGAGGAATAAGAACATGGTTAACACAGTGCCAATTTCAAGTAAGTTCAAATCCCACCTATAGTGTGGAATCAAAGGTTTTTAAATAAAAATATGTTATTTATATCCTTAATTAATTGCATTTGTTATGCACTTATTTAAAGTTATTTAAGCATCATGTATGATATGTCAAAATAATAAATAAACTGGTAAAATAATACACCAAAAAGGATAAGTAAGTGTTGCATCAACTCCCGACCCAAAGGGAGATTTAAGTAAAGAATGTTATTATGATCTCGGTGTTATGATAATCTTGCATATATAGTGCGAACACTTGGGCTCATAGTTCAAGGAAATATTAAGGAATAAAAAATTAAAATTCATAAGTAAGCATAAATAGATCATGCATATAAGTAGAAAATTGTTTTCTAGGCTATGTTTGGATTTACTGAACAATAGCTTACTTAGATTATTTTATACTGTAGGGAATGTAGCCAAAAGGCCGGAATAGAATTACGGTTGAGGTGGCAACAGCAAATGAGCAAAACATAGTCAAGGGTATAAATACCACTACAAAACTATTGCCGCTATGAATTATTTGTTTTAAAGTATGTTATTTTAAAGAAAACTTTTTAGTTACTATGATTTGAAATATAAGTAGGGCAAATATTACATGTGTTGTTTGGAAAAGATGTGTTTATGAAAAAAGGTTAATATATGCTAAAAGTGTTTCACATGTAAAAAAAAAAAAAAGGTTGCTCTTTTCTGTAACCTAAATAAGGTTAATTAAGATTAAAAGAACGTTAAGAGACGGTCCAAAAAGTCAGGTCGTCACATTTCTCAACACTTGATTTTTTCAGATAAAATTGAAATAGTTTTTTAAATTTCAAAGAATACATTTTTAGTTTCTAAAAACAAGAAGACATATTGAAAATAGTTAAGAATATGAGGTATAATTATGTAATTAATTCTAAAAATATATGTTGATTATATAAGTCCCAAAAATGGAAAGGGATGAGGGAGATGGAGTGCAGAATGTGATCTCTTGTAACACAACATTTGTAGTGAAAAATGGAATCAAACCCAATTTCAAATTTCCAGAAACCTGAAAAAAGCTCCAAAATGCCACCAATTACAAGCTCTTACCTTTCGAGTTCTTCCTTCCTTCTCCCAAGCCATATCGTTGTACTCAATGCTACTCCTTGTCCGAAAATTGTTTCACTTTAAGCCATATAGCAATCTTATGGAAAGTAAGAAATAATTAACTTTGCACACATTCTCAAAAGCTAAATTTAGTGGTGAATTGAAAAGTTTAACCTTCGTAGAAAAAACCATAGCATTCAACTTCTAACTATCATTCAATAATGCATTTACGATGCATGGACATGATCTAGTAGAAAAGATGAATGTGGAATATTTCATTAGCTTCAAAGTTTCTCCTAATTCTTAGAAAAATATTAACTTGACAACAAATGTAACTGATCATCTCTTGATTATTAAAAAATTCTTTGGTTCAAACATATTAGGCATAAGGGCCAATACTTTTGGTTGAATAAACTTCACGCCCACATCTTCTTCAGTTCAGTTAACTCAGTGGCCCTATATAACTTCCAGTCCCATTAAAACCCCCAATAATATCACAACCAAAATGACAATGCCATCAAGGCGTAGTCCAACTCTCAATGGAATCCCCATGGGAGAGCTGCTGCTGCTGCTGCTGATGCTGATGCTGTTGCGGATGAAATGGATGAATATTCACAATTGGCAACCTTTGATGTCGTTGTGGCACTGATCTCATTGCTTCCAACTCATCGAATTCCAACCTTTGCTGTTGTTGTTCATGCAAACTACTTGCTCCCCTTGATTCTCCAATGCCCATGAAATCCACCACTATCCTATCCTCGCCACCGCCACTCCCGATACCACGGCCAAACCTCGACACCCCAGTACTTGGGCTTCTGATCCTTCCCATTCCACTATTTTCGTGAAGTGCTAAACTAGAACTATTATTACTAGTCCCATGATCCTCATGCAATTCCAAACTCTTCATCAAGGCTTGTCCATATATGTGTATTCCCATGTTGTGATCATGATTCACCATAGAGCTAGGGGCACTAGTACTATTAGGATCAAACAGTTGTGACATCTCTTGTGGAGGTGTACTGATATTACTGCTATTACTAAATCCTTGACCGTTGATCCCCATAGGATTTGATTGATGGTGCTGCTGGTGATGGTGGCGATGATCATACACATGGCCTGCAGAGACGTGGCCGTGATCAGGTCCAGCCATGCCACTGACAAAGCTCTTTTGCATCATTGGCGAGTTCATGGTGCTGCTGCTTGTGGTGGCGCCCATTTGGGCTGCTTTCTGAAGCAAGGCCGTCGCCGACATGTGTGCCGACCCAGGAGATTGGCCGGTAGTACTAGTGCAGCCGTTTTTGCCGTCTTGGAGGTAATTGGTGAAGCCTGATGAGGAGTTGTTGCTGGAGCAGAGTTGGAGGCTTGATGAAGCCGAGGAAATGCCACCTGATCTCGGGCTACCGAAAAGATCACCCGAGGTGCTCGAGAACATGCCTGAGCCGGCAGCCGCCATGTTCATTATGGACTTGAAGGGGAGGGGCATGAGCTCTTGGCCGGGATTGACGGATTTGAGTGCCGGGTTTTTGGGGTCAAAAGGAGTAGTATTACCGTTGATGAACTCGGCTGGAGTGGTAATAGTACCCATCAAGGGCATGGATGACATGAGCTGATCAGGCATTTGGACATGCAAGTTATTTGGTCCCATGTTGTTGTGGTTGTTGTTGGTGTTCATTGTTAGTTCTTGGTTCACTTTGTTGTTTTCTTCTGTTAAAGCATCACAAAAGGCCCTATGGGTGATAAAGCTGTCTCGCCTGCAAAAAAAAAAAAAAAAAAAAAAAAAAGCATGGTGAAGTAGTGGGGTTAGATATTAGGCATGCATTTGATTCCAAAATAATATTGAGAATGGTAAAGCAAAAACAACAAAAAAAAGTGAATAACACTATACCGAGGACCACTGGTAGTGCCAACTACCAAGTACCACGTAATAATAGGAGAATTAAAATTATAAATTTAAATTTTTGTGTTTTAAATACTATCTAGGTAATTACATTTTGTCACGACATTTAATAATTAATAAGCATGAAAAAGTTCATCGCAAAACATTTCGAAATTTTTAGATGATAGAACATAATGTAGTTGATTAGTTAACATTTTAAATATTAAAATTTGATTTGAATCGCTAATATGGTGTTTAACAAATGAGGTATACAAGTGGAACCTTACGTTCTAATATTTCTTTGTGATGCCTCAAATTTTTTTCAAGGAAGAAGATACACTTTGTCCCTCTCTCACTATATGAGAGAGAAGATAGGGAAAAAAAAAAAAAAGATTTGAGGCAGATAGAGTTAATTCATAGAAGTGAAAAAGTATAAAGGGCACCAGTACAAAATGTAATGAAAACGAAAGTACATCAATTTGTCGGCCATTTCCTCCATCATAAAAGTATATACAACACTCTAAAGCTCAACTGAAAATCTAAACCACCCATTTTAAAGCCACTACTATATATATATATATATGTATGTATATATATGTTCATTTATACAGTATACATATCTTGTAAACTACTTGAAAACTGTACATGTTCCATGATATTAATATATAGACATGCATGCAACGTACTTGCCGGCCAGTAGAAAACGATATTAAAAGATCTTCAAATATATTAAAAAAAAAGCTAAAATTTTTAGATATATTTGAATTAATTACCTGGAAAAAATAGTGCCACAATCACACTTGTACTCCCTAGTGCCACAGGTCTTCTGATGGGCCTTCCAATCAGATCGCACGGCGTATTTCTTGGAGCACTTGTCGCACTTCCACTTCTTCTCTCCATGCTTCCTGCTGAAATGCTTCTTGACCCCCGTCAGGTCTCCCAATGCCCGAGCCGGGTTGTGGTGTACGCATGTCGGTTCGGGGCAAATGTAGACCCGTTTCTTGGTCTCCATCGTCGTTCTTTGCCGGAGCTTCCATGGAAGGTTGTGTCCTCTCCTATGCAACTGAAGGTTCTGGTCTCTTTGGAACCCTTTGTTGCATATCTCACACACAAAACGGTTTGTTGCCATTAGTGTTGTTGGTGACAGGGCGACCACCTCAGCATTTGGATCTGAATATATTTAATTAATAAGTAGGAAACATATAAATTTGTGCTGAATCAGTTAATTATATTTTTCATGTTATGAACAAGATCATTTAGAATTTAAAAATAGTCTTAAATCTAACTTCCCGAACAACTTAGTCGATCATATTTTTCGTACAACATGGTTATAATAATATCATGTAACATTATTATGCTTCAATTCAATATTCAATAGTATAAGTGTCGGATTACATCGAGTGTTACATTAAATTAAAGCAAATTGAGTTTACACGAATGTAATAGAGACGATGCGATATTCAATACCAGACTGATCTAGATGTCAAAGTGTACATATATGCGTGTATATCTACGTAAATCTTGAAGATCATAGATATATTTCATTTCAACAATATTATTGCATGTACAGTGGATTCCGTGACCCAATAATACAGCACAAAACAGTACTTGACAACAAAAAGAGAGAAATGATTAGTGGATTCAAGCATGCAAAACAGTACTTTCCTAAGCAATTATTGCGATCTCTCAAAGCAATAATTGAACTTTTCCCCTTTCAACCATTATTCAAAAACGCTAACTAGCTAATCATCTTTTTTTAGTTCTTGTAAAAGAGAACCCATTTTTGAAAACTCTTTTGTTGTTTTCCTCTTGTCAACTGAGTAAAATCTTGCATGTTGATCTATGCTTATGTAAGAAAGATCATGTGTACATAAAATTACTAAGCAGTAAAAAAGAACAAAGAAACAATATCATGTAACACAAGATGAAACACAAGCACTAACTATCAATTACGGATAGTTAATTCTTAAAAAAAAAAACATCGGAATTAGTTTCCTGAAGAAACATATAAGTTCATGAAGATCATCAAATTTTATTGAATAAAAAGAAAAAAAATCATGAAGATCATATCAAGATACATGGTTAAATATCTGATTGACAGAAGAAAACATCATCAAATTAAATTGAAAATTGATGATATATGATCATGGGGTGCTCAAATTTAGCATGCCTGGAGTTCCCGGAAGATTTCTTTTCTTCTTAACCGCCGGTTGCTGTTGCGGCTGCTGTTGTTGTTGATGAGAAGAAGAATTGTTGCTGTCACTAGCAGTACTACCAGATGGTATTCCTAACAAATTGTTGGAGCCATGGAAGTGATTTTGTAGCGGCTGCTTTTGCTGATTTTCTTGTTGAAGCACTTCTTCCCCGGTGTTCCCTGAAGAGAAGCTGCCTTGATCATCCTCACCTGTGATATTTGACATCTTCTCAAAAGATAAAATTTTGAGACAAATTATTATTACAATTTTGATTTTGTCCTTTCTCTAGACACAATCTATTGTTGCTTTATTTTTCTCTCTTGTTGTTGCTGCTCTAACTAGAAGTGGGGTTTTTTTTTTTTTTTTTGGTGAATGGAAAATCAGGAATTCGTTCTTGCTAGAGGAAGACAAAAAACCATGGAAATCTCCTTCATTTCAGGTGAGGAAATAGTTAAGAGAAGTAGTTCTATGACTGTTACAATCTAGAGTACTTAATTAGAAAGACATTGGAACCTCGTCTTCTTTGGCCTTTATATATATATTCATAAGAGACAATGGCTTGGCAAATGCCCTTAATTTCTTAATATAAAATATTACATATTTCCATTTCTTTAATTCCTCTCTCTCCCTCTCTCTCTCTCTTTTTTAGAGAAAAAAACATTTTAATTATTTAATTTGCACCTTTTAATGTATATATAATCAGTAATTAATCATTAGATGATTAGGGCCCCTATGCTGCCAAAGTCTACCATAAGTATTGTGAATAGATACGCACACAATTAAGTGAGTGTAGTCTTAAGGTGAAGCAAAACAGCACTTCAAGGGACCTCATGAGAGGATTGGTACGTCTCAAGGTCAAAGTGTCATTAATGAGCGATTTGATCGATGACTAAAATATTATTATTGAGATTAATTATTGGAAAAATAGTAATTGTTTCTTGTTCTCATTTCCTTAATTACTATTAGCAGTGTAGTACTATTAAAATCATTAGTATGAGTGGGAATGAATGAGGAAAATGCTACTAAATTAACTAACTGTTCCTTAAACTTGCAATATCTCCCTGCTATATGTATTTATTATACATATACATATATATATATGGTACTTTTTGCATCACTTTCGTGAACTTACATGCTGTAATATTAATACAACAAAAAAATATTAATATTAATTAAGTTTCAACTTTAATTAAAAATGTTTTCCGTGACCATCTATCCTTATGGCTCGGAGTCCATGTTCAAGTTCTTGCACTGCAATATGTGCATATAATGACTAACTGCAATATATATATATATATATATATATATATATGTATATATATATAAAATATATTAATTCTCTGCCTTTGTCTCATCCATCAACTTAATACAATTAAGAACTAATAATAAACGATAAAACTTTAACCTAAAATTTGGACTTTACGTGTCATAATTAACCAAAACATACGAACATGTTTTGGAATTAATGAAGATCATCAATTGATTTTCCTGGTCCTTATTGATAATGAAATATACTATTCAAACTCATGTTCATTTTAAATCTATAAGGACTTATAATAATTACTTAAAACTTTTTCATAATCAATAATTAACTATAAATTTATACAAAGAATAAAGTTCTTATTAATCTAGTATATTATGTTTGGTTCACCGGTCTGAACAAAAAATATTCTAGATTGAACCAATTTTATTAAAATATTTTCTCACATAAACTTAAATTATTATATTGTGTAACGTCCCGAAATTTATTTAATATTAATGTAATGTAAATGATGAATTAGTGTGCCATAATTAAAGTTTTAACTTTAATTAGATTATTTGGTTGGATTTTTAGTTTTTGGTTGTTTTGTTAAATTGATGTGTTCAAAAGATTCCTTGTTGATTTAAAATGATGTTTTGAGTTTTAAAACACAACAATTTGTAAAATGTTAAAAATACTCCGTTTTACAAAACTGTGGGCGGCACATGGTTTTCGCACAGTAAAACCGCCCACCGATTTTCTCTATTTATTTTCCTTTCCTCTCTCTCTCTCCTCACTCTCACGAGCTCTCTCTCTCTCTCTCTTCTCTGGACTCTCTCGGCAGCCCCTCTCTCTCAATCTCTCTCTCAAATTTTTGATTTCCATTCGAATCCAAGCTTCGGAACAGCAAGGAGGAAGCTCGGGGACGTGATTCGGCAACCGAGAACGCGGATTGAAGCTTCGATTCGAGGTTAGATTCGAAATTTCTAAACTTTTTTCAAAATTTTTGATTTTGTGTGTTTTTGAAATCTAAGTTTGTTTAAGCTTAGAAAACCGTGGATTTGTGTTAAATGAGCTTAGAACAACTAGAATCTAAACCTAGATTGAAGAAAAACGGATTGGATTCAAGATTTTCATTTTTCTCCTCTTTTTCTCATTTTTGGATTTTTGAAGATTTTGAGTTCAAATGTTGTTTAAATGATTCCAAACATGTTTTAGAATGTTTTTCTATCAATTATAGTTGTTTTTCATGCCTGGGATTTGAGAAAAACAGGTTAGAAACAAGATTTGGATTTTGGGGATCGAGAAACCCGTGGCTGGGATTTCTGGATTTTCCCAGTTCGGCAGGCCGAAGTTCATGTTCGGCAGGCCGGAGTGATGATCGGCAGGCCGGTGTTCTTCCGACCGGCAGGCCGAATCTGGGGAAATGTTCGGCAGGCCGAACCTTGTTTCCGGCAGGCCGAACTGTACAGTTCGGCAGGCCGAAGCAGGGCGTCCGGCAGGCCGACCGAGGCATGGAAAATTTTGTGATTTTTACCCGATTTCATTGTTTTGAACCCTGATTTAAATCCCAACCTTATAGGATGATTTTAATGATACAAATGGCACACTAGGACATCATGAAATGATTTAGTAACATAGGATGTTTCGAACTAGATATTGATTGATTTAGTTGGTATCTAGGATTGTTCGTGGTTCCGTGGAGCTAACGTATAGCGGACCGGGATTACGGTGTGGGGTACCGGCACGAGTACTGAGGTAGGACTTCTATCCTATTTCTTTGGTAGCCTGGTTTTGAAATGATTTGGCTTTGAAAATGATTTCTATCAAAATGTTTTCAACGGTTGTTTGAAAATGATTTTATCGGTTATATTTTTTATATACCGTGACATGAAATGAATTTCATAATGAATGTAATTGACAATACTCGGTAATTGGGTTTTGAATGATAATGATAATAAACACATGGGCATGATGCCATATCAGAGATCGGGTCGTGATCGACCTTGGGGGCAGGTCCCGAAACCCAGCTGGGCCACTACGGTGGTGATATCATGGTTTGCCTAGGTAAATGTAAACTGGTGTTTTGATTTGACGAGTAGACTGTTCTGTGTCAGAACGGTTCTACTCAATTTATTTATCTATTTATTCAAGTTTCTTTCTGTATAACTCCTGATAATGTTATGTTTCTTTGCATTAAATTATTTTATAAAACTTAGTCCTACTGAGCCTTTCGCTCACGTTTTATCTGTTTTAAATTCCCCCCTTCTAGGTGGTTTCCCATTTAGGTTTGGAGAAGATTCTTCGGACCGAACTCAGGAGCAATAGGAGAATTTATTTATATTCTGTATTATTAAACAAGGCATGTAAGACTTAACTTTATTTGTACTTGGACTGTAATTGTATTTGTGATATTGTCAGATCCATGTGTGTGCACAAGTTGTGGGTTGTGGAACCCATATTCGCGGTTTTTATTCAATTATTGTTATTTGTTTAATGATTTTAAATTATTTATAAAATGTGGTGAAAATTCTTCTTAATTTCTATTTAATTGGGTTCTCAAACTCTCGGTTTTTAATTAAATTCTCTTTTAATTAATCTAAATATTCCGCCACGTCACCTCCCGTACTCCGGGGCGTGACAGAATGGTATCAGAGCTCAAGGTTATGAACCTTGGGAATTGTGCACACATAGGTTTGACAATGAAATACCTCTGACAGTCCAAATTTTGTTTTCAGAAGTGAGAGAATGGCACCTAGACGTCGTTCGACAGCTGACGCCGAGTTCGGAAATGATGAGGGCCTGATGAGGTCTATGATTGCGGCTTTCCGGCAGATGGCAGCCAGGACTAGACCGGAAGACTCCAGTGTTGGTAGTCGGCATGCTTTCTTTAAGGAATTTCGGCGGGCGTCTATTCCGACTTTTGATGGCAATGGGGATCCGCAGTTAGCAGAGTATTGGTTGGATTCGATCTTGAAGCATCTTGATACCCTTGGTGTGCCTGAGGAGTATCGTGTGGAATTCGCGGCGTATAAGCTCGAGGGTGGCGCTAACACCTGGTGGAAACAAACTAAGCGTTTGGAGCGCGGTGGCGATATCGGTTGGGACAAGTTCGAGGATTTGTTCTATGATCGGTATTTTCCGCAGGGATATAGAGATCAAAAGGCAGCTGAGTTTTATAGATTGCAGCAGGGTGATCTATCAGTCCGGGAGTATGAGGCAAAGTTTAGCGAGTTGGCTAGGTTTGCTCCATCAGCTGTGGCATCGGAGCGTGAGAAATGCATCAAGTTTCAGGAAGGACTCAAGGCTCCTATTCGGCGGCAGTTGGTTGCTCTACGGCTTAGGAGTTTCGGAGAGCTTGTGTCGTCGGCGATCTCCGTGGAGAATGATTACGTGCAGTATTGTGAGGACCGAGCCAAGGCTTCAGGAGGACCGCAGAGGAGTGGCAGGAAGAGCACCAGTAGTCGTCCAGCTCCGGGGAAAGGCAAGCAAGGCGGTGCGACCAGTGGCAGTAGCAGTTCGTCTGGCAGCGGGCGCAGCAACCCCTACAGCTTTCATTGTCATTTCTGTCAGCAGTCCGGACACATCAAGAGGAATTGCCCGATCAGGAGTGCTCGTCTTGGATCGCAGACCGGGGAGGATGCCAGTCATTCGTCTCAGCCTCAGCCTCAGACCCTACCTCTGCCTCCGCAGTACCCGCAGTTGCTGTATCCGTAGTTTTCTCCTCAGCAATTCTCATATCCGGCACGGGGACAGCAGCCGTAGTATTTTCAGCGTAGTGTTCCTCAGTATAGAGCGCCGAGTACAGGTAGTGTGCAGTCGTCTCCATCTCAGCAGTATCGGCCGAGTAATGCAGGACCCAGCAATGTCGGTAGAGGAAAAGGGAAGGCGCCAGTGCAGGTTCATGCAATGGCATCTGGAGGGTCAGATTCTCAGATTGGTAACGCGGTTGTCGATGGTATGGTTTTGGTTTCTAGATCTCTAGCTCGCGTTTTATTTGATACCGGTGCATCTCATTCTCTCATTTCGAGTTCCTTTGTACATGCCTTGGGATTAGAAGTAGAAGAGTTTAATGAACCCCTAGTTATAACTTCTCCCTTGGGGCGGGTATGTGTGAATAGTATGTGTAAATCTTGTAAAATAAAGATTGGGGATGAGATTTTGAAAAGTGATTTGATTGTACTCCCCATGAGTTCCTATGATGTGATTTTAGGGATGGACTGGTTGTCCAGGTATAGTGCAGTTGTGGACTGCTAACTTAGAAAAGTGACCCTAGTGTCTGATAGGGGAACGGTGATCACTTACCAGGGTGGTGGTGATTGGCTAATGAGTGAGCGTCTCATGAAGTCATGTCTAGGAGGGCGAAGGAATCTAGATTGTTTTGCTTTTCTTGCCAATCTAGATTGCGAGCCCTATGTTTCGAGTAGTAGTGTAGCGATTCCGGTGGTTGGTGAGTTCGAGGATGTCTTCCCCGACGAGTTATCAGGATTACCACCGCATCGGGAGATTGAGTTTGGTATCGAGTTGTTTCCAGGGACATCACCGATTTCTATGGCACCTTATCGGATGGCGCCGGCAGAAATGAAGGAATTGAGGAAGCAACTTCAGGAGCTTGCTGATAACGGATATATTCGGAATAGCACATCTCCGTGGGGAGCACCAGTTTTGTTCGCTAAGAAGCACGATGGGACTCTCAGGTTATGTGTGGATTATCGGCAGCTGAATCATGTTACGGTGAAGAACAAGTATCCTTTGCCTAGGATTGATGAGCTATTTGATCAATTGGGAAGTTCGCGATACTTCTCAAAGATTGACTTGCGTTCAGGTTATCATCAGCTCAGGATCAAGGAAGAGGATATTCCCAAGACAGCTTTTAGGACTCGGTATGGGCACTTCGAGTTTCTGGTTATGTCTTTCGGGTTGACGAATGCTCCAGCAGCTTTTATAGATTTGATGAACAGGATATTTAGGCCGTATCTGGATCAGTTTGTGATCGTGTTCATCGATGACATTCTTGTGTATTCTAAGACATGGGAGGAGCATGAGCAGCATCTTCGGATCGTGCTTCAGACTTTACGGGAGCACCAGTTGTATGTTAAGAGAGAAAAATGTGAGTTCCGGTTGACTGAGGTCAAATTTCTGGGTCATGTCATTTCGGAGCATGGTATTTCAGTGGATCCGTCCAAGATTGAAGCTATATTGGAGTGGGAACGACCAAGGAATGTAGCGGAGATTCGCAGCTTCTTAGGTCTGGCTGGATATTACCGAAAATTTGTAAAGGACTTTTTGAAGATTGCAGCTCCGTTGACGAGGTTGATCAGGAAAAACGTCAGGTTTGAGTGGGATGAAGACTGTGAGTCTGCTTTTCAGGAATTGAAGAACCGGTTGACTTCAGCTCCAGTGTTGATTATTCCTAGCAGTGACGAGCCGTATGAAGTTTATGCGGATGCTTCAGGGCGCGGACTTGGATGCGTGTTGATGCAGCATGGACGTGTGGTTGCGTACGGATCGAGACAGCTACGACCTCACGAGCGGAATTATCCTACTCACGATTTAGAGCTTGCAGCGGTGATCTACGCGCTGAAGATTTGGAGATGTTACTTGTATGGAGCATCGTTTCAGGTCTTCTCCGATCACAAGAGTTTGAGGTATTTGTTCACTCAGAGGGATCTCAACTTGAGGCAGCGCAGATGGGTGGAGTACATGGAGGATTATGATTTCGCGTTGCAGTATCATCCCAGGAAAGCTAATGTGGTCGCGGACGCGCTTAGCAGGAGGTCTTCAGGGATTCTCGCTTGTTTGATTTTTGAGGACTGGAGCAGGGATGCGACAGTGAGTGAGTATCGGCTACTGTATCGTGAAGATGGTGATCGAGTTTTGTTGTATCATGTGGAAGCGACTCCAGCTCTTGTTCGGATGGTGAAGCAAGGTCAGTGGCAGGATCGACATTTGCAGGGGATTTGGTCGCGGATTCAGAACGGAGAACAGTTCGAGGAATGGAGCGTGCATGCAGATGGATCGTTGTACTTCCGGGAGCGTCTTGCAGTTCCAGTTATCGCCGAGGTGACGAAAGCCGTTCTAGATGAAGCTCATAGGTCTCAGTTCGCTATTCATCCGGGGAGCACCAAGATGTATCGTGATTTGAAGAGGCACTATTGGTGGAGAGGCATGAAGAAAGATGTTCGCGAGTACGTGGCCAAGTGTTCGACGTGTCTTCAGGTGAAGGCCGAGCATCAAAAGCCTGCAGGTCAGCTTCAGCCGCTTCCTATTCCAGGTTGGAAATGGGAGCATGTGACGATGGATTTCCTCATAGGTTTGCCGAGGACGGGGCAGCGGCATGATGCAGTTTGGGTTGTAGTCGACAGGTTGACGAAATCGACGCATTTCATTCCGTTTAGGTCGACATGTTCCAGGAAGATTCTCGGGGAGTTGTATATGCAGAACATTGTGAGGTTGCATGGAGTTCCTTTATCCATCACCTCTGATCGAGACACCAGGTTTAATGCTAAGTACTGGAGAAGTTTTCGGGAGGCTTTGGGTACGGATTTGAACTTCAGTACGGCGTTTCATCCTCAGACTGATGGGCAGTCTGAGCGGGTTATTCAGGTTCTCGAGGATATGTTGCGTGCTTGTGCGTTGGACTTCGGCGGGAATTGGAAGCAATGTTTGCATTTGGCGGAGTTCGCGTACAACAACAGTTATCAGGCGAGTATCGGTATGGCACCATTTGAGGCATTGTATGGGCGACCGTGTCGGTCACCTGTGTGTTGGGTCGAGCCGGAAGATAGAGTTATTCTTGGGCCAAATGAGATTCGTGACAGCAACGAGAAAGTCGTGGTGATTCGGGATCGGTTGAGAGCAGCTCAGAGTCGGCAGAAGAGCTACGCAGATAGGAGACGTAGACCCTTAGCGTTCGCGGTTGGAGATTTTGTTCTCTTGAGGGTGTCACCTCGTAAGGGAACTATGCGGTTCGGAGTGAGTGGGAAGCTTACGCCGAGGTATATTGGGCCGTTCGAGATCACTCAGTGTGTTGGTGTGGTCGCTTATCGGCTTGATCTTTCGCCCGAACTTTCTCATGTGCACGATGTGTTTCATGTGTCTATGCTTAGGAAGTGTCCACCTGGGCAGGATAAGATAGTATCGTTTCGCGATGTACAGGTTCAGGAGGATACGACGTACGAAGAAGTGCCGATTCAGATCATCGACCGGAAAGTGATTAGCTTGCGTCGTCGTGAGATACCGTTGGTAAAGGTCGTGTGGCGGCATCACGGGGTTGATGAAGCCACTTGGGAACTTGAGTCGGGTATGCGGGAATTGTATCCGCATTTGTTTTGTTTTTGAGATGAGTTTTAAATTTCGTGGACGAAATTTCTTTTAGGGGTAGAGAGCTGTAACGTCCCGAAATTTATTTAATATTAATGTAATGTAAATGATGAATTAGTGTGCCATAATTAAAGTTTTAACTTTAATTAGATTATTTGGTTGGACTTTTAGTTTTTGGTTGTTTTGTTAAATTGATGTGTTCAAAAGATTCCTTGTTGATTTAAAATGATGTTTTGAGTTTTAAAACACAACAATTTGTAAAATGTTAAAAATACTCCGTTTTACAAAACTGTGGGCGGCACATGGTTTTCGCACAGTAAAACCGCCCACCGATTTTCTCTATTTATTTTCCTTTCCTCTCTCTCTCTCCTCACTCTCACGAGCTCTCTCTCTCTCTCTTCTCTGGACTCTCTCGGCAGCCCCTCTCTCTCAATCTCTCTCTCAAATTTTTGATTTCCATTCAAATCCAAGCTTCGGAACAGCAAGGAGGAAGCTCGGGACGTGATTCGGCAACCGAGAACGCGGATTGAAGCTTCGATTCGAGGTTAGATTCGAAATTTTTAAACTTTTTTCAAAATTTTCGATTTTGTGTGTTTTTGAAATCTAAGTTTGTTTAAGCTTAGAAAACCGTGGATTTGTGTTAAATGAGCTTAGAACAACTAGAATCTAAACCTAGATTGAAGAAAAACGGATTGGATTCAAGATTTTCATTTTTCTCCTCTTTTTCTCATTTTCGGATTTTTGAAGATTTTGAGTTCAAA
This sequence comes from Artocarpus heterophyllus, assembly GCA_025403435.1. Classification (NCBI taxonomy): domain Eukaryota; kingdom Viridiplantae; phylum Streptophyta; class Magnoliopsida; order Rosales; family Moraceae; genus Artocarpus; species Artocarpus heterophyllus. The sequence goes on from CM046335.1 coordinate 11,071,633, forward strand.
TGTTGTTTAAATGATTCCAAACATGTTTTAGAATGTTTTTCTATCAATTATAGTTGTTTTTCATGCCTGGGATTTGAGAAAAACAGGTTAGAAACAAGATTTGGATTTTGGGGATCGAGAAACCCGTGGCTGGGATTTCTGGATTTTCCCAGTTCGGCAGGCCGAAGTTCATGTTCGGCAGGCCGGAGTGATGATCGGCAGGCCGGTGTTCTTCCGACCGGCAAGCCGAATCTGGGGAAATGTTCGGCAGGCCGAACCTTGTTTCCGGCAGGCCGAACTGTACAGTTCGGCAGGCCGAAGCAGGGCGTCCGGCAGGCCGACCGAGGCATGGAAAATTTTGTGATTTTTACCCGATTTCATTGTTTTGAACCCTGATTTAAATCCCAACCTTATAGGATGATTTTAATGATACAAATGGCACACTAGGACATCATGAAATGATTTAGTAACATAGGATGTTTCGAACTAGATATTGATTGATTTAGTTGGTATCTAGGATTGTTCGTGGTTCCGTGGAGCTAACGTATAGCGGACCGGGATTACGGTGTGGGGTACCGGCACGAGTACTGAGGTAGGACTTCTATCCTATTTCTTTGGTAGCCTGGTTTTGAAATGATTTGGCTTTGAAAATGATTTCTATCAAAATGTTTTCAACGGTTGTTTGAAAATGATTTTATCGGTTATATTTTTTATATACCGTGACATGAAATGAATTTCATAATGAATGTAATTGACAATACTCGGTAATTGGGTTTTGAATGATAATGATAATAAACACATGGGCATGATGCCATATCAGAGATCGGGTCGTGATCGACCTTGGGGGCAGGTCCCGAAACCCAGCTGGGCCACTACGGTGGTGATATCATGGTTTGCCTAGGTAAATGTAAACTGGTGTTTTGATTTGACGAGTAGACTGTTCTGTGTCAGAACGGTTCTACTCAATTTATTTATTTATTTATTCAAGTTTCTTTCTGTATAACTCCTGATAATGTTATGTTTCTTTGCATTAAATTATTTTATAAAACTTAGTCCTACTGAGCCTTTCGCTCACGTTTTATCTGTTTTAAATTCCCCCCTTCTAGGTGGTTTCCCATTTAGGTTTGGAGAAGATTCTTCGGACCGAACTCAGGAGCAATAGGAGAATCTATTTATATTCTGTATTATTAAACAAGGCATGTAAGACTTAACTTTATTTGTACTTGGACTGTAATTGTATTTGTGATATTGTCAGATCCATGTGTGTGCACAAGTTGTGGGTTGTGGAACCCATATTCGCGGTTTTTATTCAATTATTGTTATTTGTTTAATGATTTTAAATTATTTATAAAATGTGGTGGAAATTCTTCTTAATTTCTATTTAATTGGGTTCTCAAACTCTCGGTTTTTAATTAAATTCTCTTTTAATTAATCTAAATATTCCGCCACGTCACCTCCCGTACTCCGGGGCGTGACATATTGTTTTTCAATTTGAAGTATAATTCAAGCCGCCAGCTATATTTGAAACAGTCAGTCTTTTCAAAAGTAAAATTTGAGTTTCTCTTGTTAGTATACATCACGCCTTTCTTAATTACCAAACCCCAAGCATGACTAGATACCCTTGTTTTCCACAACGTATAATATTCAAATCCACGTCGGTAATAAATTGATCCTCAGTTTTGAGAACAAGAAGACATAAATTATTAAATGTGGTTGTTGTGTTGATTGGAGCCTAACTCGTTGTTTTATTTGATACAAACGATCAAAAACAATCAAACAGGTAAGTGTCTTTTTTTTTTTTTTTTAAATTTTCACAAAAATATCAAAGATTTATTAATATCTTAACAAATGTCACAAACAGATGCCCAGTTGCTGCTCTGTTTTCAAGGTTCGGCTCAATGCAATTAGTGAATAACGACATTGGCTATGCGCATATAATAATAAACAAATGCATAATTAGACAAATTCTTTATATACTTGTATAAATGGCTTTTTAACGGAAATCCTATTGCTATTGCATGTTTTCAAAATATCAGATCTGATCAAAATTATTTTTTCTCTAGATTTAACAACTAAAAGGTAAATATTTACTAACGGATATCTTTTACGATTCCACTAAAGAAAATGAATACTAAATTTGCTAAAAGGTAAATATTTATATCTTTTTTGGTTCCACTACAGAAAATGACTACTTGTATATTAGTTAATTCCAATTCTTTCGAAGCTAAATTCTACATCATATCCACACAGAAAGTGCGCGTCAATTCTTTTGCATATTTTTTTAACTCTTACGCGACTTTCTTTTCATGTATATCCAAAAGCTTGATATCTAATAATCTATTATTAATTAACCAAGACCAGAGATTAGATATCAAATATTATAAATGTTTTGGAACGGCTGTGAATGTAGATTATCTACTAGTATGTATAGAGTACATACTCTAAAGTACATATCTAAAAAGGAAAGATTTATTTTAACGGTATTGGTGTAAACAGATTTGCTGCTTGCATAATATTTTCAAAAAAAAAAAAAAAAAATTTCCACCTTAGTTCCAAATGAATAATTTGTTTCTTCACAAGCTAATTGTATGTCACACTCGGAAGATACTTGTTAAGCAACGGGAAGAATAAATAGAAGGGTAAACAAAGCAAGACTCATATAGAAAATATAATTAAATATTACAAAGATAGCTAGAAAAATAAATCGAATTGGATGGTCTCGAACTATCTCATATAATTTATCATGAACATTTTATTTCTCCTGTGTATGAAGAAAAGTGTAGCCATGTCCATACATAATACAACTAATTAAGAACTATACAAATCTGAATCCTAAATTAATTTAACTCACATTATTAATTTGCAATATCCTCACATATACGTACGAATTTTGGTATTTCTAGTACATTTGTTTTCTTAAGTTTTGTTTGTTTTGTTTTAACCTTATCTCATGAATAAAGAAGATGGACAATATGCATGCCCTGTAAAACTTTTTATGTTTCAGTTTCCACAAACATTGCAGGAAACAAGAAGCCCGGCTATTATAAGCTGAAATATAATATTGACTCAGGTTAATTAATTAAAATTAATTAATCGAAATTTATGTAGTCATGAAATATTCAAACTATATGGGCTAATTAAGTTCAAATTTTCAGTCAAATAATTTCAACAAAGAGATGCTCTTTCTGAATTCCTTCCTCTTAAAAAACTTCTGCTAATCACATATACTGACAAAGAAAGCGTCTTATAAGAAGCTTGGGAATTATCGATGAAGATCGATGCTTTTTATGAAGCTGGCAAATATCAGCACAACAATGTCAAGACAAACATATTCCAACGTTATAAACGGCATTTTTCATATATACAACATAAACCGAACCAAATTAACCAACAGAATTGTTAATTAATTAATTGATTAATTAATTCAGCATTTAAATGCCGAACCAAATTAATCACATATACGACAGAAGCCGAATTATTAGATTATTTAAATGCCGTCTTTTTCTCAATTAGCAATTGACTTATTGGTTTGCTAATTGACATATAACGAAGCGACCCCACAGAAAAATTCAATAGAAAAGACGTACGGTTCTTGCTAATATATATATATGTATACATATGTGTGTGCGTGACACACACGCATATATATATATATATATATATATATTAATGTGTGTGTATATTCGAATGATTCTTGATTTTATCAATATACCATGTGAACGTGCTGTATAATTATAAACGTTAAACGACAAGGTTAGCCTATAGTTCGAGGTGGACGTTAAATTAAAGTACCAAAGAAGAAAAACAAATGTGTAAGGTATTTTAGCAAGTTACGGTAGTCAATGTGTCCAAACTATTAATCACCAAGCACGCCATTGTTGATGTAATTAAGAAAGTGGTTTAGGGAGAAATTCCACTTCACTGGAAAAAAAAAATCCACCTCACTATATTTACACGTCCAAATATAAACTAGCCACACATATAACGTTTGGCAATATTTTTAGGGAAGGGAACTTAAGCTAGGGCTAATCCTGAGGGAGTCATCACCTCAACTCCATTAATTAATAGTGCTTTGAAAGAATTCAAACCTATAAAAATATCAAAATGGCAAATAATTAATCATATTTTCATTTTATATTTTTTATAGATTGTCGCGCGAATCTGAACTTCGTAATGGAGGAGATCGTGACAATGGCGGCGACGTTGAAGTCAGATAAACTCGTGGTATTTGTCATCAACAATGGCTGCCAACACAATCTTCATCTTCGTCAGGAGAGGCGGGCAGAGAGAAGAAAGAGATAGGAAGAGGTGGAGAAGGGAAAAGAGGAGGTGAGTTTAGAGGAGAGAGAGTGTAGGCGAAGAGAGAGAAGAGGCAAAGGGGGATAGAGAGGGATCTGAGATAATAGGGAAGAGAGATAGAGAAAGGAGGGGTAAAGATTATATTAGGGTTTTTTTTTTAAAGAGAAGTTATTGTTTTTAGAACAAGATAAAAAAATTAATTGACAAATCAAATTAAAAGGAAATTAACTATAGAAGAGGCAATTTTGAAAAATAATGTAGGAGCTAAATGACTTAACATTTATGAGAACTGATGCAGAGGATCCTCAAGCCTAGCCTATAATGTTTACTTCCCTTCACTTTGTTGTTTGCTTTGTTAATATTGTCGGAGGAACTTTAGTAAGTTGTTTGTAATGGGTTAAGAACGACACCACTCTGTGCAATGGTGCTCGTCCTTTTATTTGCCCTTTTCTACTGGTTATTGATTAAAGTAGACATTTTATTTTCTTGAGGGAGAGCTTTGAAACAAAGTAGAAGTTCTTCTATCGGCGATGGATTTGGCTTAATTCTCTTCTTGCTGCGTTATAAAGTCCCAAACAAAGGGGTAATATTGATAATTAGTGTTCATGAGGGAGTATTCTGTCCAATTTTCTCTTACAAAGATACGACCACAGCTCTTGTATTATTTTTTCCTAAAACAAAAAATAAAAAATTCTGACATATAAAATACCAAGAATTTCCCTGACAATACATGCTAGGCTAACTGACAGGAGTCACTGGTGATCGAAAAGTATCCTACTATGATATTGCAGGTAGTTCGCTAAGAAATTGGAAATCCTTCTTGCTACCGTTCATACCACAGCCAGTTGTGCTACCAACGGTAACCTTCTGCGCTACCATGTTTTTCTCATTGGAATTCTAAAAAACAAAAACACACAAAAAGAGAGTAAGGAGGGAGGAGTACATCGGAAACAATGAAAATCTTGTTGTGGCAACAAGTTCTCCTTGCAGCGCTGTGAGCTCACGATGCCACAAGGAGCTGACTATGTCCCCAATTATAAGATCTCCTTGGGTGCTCCAAGGAGACATGCTCCCAACATGACAAGGGAATATCCAATTTTAAAAAGGAATATCCATCTCTTGCAATAGACAGAGGTCACAAGAGGTATGTGAGTAAAATCAATTCAATGGTTAGGAACGACATGTGTATTGGATTTTGAGGGAATATGAGTCATGACTCTTGTGTCCATTTGTTTTTACTCATTTTAGAGGTGTCAATTTCAAATATTAAGTCAAACAGGCTAGCTCGGTGCTTGTCTTTTTTGTCTCGGTGCTCGGACCAACCTGCATCATGAACCAAACTAGGTTGTGCTGGGTCAAAGATCTAGGGCCAAAGTAGACCTTGATTGGCTTTTTTTTTAATAAAAGATTTCCTTGTAAAAATGCAACCTGGCCTGATCCTCAGTTCATGTGGGCTTTGGGCCAATGGAACCTCCCTTTTAATTAACCAAGTTAGCTTATCTCGACCTTATTTTCCCTTTTGGTCCATATGAGCCGGGTCGGCTTGACACCTCTAACTTATTTTTATGTCCTTTAAATAATATTACAAGACATCAACTAAAATATTACATAAATTAAAGTACCATACTACATCAATTTAATTGATGTGCTATGATATTATTTGAAGATATTAAGAGGACTTGAAAAAGGAAAATACAAGTAAGCTGAATATAATGATTTTAGAGTCCATGAATGCTTACCGGGTTATGAGTTACATACTGCTAATTATCTGTTATTCTTAATATTTTGGGTTGAAGTTTCCAACTTTTAACAAACAAAAATTGTTTGAGACTAAGTTTTGAGTTTTGACAATTAAGTAACTAGAAATAATATCAATTTTTTTAATTAAGGTTTAGGTTTGAATTCTACAGACATCAAGGTGAAATAGGTATTGATTTACCAGTAGATAATACCAATTCGGAAAAGTTAATATAGCATAAATCGGCCTATGGTATGAGATGTTTGTCCGTGCATGTGTACACGCAAATGATGTGTACCACGTACAATAGGTACACATGCATATGTGCATGTACATGACTCTAGGACCTTTGCTCTTCCATCTATCCGTAATGACAATTACTTTGAGGACTCTATGAATTTGATATGGCAGATCAAACTTAGGTCTGATTTGGAAGGGAACTATATATTGGCCACTTTGATACTAATTGTATAATCATTACATTTTAAGAAAACATGCATGCGATAAGCACCACTTCATCTGAGATTTATAAACTAGGAGATATGTACAGTTTACAGTTGACAAAGAACAAAGTGCCTTTTGTCATAGAATCTGGTAATCTTTGATGACGCTGCATTAACCATATTCGCATGTATAATATCCAAAATTTCCACAATTAAAAAAGGAAAAAAATCTCAGTTAGGGCCCTAGCAATATATAGTATCCATTCTTTTTTTTAAACCTATATAAAGAAGGAACAAACAACTAATTAAAACAACGGAATTAATTAGCTGGTGTTTTAAGCTAGGAGATCGTTGAAAAACAAAAAGCAACAAAGCAAAAGAATGGTAAAATTTAATATTTGATAAATAATATATTCAAATTTTGCGTTAGATGTATTTAGACTTTTAGAGCTAGCATTGGATGTCCCTAGATCCAGAAGACCTTAGATCAGATAAGCTAAAGATGCCCACTAGAGATTAGACCAAGTGAAAGGTGGAATCTTAACAAAAGTAGGAAGCTGGCCCCATATATCTTTCAACTTGGTACGCAATTAGTAAATAATACCATTCCTTATTATTACGTTAGTTGTGATGTTGAATCCTTAATCATTATACGCGCATATGTGTGTGTGTGTACGAGCAAATTAAAATAACCCTCTAGTTATATATTCATGGTTTAATTTCTAAAAAGTAAATTAATTATAAAACAGTAATTTTAAGTGTGTGCATAGAACTATCATGATTGTGAAGGCCTAAGAAGTAAAAACCAAATAATAACTACAATTACGAAAGGTAGATTTTCTGCATGATAGAACACAAATTAATCAACGAGCTGCTAAACAAGTCATGTTCCAGTTAATTAATCTTCTAACTGTAACAAATAAAGAAACCATATATATATATATATATAAATGTCTGTCCTGTTATATATTGTAATATATCTGCTTTCCCTTTTATTGATGATATTGTTGAAAGAGTCTTAAAGTTATTATTTTTTTTTTTTTTTCATTAAGCATGCATGGACCACAAACAAGTGATCATGTTCTCTCAACAGTGGTTCCACGCAGGGTGCACGGTCAGTTGAAGGAAAAAAGTCCAATTATATTCACTCAACTTTTGCAAATTTATTGCAAGTCGCGATGACCTTGGAACATATGTCATGATTTAGGAATAAAAAATTGAGGGCGTATATATTCTTTAACAAAGTTATTATTTCTTTCTCTATAAGATATAGGAATACGGACAAAGGTGTTAATACGTATATCTTATATTCTCCAAGATGTACTACCTCACAAAATCATACATATATATAATCATGTTGAGATGCCATATAGTCTCGGTCATTAAACTTTTGACGACGCGGTTTTTGTACGCTCACTATTTTACCTTCATAAAATAGCACTTTTAATCACAATTTTTACATAAACTATTATAAAATGCATGTAAAAGTAATAAAATATTATTTAGCCAAAACTATAGTTTCTTACTCAAACAACAATTTCTTCGGTTATCACAAATTAGAAAAATAAACTACCATATATTTCATTAAATCACTTTTTTTTTAATAAAGAATCATTATATTTGTCAAAAATTAATGTATCAGAAATCCTCCTCATTATCACAATCATTATCAACTTCAACATAAAAAATACAAATGAAGAGCACATATCCAAATCCAAGACCATAAACAAAGCTTTTGTAGGAAAAATTAAATATAAATTCAATTCCAAACACAAAATATAATTGCAAAGAATAAAAACAAGTCCATCAAAGTATAAAACTCAACCAAATCAACAACAAAACATTAACAACACGAAAACTCCTAAAAGTGCTTGGATATATTCCACGGTGGCAATGGTGGGGTCACCGAACAATGGTGGGAATTTAGGAATAAGGAAGTTAGGAAGTGATCATCATGGCGTAAATTTAGAGACAGAGAGGAGTTGGGAAAAAATTAGGGTTTGGGACGGATAGGTTAGGAGAGAGGCAAACATGGGAATGCTCCAAATTATAGAAGAGAGATCAGAAATAAAAAATTTTAGATGGCAAAGGAAGAAATAATAATAAAAAATGAGTTGGCAAAGTGTTGTTCTATTTTTCTAACCTTTTAACTTTTGGCATGTTCATGGGCGGTTTAGATTGTTTTTTTCTTTAAACTACCAAAAATTTTGATATCTTTTATAAAACCAAACTAAATCAAATCACTCATAAGTAGTTTAGGCGGTTTGTGGATAAGATTGAAAAAATTAATATTATTATATGTCTAAAAGTTTACCTTTTAAAATTTTAGTATAAATCAAAGACCAAGCTAAAAAGTCATGATAACACAAATCAAAGTTCACTAACAACATACTAAAAAGTCACAAATACAACTAAATAACATAAGACAACATAAATAAATTTTAAACTTGAATTGAAGTTTTCCACTTATGTCGATAAAACTCTCCTCCTACTAATATCCTTTATCAATCATGTGATGAGTTGGGCCAGCGGCGGAGAGAGAAGACATGACAATGACGGCATGGCGGGTAGGCCGACGGCGATGTAGAGAGAAAATGTTGGTTGCTGTATGGGGGAAGGCTAGGGTTCCATTCTATGAGTTAGTTTTAGTTGTATATATTGGTTTTATAATTTGATTTTCTTTTTTGGATATTGATGATAAGTGATTAGGAGAAAATATAATTATAAAGCGTGGAAAGGTACATTTTATACGTATAGAACTTCTCTTGCTGGCCATTGAAGAATAATCTATACAAAAAGGATTAATTATAAAAATTCCCCCTCAATTAGCCCTTGTAATACTGTAACTCTTGAATTTCAAAATGTAACATGCGTTCCTCTTAAACTATGAAATATTAACAAAAATACTCATTTACTAAAACTTAGTACATAATTATGACTTGATACATAATATAGAAGTATTTGATAATTGAATCATATCTTACGCTAATTTGAATTTAAAAAGGATGTAATTTAAAAATTTTAATTGTTAAAAATATAAACTAAACAAATTAAAAACAAATAATCTCTCTTTTACTTTTTTGTGACTGCACCAAGGTAAGTTAACAGTCTCACTAAACTATTCAACAATCTCACCATTTGTAATATTGTGTCTAGGCTCAAAATCATGATTCAAGTAGTTTTCTTGTTAATATTTCATAGATCGAGAGGCATAAATGTTACTTTTGAAGTTCATGGAGCATAATATTACAAGGGTTATAGTTTAGGGGAAATTTTTGTAATTAATCCATATAAAAATTATATAACATAACTGTTTGATGAGCGGTTTAGGCGGTTTGGAAAGTTCAAAGTATGAACCAAACTTATCTAAAGTATTTGTTTAAAAAATCATTCAAACCATCTAAAATTAAAATAAAAACCACTGATTTGGTTCAATTTAGTTTGAATTAGATGGTTTGGAAAATTAACGGATTTTTTGAGCACCCTAATTATCATTGAATCTTTTTGATAAGAATCTTTTTCTACGTCATCTTATTGGCTTTAAAAAATGGTCATTAAATATAAGTTATCTTCTATATATTTGGTTGCTTGTAGCGAATAATGATTGATCATTTTCTTTAAATTCGCTATACCTCAAGTCCAATACCTTTTTTTTTAGAATAGACGTTCAATACTTGATCTACTTTGCTCTGTTTGTTTCACACAGTTAACTATGTTAAAAAAAAAAAAAAAAATTATACTGTTTCAGTAAATAAGGTAATTAAAAGCTGAAAACGAAGGAAAGATAAGGAAATGAATAAATTGACCAGTAATTAAGATGGCAATGGCAACTGTTTGGACGTTTTTGCACTTGCAGAAAAAAGTATCCATGATATTATTCCTTCTTTTTAAAAACCTTTCTGGGGAGATGAAAGGTGTTGCAGAGTTGTGCTGTGTATCAATATACAATTGGATTAAGAGGATAGAGGCTGTTGATTAATTAATGTTGATCTATATTGTTTTTTCTTCTTCTATATGATCAGGGCTACATGTGCCTTTTGCTACTTAAAATGTAAAATATTGCCCAATTTAGCAAGCTAGATTTCCATTTAATCTTCGTTCGTAAGTTTTGTTTTTTTTTTTTTCTTCCAATACTAATTTAGGAAAGTTAATTGTCTGTGTATTCGTCCAATAAACCTAATCAATATGCACTCCCAATAAAGAAAAGTGCAAAACTTGTTGCTTTTTTTTTTTTGTTTTTAAATAGCAAAGTACAAACCTTATCGTCTTGTTGTCGTCTAGTGCACATGTCTGCTATTCAAAAGCTATTTAGACGAGCTCATGACTTTTTTTTTTTAAAGAATATTGAGCTCATGACTTATTAGGTTATGTGCATCAAAAGATAATTTCAGGTACTACCAATGTGTCATGCATGTTTCTTTATTTTATTTTATTATTATTTTTTTTTGCCAAGGATAATTTTGTAGGCGAAGTAAGCATTGTGAACTCTGGGAAAAAACAAATCTACAATCTTCTTTACCGTACCCTGTAAAATATAACAATCAGCAAAAATAGCTTACCTTAATTGATTATAATAGATAACGAAAAATTCCTGAACATATCTTTGTCACTTTTGGTTAAGTACTGTTTTTTCCTTTTAGTAATAATTAAGTAGTGTTTTTCTTCTTTCTTATTGAGAAACAATTTTCTTGTGGGATTCATAGAGACAATTGATTTAGATCTTTAACCTGCATCCACTTAATTATAATTAGTTTTCATAAAGAACTAATTAAATGCAATATATATATATATGTATATATAATTAAATTTTCAAATCATTTGTCTAATTTTTGTATCCCAAATAATATCTAATCAATCACGCTTTGTTAAATCGTTTAATGAACAAGCATGAAAACATTAATTAAAGAATATTTTAAACTTTTAAATAATGTACTGGTAATGATTTGATTAGTTAAACATCATTCTATACATCAAAATTTGATAGGTGATTTGAGTCCATGTCAAAGTGATGCTTTGCTCTTTTATGCTATCTTATTCATTTATTTTTTATTTGGAGAGTTTCTATATATGTGCTTTAGTTCTAGACCATCTGGAATAAATTTTAACGGTCATTTTCACAAAGTTGGATGTGGAAGGTTTAACAGGCATATATTAATCATTTTCACAAAGTTGGGTGTGGAAGATTGTGACTCTTAAATTCATTTGTACCACGCATAATGTATTACAAAAATTTTAACTATACATGCTGTATATGTAACTTCCACGTGTTAGTCCTATATAAAGCCTACAAATAATGGTATAAATTATCCAAAGCAAATTAATATTAGATATCACACCAGGATCAGGCCTAACAGATTGGCAGGTACATGACGAGACTTCAAATTTTTGATTAAGTTGATTTGCTATTTTATAGAGTAACATACTAGGATCTCGTTGAACATAAGGATCTTAATTTATGTTAGTCCCTTCTTTTTAGGTCTTAATTTGGTTGTATCTACTACAACTATCACACGTGCAATTCTTTTAGTCCACAAATTCAAATTTGCAAGCAATTTTTAAAAGCCTAGTTGAAACATATTAAGAGCATTAAACAGATCAAAAGGGGACCATTTATCCATTTATAAGTTTAAGGCTTTTACTTTTAATCACCCAATTATAGGTATAGTAGATAGCTACTACAAACCCTACACATTCAAACATCTAATTTTTTCCCAAATGAGAAATAATGTAAATAATTATATTTGTTGTATGATTAAAAAATTGCCAAATACTCATCTATTTCGTGTCAATGATTCCCACTTGATCTGTTACCGGTCTATTTTGTTATCTTTGAGTTTACATTACTGTCTCATTTTCTTATCCTATTAATTGTCTCTTCAATCAAATTTTGACACTTCTTTTATTGCTTAAATACTTTTAAGTTGTTAGGTTTCTTAACCACTTGTTCGTCTCAAGGGCTTGATGAAAAGTTTGGGTTCAATCTCTTTTTGTTACACGTTTTCTTTCATAAGCAATTAAATAACATTATAGCCCTTTTGAGAACATAATTCAAACCAACAATTTAAACTTAAAATATTGTGATAATTCAAATTATATAAAGAAAACACTATAACAAAGTGAGGTCTAATTAGTCCTCTCTTTTTTAGTTCAAACTATGTTATCAAACAAGCTATGAAATTTCTCTTCAATCCCATGAACCAAGCTGGCTCTAAATTTAAACAATATGATGAAAAATTAAATGTGACAGAAAAATAAAAAAGTAGATCTAAACTCGCTATCTTTACATATATGTATATGTAAGCTTCCTATAAAAGCAGCAAGCTAGCAACATAGAGGAGAGCAACGTGTCTTCATTTGGCAGGATCAAATTAGGGAAAATCTTCTCTTTAATCTTCTTACAAACATGGTTGATAATAACTTATGCAATAATACATCAGAAGGGTTTAACAGCCACAACTACACAGCAGCAGCAAGCGCGAGCACTAATAGCAGTGACGATATTGGGGTCATCAAAGAGCAAGATCGGCTGCTTCCAATAGCCAACGTTGGGAGGATCATGAAGCACATTTTGCCTCCAAATGCCAAAATCTCAAAAGAAGCCAAGGAAACCATGCAAGAATGCGTCTCGGAGTTCATAAGCTTCGTCACCGGAGAGGCCTCCGACAAGTGCCACAAGGAGAAGCGCAAGACAGTGAACGGCGACGACATTTGCTGGGCCCTAGCCACACTAGGATTCGACGACTACGCCGGGCCCCTCAAGCGGTACTTGCATAGGTACAGGGAGATGGAAGGAGAGAGATCATCATCATCTCACGGCCAGAATAAGGCGGCAGCTAGTGAAGATCAGATCAAGAACGAAATTAATTCCAATAATTATGGAGGTCATAATGGAAAGAATCACGAAGATATTGCGCCTAATTCACATAGTAATTTCAATTTCAGTGCGGTTGGTGAGAGGAGTAATAGCTCCTTTCAACAGAGATTTTGAATGATATGTCTGTGGTATTCTCTCTAACCTTCTCATATCATGTGTTAATTATAAGAGATATGATGATATAAAGAAAATTATATAAGTGAGCATGTGGAGAGGATTGATTTTTGGCTTTTTTGGGAGGGAAATATTGGATCTCAATCGGCTTATTTCTTTGATTTTGACTCATCATGTTACTAGCTTTGATTTAGATGTAGTACTGAGATTGGAATTACTATAATCCTTGTATCCTTCTTTCCAAAATACGAGAGATTTATGGAAGATGGTTGTATTCATATCATTTTGTAAAATTATTTGGGTTGTAGGATAAATCTCTCTCTGGAATATAGGGTAGCTTTATTTGGGTTTACATCCTGCAGATAGGTTGCTGATCTTATAACTTCGTCTTTTTCTTAACCCTGATGAGCAAGAATTTATTTATTTATTTTTTGTAATTTCATTAACACACTTAATTATTAGCGGATAAAAGCATTTAAACGTCTCAAAGTTATAAAATTCAAGCACCAGATATCAAGTTCTCTGCATATGTATTAGTAGTGAGTTTGGACTTCCTTAATCCAAGTTAAAAATTAATCAGGGTTTGCGGTTCTTTTTTTAAGCAATTTCAAGTAGTAAATACATCAAATTAATTTACCCTTTAATCTCTATTTTTTTATTTTATTTTCTTTTAAAAAAATATATACGACAAGAGAGGGGTAACCGATATCACAACAATACTCTAAGACATCTCATCTAGATTGGCAATGGCATCCTACAAGATCCTCCGACCACATTAAGCTCTTGACCTTACTTCACTTAAAATAAAATGAAATCATAAACGAGATTAAATATGCGAATTACATGCCAAAGCCAACTGAAGCAGAATAAAAAAACTCAAAAGGCTCTAAGAAACATTTGATGTAAAAAGCAAGTTAGAGTTATAACTTATGCCAGAAGGTCAAGCAAGAACTTTTTCTTTTGATAACTAGTCTTCATTACAGATGTTTTCTTTCAATATTTTTCTCTTAATTTCTTGAACATGTATAGATTTTACTCTTGATTCTAGCTTGCAAATCCATGCTAATAAATTTATAACATATTTATTAGTCGGGCATAACTAATTTGTTTCTAATAGCTATACACACAGAGTAATTTAATTTTAAATCATGCATGTTTCTTCATTGGTAATTCTGATATGTGGCTACGAGTAGTCAAATTCTGTATTGTTATGGTTCTCCATGAAAATAAAAGCAAAAGTTTCAACTTGAGTTTCAAGCTCAACTGTACTTAATTTAATGAACATTCATAAGCATTCCCTGCTATATATTGCTATCCAATCAATATTACTCACTGTAGATGAAATGAAAAGAAGATTTTCATCCTGAAAGTACAAAATAAAAATAGGAATTCCTCATGCAGAAGCTCATTTAAAACACAAGGAAATGACTCATATTATCTAGGACCAATTAAGTGATATACTTCTAGTCTATTTGGAAACATAATTCAAATTAATATGAGCTTAAATCTAAAATACTGTAACCCTTCAAATTCTGTAATATATATATATATATATATATATATATATATATATATATATATATATATATATTGTTTCAAACTAGATTTTTGTTATTCGATATATTTCCAAATGTCTTCTAAAATGTGGAACTATTTATGGTCACATCTCAGCTTAGATGAGTCAATACACATTTGTATATATATACACACATATATACAGATCTTCATACGTAGGCATCTAACATTCTAACCTTTACTAACGGCTATATATGTCCAATACGCTTAGGGTTTTCTTTGGTTAACCCCTAGACCCGGGGACCACTATTCTACTCTAAGTGGCTCAAAGTTAACCCTTCCATCGTTTGTCGTTAAAAACTCCATCATTTCTCGATTCTGCGGACATTTTTGTATTGTTTCCTTTTTATATTCAAATAGGCGGACATCTTCCCACAACTAAGGACGACTTAAGTGTCAAACTCATTTTCAAGTTTCATTGAAGATTCTTGGCAAATGGAGACAAAGGTGATCAATATATATATATATATATATATATATATAGTGTTTAGAATTGTGTTTCTAGGGTTTCTCTCCAATAAGTGTATTTCTTATATATTTCTCATCTTTTTTACCTTGCTAAACTACAAAACAAGATATACTGGATGATACAAGATGTGAGACGAGATGAGTCCATATTAACCTAGAAATATGCATTCAGACAAAATATTAAATACATAAACTTCCTCATATCCGGTGATCCAAATTTGTTCATTCCGTTTTCCTGTTCTTTTTCGAGATCTTGGCTAGTATATATATAGCAAGAAACAGACTGTATATTTATTATTATATATAAGCAAATTTATATTGAGATGCCATTAATATATATGTATGTGTACCCATTTCCATCATGTACTTTTTGCCAATTTATATATAGTGTAGTACTCTATTATTTACATTTTAGGGTACTAAATAAAGTGGCCTGGAAATGGCACATAATTGAAGTTGAAGTTATAAAAATTGAGAATATATTTACACACACACACACACACTCTCACACGCAGGACTTCATGACATCTGGTGCTGAACCCAATTAGCAACATATCTGACAGACAACATGTGGACTATGAGTTCTTCACGTGACACTTAGCACTCCCCCGGCCCAATGGGACAGGTGTCATGACCTAGCTAGCTCAATCATTAACCTTTTTTTGTTTTATTTTTGTTTTTTTTACTAGTCACCATATATTTTAATTAATTAATATTTTTCTAGTACATGGTACTGGATTATTCTAAAGGGCATATGTTGTTAATTAACGTTTATGTGGAACCTGAGTCCATTCATTCATCATGTTGTCGTTTGTTTGAATTGTGGTGCTTGAAATGATCCATTAGGCATATTCAGCTCTGGTCAAGACACATTAGCTCATCTAGTTTATATATTTAAGTGACAATTTGGATAGAAATTAGATTCCGTAATTAGCTGTCGAACTTAATCTAATTCAATGAGCATTCTTGATATTCAATATTGTGCTTTGAAGAGAACTTGAAACTCACATGTTTTTTCTCTCGAGTTGGGACCAATGATTCAAATAAATAGGGGTAAATTAATGAGTTGATAGATGCACAAATTCAACCTTCCCAATGAAAACATATAAACCATAATTTTCCTTTAAACAACACTATAGAAGAAAAGAATTGAATTGTGATTCAAACCTACAAATTAAACAGGGGCATTATCTTTGCTGGCTGGTTTTTACCAATTTCGTCAGAACCAACCATATAATATAGTTCTTGCGCTTTCAGTTGAACAAAAACTACAAATGTTGGAAGTATAGCATAAACTAAAAAAATGAAGTACTTTTTGTGCCATGAGATATATTGTTCTCATAATTTTCAAAGAAAAAAAATAAAACAAAAAAACAAAACAAAACTACCAATCTAGTATGTAATGTGCCGCATTGCCAGCAATGGACGCTACTACAAACTAAAGTTTTTTTTTAACCCTTTTTTTACCTCAATTAATTACTCAACATCTGTCAATGCCAGTTAACGCCAGTCAATGGCCAATCAACACCGATCAACAGAATTCAACAACGGTCAACAACAATCAACAGCCATAGAGTCAAAACCAGTTCGGTCAAAGCTCATCGGGTCAAAACATCCATACCCATATTGTGACCTATTAATCCAAATCTTTGTTAACTCTAACAGTCCAAAAGGAATAAATGGACTTGGGCCCAATTTTATCCTAATAGGCTGGACAAGGCTTAGGCCAAACTGAAATAAATAAGTCTTGACTTGGTAAAACTTAATCAACAAACCCCCACCTTAAACGTGCGACGATTACATGGGAAGGAGATCCTATGATTTTAGCATAACCATAGAAATATCTCACCTTGCTTTCAAATTGAAAACACTTAAGCTAGATCTCTCTAAAGATTTGCTGGTGCATCTAGTTTTGATATACCTTCCGACACAATTTAGCTAGTTTAAGGTGAGCTATAATTGTCAAAAAGAGACGATTTTTGAATGAGCTACACTGTGTTCAGTACGAAGAAAGGCTAAAGCAAGATAAGGCAAAAAGTGCTCACTTGGCCTCAACCTCTAAGGATAAGGACAAGGACAAGGACAAGGGAAAGACAAAGGAAGAAGGATAAGAAAGCTGTCACTACGACACCTTAAAAGAAATAACAAAAGAAACCAGATGAGCCGGAAGGTATTGGTTTCTTTTTCTATAGAGAAAGGCGTAAAAAGAAGTAGTATACCAACTATCATGCATGGCATGTTAAGAAAGGTATGCTTTTTAATTTGGCTTGTTCTAAGATTAATTTAACTTCGATACCCGGACACACGTGGTGGATAGCTTCTGGTGCAATTCATATCAGTGTGTCTATGTAGGGTTGCCTGAGTTGCTAAGAGCCAAGTAATTAATGCTGAAAGATACATCTATGTGGGCCATGGCAAGATGGTTCAAGTTAAGGCAATAGAAAATTTTAGATTATTGTTAAAGACCGGATTTCATTTAGATCTTAATGAGATATTTGTTGTACCATCTTTGGACTGAATTTGATTTCTATTTCTGTTTTGGACAAATCTAGTTATTGTTGTTCATTTAGGAATGAAAAATTTAGTTTGTTTCATGATTCAAAATTTGTTGGTTCTGGGTTTTTGTCAGGTTACGATAATCTTTATTTAATTGATATAATCACTTCATTTAATGAATCTCTACAATTAAGTACACGAAGTATAAAGAGAAAATTAACCAGTGAGAATTTTGATAAGTTAGTTTTAGGCTAATTTATCAAATGATCATAACTTGATATTTTGTTACTTTTTAGTGATTTATAGGAATTTGAAAGTGTTTTATGCTCTTCTGTAAATTTTGAGGAAAAAAGACGCATATTAGCAAAGTACGGGGTAAAACTGACCAAAAATGAGCAAAAGTAGACTTGGAGATGGAATGAAGCCCAGACGCCACTTTATGGGCACCTAGGCATCGCTACAAGAGGAATCCTAGTATTAAAACCTGAGAGCATAGCATCTAGGCGCCATTCCGAAGCATGGCACTAGAAACATGAAGTCTAGGCACCATTACAAAGCCTAGGTACTACAACTATGGCACCCAGGTGCCAGATATATAGAGCCTAGGCGCTATTCAAATTTGAGTATTTTATAAGAATTTAATACTGTTTTATCCTCTTTGTAGATTTTGAGGAAAAAAGACGTATATTGGCAAAGTGCGGGGTAAAACTTACCGAAAAAGAGCAAAAGTGGACTCGGAGACCAAATGAAGCCCAGACTCCACTTTATAGGCACCTAGGCACCCTTGCAGGAGGAATCCTAGTATTACAACCTGAGAGCATAGCATTTAGGTCCATTACGAAGCTTGGCACTAGGAACATGAAGTCTAGGCACCATTACAAAGCCTAGGTACTACAACTATGGCGCCTAGGTGCTATTCAAATTTGAGTATTTTATAAGAATTTAATAGTATTTTATGCTCTTTGTAGATTTTGAGGAAAAAAGACGCATATTAGCAAAGTACGAGGTAAAACTTACCGAAAAAGAGCAAAAGTGGACTCGGAGACCAAATGAAGCCCAGACTCCACTTTATAGGCACCTAGGCTCCCTTGCATGAGGAATTCTAGTATTAAAACCTGAGAGCATAGCACTTAAGTGCCATTACGAAGCCTAGGTACTACAACTATGGCACCTAGGCACCAGAAATATGGAGCCTAGGCACCATTCAAATCTGAGTTTTATTTTGTCCCAAAATTATCCTCTCAAACCTTAGCCTATAAATAGAACATTATGAGAGGTTGAATGACAGTTTTTAACAAAGGAAAACTATAAATAAAAGGGGAGAACTCATTGCTTTGGGAAGAAGAATAGTGCAACCAGGAGAAGGAACCCATCTTCTAATCCAAACACAGTTGTTTTCCTTTACTCATCTTGTTTAAGATATTATTTAGGATTGTTTTTGGTTTTATTAGGAACTAATTTCCCTTTTTCTAGGGCTACGATGTAGTTGGATTATAAATTTTTACTTTTATTTAATTTAATTCAATTCGATGTTTATTCATTATCTATATTGAGTGTTTAATCTGATCTTAATGTTTGTAAAAGTTTACGCATCTTTTGCATGATTTGTGATTTAGTTTGAGGTTGAGAAGCGATAATTAAATTAGACTGTGATTGAATGCCATGAGATTATCATAGGATAGAGATATCTATGAGAATTGTATAACATTGTGAATTTCATGTTCTTAATAAATCTTGGTAAGTTTAGAATTTTCATAGAGATGTAGGAAATTTGTTAACTGGGATAAATTGTTAATGCTTGAGAAAGATTCACAATTACCTAAGAGAAATTCGTTATCGACGTAGGAGTAAACATCGGTTGATTAAATTAGATAATTTGGA
The DNA here is from genome assembly GCA_025403435.1 of Artocarpus heterophyllus. NCBI lineage: Eukaryota > Viridiplantae > Streptophyta > Magnoliopsida > Rosales > Moraceae > Artocarpus > Artocarpus heterophyllus. The sequence continues at coordinate 11,091,500 of CM046335.1, forward strand.
TAGGATTAATTTAGATGAAATCGGATGCCCTAGTCTTTTATTATTTAGGTTTTCATATATATTTTTTTTGTTTTGTTATTTTTCTATATTATATTTGATTGTTTAAATAATTTTAGAGTTAATCAATTTTTATACTTAGCTAGATTAACACAATCTTCGTAGGAACAATACTCTACTTACTTTTTATTACTTGTGATTTTGTGCACTTGCAGATTTTTCACAGCAAGTTTTTAGCATTGTTGCAAGGGATTGTTATTTAATTTAGTTAATATTGATACCGATTAGCTCTAGGATTACTTTGAACAATTTTTTTATTTGTTCTAATTTTTTTCTTTAAGTCATTTGTTTTTCAAGGTACTTCATGATGTTTCATTAGAATATTCTTGTAAGTTTTGCTCAACAACACATGAAACCATTTTATGTGGTTTGGGGGTGATTTAAAGATATACTTGGGTGGTACTCACATTACAGCCTGCCAAGTGGGCTCGTCTCTAAATATTTATTAAAGGGTTGTGTTTTGAAGCTAGAGATTGGGTAGAAAAAGGCTTAATTTCTGACAATCATTCTTTCTTTTCAAGAACTATTGATGAAGCTTACTACTTATTGGGGGATATGGCAGCCTTTAATTATCATTGGAATTTGAATTCTTCAATGCACAATTTCTGTTAGGAGAGACAGCAAAATCTTTCATGGAATATCCACCCTAACATGATGGAACAATCTTGTAGCCAATATAAAGAAGAGAAGATAGCTTTGAAAGTTGCTTTAGATCGTCTAAAGGCCATTCTTGAGGGAAGTCATGAAATTTCCAACTTTAGGCGATATCTTGATGAACAAATCTGTTTAAAGAGCACAATTTTGGAGAGTCATCTAGAGGAAGAAATTTCAACATTAAATCCTTATGGTGACCATGAAACAATAAAGGATGTGGTTTTGTTTGATGATGGTTGTGTGAAACCTCAGGAATTTGAGCCTCTAGAGGAAAAAAAAGCCTCAAGATAAAAAACAAGAACCCTTTGAAGTTATGTTAGCTCAACCATTTGTTGAGTTGAGCTGAGCTCTTACTTGATCAACAACAATCTATACTTGCTAAATCAAGATGAGTCTATCCAAAACTGACTTTTATGAAAACCGAATCACAAACATGCTAATGGATAGCCAAAAAAAAAAAGGAAGAGCAAATAGAAAGGTTATCAGAGAAATTCCTATATAAGGAGATGCCATAAGGGTCGTTGAAGGATATAGAAGTGTATAAAACCATTGATTTGAGCCCATCAATAGTTCCAACATATAGATCACTAACCAATTCGTGTTGGCCATGGACATCACCACCATCACATCTCACCTTATTCAAGCTTGAGCCAATAATAAAGTTCTCATCAAAAGCACATCATTTGAAGACATGTGTTGTTGGTGCAACTTACGAATCACTTCTAAATCTTACCAAGCTTTAGGGTGTCTATAACTAAAACTCATATGTGGTGTTGTTTAACACTTAATATGGGCAAAAGTCACTCTTTAATGAGCACTCACTGCAAGAAAAACAACATTTAACGACATATTATTTACGACGTGTAGTTTTTGAATATCGTTAAAAAGTACATGCAACGGCATCTCCAACAAACATATCGTTAATGATATTTGAAACAATAATTAACGACATCTATATAGACGACGTATTAAAGGTCTCATTTTAACGACAATAATATAGTGTCGTTAATTTATTTAACGACAAGTAGGAGATGTCATCAAAGTCTTGGAGATTCTACGACACCCCTTATTGATGAGATCTTGACCAATATCATCTATAAGAGGTGTTGTAGAATCTCTAAGGCTTTGATGACATCTCCTACTCCTCGTTAGATAAATTAACGACACTAAATTATTATCGTTAAAAGGAGACCTTTAATACGGCGTCAATATAGATGTTGTTAATTATTGTTTCAAATGTCATTAACAACATGTTTATAAGAGATGTCATTGTATGTACTTTTCAATGACATTCAAAAACTACATGTCGTAAATAATATGTCGTTAAATGTTGTTTTGCTTATAGTGACTTCTTTAAGAGTCAGGCTGATTACTATAAACTAAGCACTTCTTAGAAGGCAACCCAAGCCTCTATCCTTTTCTATTTTAGTTTTCACCATTTTATTTAGTTTGTTGGTTGTTTCTTTTAGTTTTAGTCTATTTTGCAACTTAATCATGATGTAAGTCTTATTTATGACGATTTTAGGTTTTCGCAGGGCATCAAGGCGCTCAGCTTGCCAAAAAAAAAAATCAAAAATTGAAACCATATCTACATCCTGGCACAGATGATGAACCACATGGCCATAAATCTGAACATGAATTTGGACAACTTTCTTACAGTCTTTGCTTTCAATGAAGATAATAAAAAGAATGAAGACGAGGAGGAATAGGCTACTACAACCTTCATTTCAAGGAGTATTCTTTTCTTTCTCATTTTTATTTTCGTTTTACATTGAGGACAATGTATTATTCAAGTCGGGGGGTGGTTATTACTTTATGTTTTGTTTGTGTCAATCAGTCATTATGGTTTAATTAGGTTTTAGTTTAGGTTTCGTTTTTTTTTTTTTTCCTTTGCATTTGATAGTAATTAGGATAGTAAAGTTGTGTCATTTGAGCATTGTTTAATTTGAATCTACAAGAGAAAATAATGCCCTAGAGGAAAGGGACACCAGTGTGGTATCTGCCAAGGGCACTCTAACGCTCAAGTCAGTGTTTTAATTAGGAAGGGCAAGAAAAGAAGTTGAGCAGGGAAGGAAAGAATACTCATACCTTTGTGGCAGAGTTGATGCTCCTATTTATAGAGTCTAGCTTGGATTCGAGTGTAGACCAGATTTGACCCATGACCTACGTGTACTACTATACCAGCCTAGATGGTCAGTAACAGGTGTCACAATCTCCAAACAAGAAAGATTGCTTAACAAATGCTGAGATGGTACCACGTGGCAATCTTTGGGTATGATGCACCACGATATGATTTGGTTAGGGGTCCGACCACCTTTCCAGTACTATGAAGTTGTTCTTAATGGTTGCCTTGGCCTGGTCGGACAGATCTTGGTTAGACTGATCTTGGTTAAACTGTTCCTAGTCAAACTGATCCTGGTCGAATCCTAGTTAGACCTTTGTTGAACTTGATAGACTTGTTTGGTGGTCTTCTCATCCTACCTTCTTGGATTGACCTTTTTGCCCTCTTTTGTGGCCTTTTCAGATTGGTCTCCTTGGTCTTCTTGGGTTGCTCTTCTCGGCCTACTTGGTGATCTTCTCGAATTGGTCTCCTTGGCTATCCTTCTAGGCCTGCTTAGTGACCTTCTTAGATTGGTCTTCTCAGCCAACTTGGAGGCCTTCTCGGATTGACCATAGGATTGGTCTTCTCGGCCATCCTTTTTAGCCACTTGATGGCCTTCTCAAATTGGTCTCCTCGACCATCTTTCTCGGCCAACTTGGTGGCCTTCTTGGATTGGTCTCATTGACCCTCTCAGATTGGTCTTCTTGGCCAACCTTCTCAGCCTACTTAGTGACCTTCTTGTATCGACCTTTTTGGCCTTCTCGGATTGGTCTTCTCAGCCAACTTGGTGGCCTTCTTAGATTGGTCTTCTCAGCCTTCTCGACCTACTTGGTGACTTTCTCAGTTTGACCTTTTTGGCCTTCTTGGATTGGTCTTCTCTGCCAACTTGGTGGCCTACCTCTTAGATTGGCCTTTTCGGCCTTTTTGATTCAAAGGGGGCTAGATTTTTAGTTGGTCTTCCCATGATGAAGATTTCCCCCGCAACAACCGTCATACACACTGACTAGGATATCTGGCATAGCGGCTATAACATAAGAGAGGGGCAGTTTGAAAATAATTTGGAAATTTAAGGATGAGGTTAGATACGATACTCGGCTATTTCAATCAGTTTATATTGTGATATATAGAGAGATATATTTAGTTTGCTTAGAGAAAACTGATAGCTATAAAATGTTTTGTTTTGCACAAGGGTGTGATAGCAAGCATAATTTAACTGTAATTTCATGTTAATTTCATTATCAGGTACAGATTTTGAATCTCCTATTCCAGTTTTGTGCATAATTAACTATTGTAGGCTAGAGTTTTTCGTTTCCTTTTTTTTTTTTTTTTTTTTTTGGTGATAACAAATATTTGGTGACTATCTTCTTCTTTTTTTTCATCTTGGTGACTATCTGTTAGTGGCACTCTGAGTCCACGAAACTTGACTATACGAGTGACATTACTATTATTTGCCCCTTTTGAGAACCAGAAAATGATGCCCACACATTACCCACTAGATCATGAAGTGCGGCGACAATTTCTCTCTTTTTCTTTTCGGTTTTAGGCTTTACGCCTGCTCTCATGGAACTTTATAGGACATTGGAACAGCCAATCATTTTGCGCATTATAATACTAAAAATTGTGTGTTACACCACGCATTATAATATACCAGCCGATAAATTTACATTATATTTGTAGCAAGGGTAAAATTTTTCTTGATCAACGGCTCTCAATAAGCATATACAACATTTATTTGTCTGAAAAGTAAAAAGGAAAGATTATTGAGAATAAGAAACAGGGGGACATGCGAATTATATGAAAGGTGTTGGAGGTGCCAAACTGGGATCATTTTGATGTACAATTTTTTTTTTCTTTTAATCTTAAACGGTTAGGTCCGGTTTTAAACTAACAAATGATTTTGATATAGAACTAGACCGACGAACTAAAAATTATCTTACTAGTCCGGCCTAGTAGTTTTTAGTCTAGTCCGCATAATCTTCATTTGAAGAATCTATCTCAACTTGATTAGCTCTCATGAGCAGGAAACAGATATCATTTTCACTTCTACTGCCCCTAGTTTGTAGGAGCTCTATTGGTAATCATGAATCATGATTAATTTGACTGGTATGAAAACGAAATCAAATTTTTGGACAAGTTTGATGTAATTTGTCGTTCTGTTCTCATTTTTTGAGGAAAAAGGTCTAATAGTAATTTCTCTTTTGAAATTTTTGCTAGGGGCTTTGGCATTTTTATCCCTCTACTTTTTAAGCTTTCCCCCTAAACTTGTAATTTTGAAGATTTATCATCCCAACTTGTTTAAAAATTGAAATGTGACTCATTTTACCTTAAATTTTGGTCAGACTAGGGATTGAGAGATTAGTGTGAGAATTTAAATTGGGATTCTAAGGGGCTGTTTGGTTCCCTTTTCAAAAAGTTTTTGTTATTTTCAAAAATACAAAAAATAAAAATGATTTTCAAACTATGTTTGGTAGTATTTTAGGCCCCAAATTTTTGGAAAACAATTCTAAAAATTTGAGAAAAAGTGAGCAAAAATGAAAACAAAAAAAAAAACTATTTTCTTTTTTTTTTTCAATCTCTCTCTCTCTCTTTTTCTCTCTCCTCAACCCAAAACCCTGCCCTTCTTCCTCCTCTTCTGCCCATCCCATTAGTGACCTAAGTGACCCACCCAGCCCCTCCTCCCACCTTACCAAAGCAACTTGCCTTGTTGGAGCCCGACTTGTTTGCGATGGGAAGCTCACAACAAGAATCTCAGCTTGGATCTCGAAGGGAAGCTCACCGTCAGTGGTGGAATTGGGTTCGTCGAGAGTGGGGGTGAGGGTTTGTCAGGGGTGGAAATGGGTTCATTAGGAGTGGAGGCGAGGGTTCGTCAGGGGTAGAATTGGGTTAGTCGACCGAGGGGGTTACAAGGCTGGTCGGCGTGAGGCTGAGCTGGTCAAGGACGTTGGGTTGTCTGGGGCCGTTGGAGTTGGGCTTCGGGTTCATCAAGATGGCCATCGCCGGTGTCTCTCCTCACCGGAGAAGAGGAAGATGAAGAGGATTTCCTCTTCCTTTAGTGGATATTAATAAAAAAAATTATTAATATATTAATAATTAGTTTTTTTAAAATTAAATTTGAGTTTTATTTATATTAATAATTTTTTTAATAAAAATAATTTTTTTTCAAAACATACCATTATATACAACCAAACACAATTTCAAAAACAATCCTAGTATATTTTTCAAAATATTCTCATTTTCAACTTTTTCGAAAAACAAAAACAAATAAAAACACTACCAAATAGGCCTTAAAGTTTTCGGTCAGACATGCTTTTTCATCACAAATTTAATACAACCACAGAATGGGCCATTGAAAGACTTTAGCAAGTTAGGGAGACAAGTTGCAAAAATTAGAAGGGGAAAGTTGTTAACATGTGAAAAGTTCAGCGGCAAATGTGCAAAATACTATCTTCACATACCCATCTATTTGTCTATAGCATGAATACAAAGACCTAACAAGAAAAGAAAAGAAAAGAGCTGACCTAATTTTACTTAAATGATAGACTTAGTTTCACTAGCGTTAACCAAACAACAGAAGGGCTTAAAAAAAAAAAAAAAAAATTGTTTCTCTAAGAAAAAAATCTTTAAATAAAATGTCACTTTAAACATAAAACAAATTCAAGAACCTCATTGCATAGAGACTGGAATGAAAGTCTCTATTTATGTTGTTTTCAACATGATTATACGTACAACGATAGAGATTATTCTATACGTACAACTTCATGTCTCAACAGCTATAAACAAGTAATTATTATCAGTATCGTTGCTCTTCAACACTCTCAAGCTTAAGCTTTACCACATCTTTCAAAGCTATCAAGTCATTTTTTAGATGAGAGAAAATTGATGGTCTAAAGCTCATAAGTCATGCCCACCTTAAGCATTCGCTTGTGAGGAATTTCAAACACCTTGTCGGTCTGCCTCAAATTCTTCTTCAAGAAATTGTACGCATAATCAATCAAGATCCTCTTAGCAACTCCAGATCCTTCAGAAGCCACCACTTCATTCTCGCCTATCAAGTGCACAACCCCAGCCATCCAAGCCATGTCAAGTGCCTCAATCTCTCTATCCAACATCTCATGTCGCTTCGAAGTATTTGCATTCTCGACATTCTCCTCATCAGTGATCACCCTCTCTTTCGATTCCCCGACATCATTCTCCGCATCGACAACCTCTCCTTTAGCAATACTCTGCGTCATGCTTATGTGGAATAGCCAAAAGTCATCCTTGATAAACTCCTTCAATTTCTCAACCAGCATCTTTTCAAACGATTCGTGCTCGTTTCGAACATCATTGTAACCATATCTCGCAACGCAACGGAAGACATTGAGGTCTTTAGGCTCCACTCTGCGAAAGAGGAACCGTTCCTCCGGCGGAACCTTGCTTATAGGCAAAGATTTGATGGAGACAAAGACTAGTACCGAGTGCAAGGCGGGAACATTTGCGGCGTAGCGCTTGAAGATGGGAGGGATTCCCTGGACAAGTTCAGAGTAGAACATCGCAAGGCCCGGTAACCGACAGAAGTTTGCATTGTTGGTGATCTCCTTGAATTTCTCTGAAGAGATTTTGTGGTCGAGCTCGTAATAGTACTTTCGGCGGTAGACATCATTCCAAACGAACATGACAGCCATTAGAAGCCCGGCGAATGCAAGAGGAAGGTATCCTCCTTGCTTGAACTTGTAGAGGACTGAGCTTAGATAAAGAAGCTCCACTGATCCAATGATGACAACATAGGTGATTACGAGAAGTATGTTGGTCTTCCATATCATTACCATGATTAGTACTAGAAACGACGATGTGAGAGTCATCACAAACACCACAGCTATACCTGTTTAAATAAACGAGAGTGAATTAGTCTCCAAATATGACATAAAAAAGGTTTGAGACGTCATTAATGTTAAAAGTGTCACAACTAATAAAAAGTGAGTTCATTGAGAATTTATCTTTATCAATGTGTGTTATTCAGCACTACCGATATATGATATCATATAGTATTGCTCTAGATGAAGACCATGCAATTGCTATAATTAACCATCTAATAATTATTCATAATTAAGTTTTAACCAATCACAAATTTACATTTTAATTACTTGCACAATTCAACATCACTTGAAATAATACCAACATAATAAATAACGTTATTAGTGATTTTTACAAAGTAATTTATTTAATGATTGTGTTGCATAGAAGCATGTAAATATATGAACATTTAGTTACGTAATATTCAAAGTGAAGTAGAATGGTTAGTATTCAATGTGTACCATAGGCATTTCCAATTTCTTTGGTGCTCTTGAAACCCAAAGTGACTGCAACACAAGCCAGCATAAGAAGGTAGTTGACTTCAGGAACATAAACTTGTCCCTCATACTTAGTGGAGGTGTGGACAATCTTAACGCGAGGGAAACACCCCAATGAGAGGGATTGTTGGATTATAGAAAAAGTCCCAGAAATCATGGCTTGACTAGCGATGACTGCCGCTGCTACAGCCACCGCAAACATTGGCCAATACAAATGCTTTGGAATAGACTCGTAGAAAGTCTGACCGACGACTTCTTTGTTTTTGCGAAGAAAAGAGGCTTGTCCTGTGTACGCCATTATGAGTGCCGGGTATGTTATAGAGCACATGCTGATTTGAATGGACCTAACAGTGAAGTGTCCCACATCCGCAAATAAAGCTTCAGTTCCTGCATTTGATAAATAATGAAGTTTATACAGAGACAACATGCAGATCAAGAGTGAGGGAGAACTATTATAAATTATTATAAATCAGGTATCTTCGTTATAGTGAGTCTAAGAGGATTTATGATATTCTTCCTCTTCAGAGTTTTTATTTACATTTATTTGCTTTTCTTCCGCTGTTTAATTATTGCTCTTGATAATATGATGGGTTTGAAGTGTCCAGTGAATAGAATCATCCCAAAAAAAAAAAAAAAAAGAAATTTGGAACCTGTTATGGCTAGAACAATGCCACCAAGGGAAATCCAACCGTCTTTTTTGTTCCTCCAAAAATAATCTACAATGTATTTTGGATTTATGGCTTTAATAACTGTGGGATCAAACTTGACGAAGTTATTAACACCGATGCCAGCGATAAGTGCAAACCACACGCAAATTATAGGAGCAAAAGAGTAGCCGACTTTATCAGTTCCAAATCTTTGAACCATAAATAAAGCTACCAAGATGGCTACTGATATCCAAACAACCGTATCTGTACCACAAAGAAAACTAATGTTATAATCCTCTAACAATAACATATTCTAAGTCCTTTAAAATTTATGATCTAAAAAAAAGTGAAAATTAATTTGAGTCCAGTAATGTTGTGTAAAGGAAATAAAAAATAAATAAATAAAGGACCTTAATTAGTTAATCTCTGGAATTTTTTTATGACAAGAATGCAAGCTTTAACAGTTTAATTCCCGTGGGAAAAAAAAAGAGTAAAAATTTCAATGAATATGGGTCACCCTGAGATGACTTATATTTCTTATGACATGAAATCTATGTCCTCATCATGACATGCATATGTGTTGATAGTTACATTAATACTTTTTGTACGGAGATTAAACAGTATTTGTTGAATTTTCTGGGAGCAAATTATATTCCACGGTTATGTGCGATGTGAAGGGTCGCATGTGGTGGGGATTCCAACAATTGGTGGGCTTGTAATTAAAGAACAAATGGGATACCTTGGCTCATAGACGATTTAGCATGCTTAATGCCTCCAACAGCCGACAGAACTGCCATCAAAATTGCATTAAATTATTAATCTGATTTCTGACTATCACAAGTCAAAATCTCGGACTACAACTTTGTGTACAATAATGCGAGAAGTACTAAAGAAATATGCCTTACGTGATAATGTTATTTTCATTTGTATTTTAATGCATAATGTTATTTTAAATATTATGTATTTTAATTTGAAATATTAATTTCATAATAATTAAATAAAAAAAAAAGTAAATAAATTAACCAATAACAATCATATTATATTTGGTGTCAAATTTATCACCAAATACAACATATGTCAAATTTAGTGCCAAAAATAATATTACATTGGAGAGTGATTTTCCTACTATTCAAATTTTAAAATTTAACATTAAGAGACTAAGTTGGCATTGCAGTGTAGATGCTCTAAGCACTACTAGCCAGCCAATAATTAAAACAAACCTGAGATGCAAGGAGTGAGGACCCCATCGCCAATAACCATGGAGGTGCCAAGCATGGTGGCGAACAACAAGATGAACTTGGCGGACTTGCTATTCTCAAGCTTTGACTTCAGCCTTGAAGCTCGCTTTAGACGGTTGTTGGGCAGCTCAAGCTGGAAATTGGAAACATCTTTGTCCTCAGCCTGCTCGCTTGGTGTCAATCCCACCTTTGCATATCGGCATATAAGAGAGTACAAAGCAAATGTCCCTCCTAATTAAGATAATTAATCTTGTCCAAAATCAACAATATATATAGATAAGACAATAATTTTTTATCTTAATAAAGAGAATGATGAGAAGAATGAGTTTGTTACTTGGGTCATATGGTATGATTTCTTTTTTTCCTTATACGATATGGAATTGAACTTGCGATCTTTCAAGCTCAAACACCATTTCGCTTGACTATCTTATCTTATTTGACTTAGTGGTCATTAACGTAAGATGAAAATTAGGCGATGAAGAATCATAATTCTTTCGCCAAGTGATATTGTCATAATAGGTTAGTAGTGCTTGATTCATATGCGCAAGTGTCTAAGGTTACATTTATGCATTGATTTAACATTATTGCAACGGTGGAGCATGACTCAAGCATCCCTTTACCACAAGAAATTTGATGAGAAGACTGCGGCCTAGCGTGGTGTGTATAATAAGTCTACACTCGTTAGTGTTTCGGAGAATTGAGAAACCTATACATGTGGTCCTAGATATAGTTTCTTCTCAGTTTGTCCACACTAGGCTGCTTTGGTACCAAGTAGAAAGTGCTAGGCTTCCAACTCTCATTTTTCCAAGCAGGGAAGGGAAAAAGAAAACTAGTTAATTCTTTTTAGGGATTTGCTTTTGGATATATACTAGTTGAAAAGTAGTTTATTAAGTATATTAATAAAAAAATAAAAATAAAAAAACCAAAAAATTAAAGAAAAAACATTTTAGAGGAAAAAACTTTTTGGGCGTTTAAAAGAAAAAAACGTTTCAAAAAATAAAAAATAAAAAAACACTTCGGCTGAAAAATAATTAAAAATAAAAAAATATTTCATAAAAAAACGACAAAATGTTTTGAGTTTTGAGTGGACTAAAAGCATCATGTGAAATTTATTTTTATTATATATATATATATATATATGCGTGTTAAAAATGAAAGAGATATATATATATATATATATATATATATATTACAATATGAAACGTCCAAAATTTTGCACTTCTTGGGTTTTCACTAAAAATATAACAAAAATAGAAACATGTTTGAATAAGTCTTAGGGCATGAGGACAAATGACCTTTTCCGTTCTCTTTTTCCTTTGTTTTCTATCTATACGATCATAATAGCTATGCATCACACTACAGAGGTTAATAAATACACTGAGGCGAAGAAAACAAGGCTTCGCATTTAGGCAATTAGTGAAAATATTATAGTTTCACCACACAATTAATTATTAAAACTGTACATAAACGAAAATTATTGCAAACAAAAAAATATTCCCGCAACAAATGAAATTGATCAAAAGATTCTATAAATTTATTTATGAAATTTGATCAAGAAATGGAAATTAAGATCTTACCTTCACCGTTGTCATTGGCTTTCAAGACGATGAGGACGTATTTGAGCAAAGGGATCAAAGTGATTGTGTAAAAGATCAAAGAAAGAGCTCCCAAAATGTCATCGTCATGTTTGATTCCATGTGGGAAAGTACTATCGTACACATACAAAGGTGATGTGCCAATGTCACCATACACTACTCCAATGCTTTGGAATGCTAGGTGTAAAATCACCGACCAATCAGTCGAAGCCTGTACATATTAATTAACAGTTACAATCCAAATATATACCCACACTTTGCTGCGCAAATTACTAATTTACTATGATAAAAATAATAATAACAACAACATTAGTAGTAATAATAATAATAATAATGGTGAATATAATTACCGCTATAAATATATTATATATATATGTATATAATATCCCTCCAAAACAATAATAATTTAAGAAGTCAACCTTATTTTGTAACAGGATATACATCAATAAAAAAATGAGTTGATTTTTGCATGGAAATATCAAATATGAGTTAATTTAATTAATGAAGGACTATAAATATAAATAATACATATACATATATATATATATATATATTTTCCTATACGTTACTAATTAACATATCTATGTTCACCAAAATAACTATATGTATATCCATTGATATGTTAGTTTCGCTAGTTATTTAACATATTAGTCTGTTTATATAATTTCACTGGAAAAAAAATTTATATGTTCACTAAAAATGACTAATTTTATTAATATATGACATATGTATGGTTTTATTATTTTCTAATATGCTTTAAGTCGTCTTTTTTATTATTTTTTTTCAAGGGAAAAAAAAGTCCTCTTTTTTTGTTTGAGCAAAAACCTCAAATCGCGTGTGAAGTCTATCTTGATTGCAAAATCAAACGCGAAATATATATATATATATATATATATATATATGTAAAAAAAAATATGACAATAGCAAAATAGAGCAATAAAAATTGAGAAGAAGGAGATTGATAATGATAAAATTGATGAGCAGTATAGTGCCTTGGAAGTATGGCCATAACTGTGACCGCGAATACTACGGGACTCGATGTCCAAGGAGTCATATCTTCGCAGCTTCTGCCATGAAAGCTTCTTCGCTTTCAGTGCCTTCTCTTCAGAAACTTCCACCTGATCTTCTTCTCTTTCTTCTATCGACTCTTCTCTTCTACTTTCACCAGGTGCCAATATTTCATCCATTTTCGATATATTTATATATATATAAGAAATAGAAGAAGACTGATGAACGTGTAATATTATTAGTACGTAAGAGTATTTAGAGAGATATGATCGTGAAGAGAGAGAGGTTTGGTGCAGCTGCAACCTCGAAGGTGTAGAAGTTTCGTTTGTGATCTGGGACTAGGAAAATATAAAGACAAATGAAGGGCCCCACACATGCGCGTAAGAACTATATATTAAATTAGACTAACCATCCAGACAACGTTAGACAGATTAATTTGATTATTAAAAAGGTGTTTAAGAGAAGAGTTTCAACTTTAAAGATTGAAACGTACATTGTAATTGTATAATATAAGAACTTTACACTTGAATATATTTTTATTTTACAGTGTAGTATATAGAGTTTTACATTATTTTAAACCGCTCTTCTAAACACCTTATTACAAGTATTTTTAAAGAAATGGTTAGGTTAATAGTTAATCCACTTGTTTTAGTCTTTGCCGATCGAAAAATAAAAATAAAAGAGTTTGATCTCGTGAAACTACAAACACCCCAACCTAGACATTATAACATATATACACAATGCATATAGAATATTGTATGTATTGTTATAGACATTTGTGTGTGACTAGTGGTGAAATTAAACTTTATCATATGATATTTGTTTTATATCAAAGAAACTTATATTATAATATTGGGTCATACCAAGGAAAAAAATAACTAAAAGAATATAGTTTCCTTTTAGTACTCTTCGCTGGCCAAAACCTTCACAAACCGTGACAAAATACTTTTTGTTTAATTTCACAGCTTTAGCCTTGCCACTGAATAATGCTCTCAATATACGCGTACTTGAAACTGTTGCTTTGTTTAGGAGAGTAGTTTCAACTATATAGTTTAAACTATAATAGTATAAAGTTCTTACATGTTATAGCGTAAAGTTTTTATATGTATAATTTCAACAACTCTTTCAAATACCCTATTTAATGGTTTTCTTTTTAGATTTAGGCATTTCACTTCTAAAATTATATACCAATTTAATTGTTTTCTCATTGCAGTACTCTAGTTCTATCTTTTTTTCTCTTTTAACATGTTTTGCTCGATGCATTTTCCACAAAAAAAAAAAAAAGGTTATTACTTGATGCACCACTTAAAAAAAATTCCTTTGATCCGAACTGAATTTTCTAAAACAACAAGAAGAAACTATTTTTGGAAAGCAGCCCTTCCATTTAAAGCAAAACCTTTTTTGCCAATCGGAAAGTAACGTTTCCATTGTGAATTATCGGCTTTTTTCCAAGTCTTAAAAAGGGCAAAATTAAATTATGCCATATTTATCTGAATTTCTTCGCAATGTCCCCCAAATAATAATAATTTAATATGTATAAATAATAAAATTTATTTAGAACTTTATCTTTAAAAAATCAAAACTTTCTTTCATTAGTCAAGTGTATAATTTCAATATATAGATATTAGATAATGTCTTTGTTTTTTTTCAAAACTCTTGTTATAGTTGTATTATCTCCCATAAAAATTTAAATTTATGATCGAATTTTCTATTGCCCCTCAAATAATAATAATTTAATATATATAAATAATAAAATTTATTTAGAACTTTACCTTAAAAAACTCAAAACGTTCTTTCATTAGTAAAGTATATAATTTCAATATATAGATATTAATTAATGTCTTTGTTTTTTTTCCAGAAGTTTAACTATAATTCAAATTTTTTTACAGTTGTATTATCTCCCATAAAAATTTAAGTTTATGATGGAATTTTCTATTCCAACTTATGAACCCAAAGTTGGCATGTTAATAGAAAGTCTGAGGTCTCGTGATACTTCTTACTCTCTCTCTTTTTTCTTCTTTTCTTTTGAAAATATATTATCATAAAATTTTTAGTCAACATCACGTGCCCTAACGTACAAAATCTTAACTTTAAAAACATCGTACAGGCCATCACATGTGTCTTCATGTACACCCAGTTTTTCCAATGGACAGCTGTTAAAGTTAACAGAAAAGAGCGAGAGAGACCAATGAAAACTCTCCAGAACATTAATTCGTCCACGTGGCAATCATCAACACTAGTTGTCTAGTTATTATCCAGGACCTTAATGCACGAGAGTTAAACACTTTTGTCGCTTTGCAGTTGTTGGAGGCTGATGAATGTCACGTATGGATTAGTGATCATCACGTGTGACGTGTGAGTAAAGCCTAAGCTGTATCACGGGGAAGGCTCTCCAACTGTTTTCACTTTTTTTTTTTTTTTTGGTTCATCTCTTCTTGGAAATTTCTAACAACTATTCTTCTTCACCATTGGTTATTAAGTATGGAAAATCATCTTCATCCCCCCTAAGATTATCACCTTATAATTTTATTACTTATAAAACTATGAGTTACAGTTTAATATATAGTATGTTTTTAAATTAAGTTTTATTATTATGTTAGTAGCGAAATTATAACCCTATAGGATTAAATAAGATTGTTCATAAATTTGACTGTTAAATTAATTTAACAGTACAATAATGTAAATATTACCTTAGTGTTTGACACATCGGTTGTTCTAATTTGTCACAATATAAAACTAATTTAATATTAAAAAACTACAGTATCAAATTTTCACTAACTACAATATTTAAACTTAATTTTTTGATTTTTTACCAAATACCCTATAAATATAAACACTTATAGATTCTACTGTTGAAAAATTAATCTAATAATTAAAACAAAATTTTCTACAAGTAACATGAAACCATACCATTAAAATTCCTGTCTTTAAAAATTGATAGTAGGAAACAACAACACTGCTTTAAGAAAAATAATAATAATAACAATGAAAAATAAAATAAAATAAGCGTTCCACCCTGCAAGTGTCAAAAGCGTCATTCACTTATAAAAATAAAAATAAAAAAAAAAAAAGTAGAGTGGAGTTCTCAATTCTATCCCAAAAGAAAAGGAATTTAACTCCTGAATCAAGGGAGCCTTTGTGACGTCAGCGATCAGTTTAGTAAACTTTTTAAAAATATTAATCTTCTTGTATAAATAAAGGACTACAAAAGGGGTTCAATGAATCTTGAATAGATATGATTAGTAGTTTCATTGTGTGAATACAATTAATTTATAAGGTGTTTGAAAAAATAAGTTGAAATTAAGAGTTAAAACTGAAAGTATTATAGTATGTAATATTTTTACATTAGAGTATATTTTTTTTAACATTATAACATGAGAGAACTTTAGACTGTCTAAGAAAGAATTGATGAGTTGCAACGAGTATTGTATTTTAGTTTTCATGAATCAAAGAATTATATGTTTTATTGACAATAATCTACTTGGACCATTTGCCTGCAATCATAAAAGTGATGATCAAATGTTATGCATCACTG
This sequence comes from Artocarpus heterophyllus, assembly GCA_025403435.1. Taxonomy (NCBI): domain Eukaryota; kingdom Viridiplantae; phylum Streptophyta; class Magnoliopsida; order Rosales; family Moraceae; genus Artocarpus; species Artocarpus heterophyllus. The sequence goes on from CM046335.1 coordinate 11,107,665, forward strand.
CGAATATTTGAACCCAATTTAGTCAAGTGTTTGTGAATAAAATGATCTGCAGAATTATGTAAACGTATATACCTCATTTCAGCTATTTTTTTTAAAAAAAAAAGATATGTCATTGAAAAAAGTTACTGCCACTCCACAAAATGTTCAAAAATTTCGCAGACACATACATTACTGATTTATTAAAAGAAAAAAGTCTTTATTCTTGTAATTTTAATGAAACAACGAGTGAGCTAATTTAGCTACTAATTAAAGTGCACCGAAATAATCGATATATATATATATTTTTTTTTCATGAAACATTAAGGACTGACGTGACGATTAACTTTTTTTTTCATCGCTTTTTAAACAATTCCGTTGGCTTTTATGAGTAGGAGCCTACACAAAATCGTACTTTTAGTTTAATCAAATTTAAATAACTTCTTTATTTTCCCCTATTTTTGAATCCAACTGAACGAATGTTTTTTTTAGTTTACAATTATTTTTGTCTCCCTCCTGCAACTTTGGCTGTTACGTCGTCCTGGCCTTGAAATTGGTAAAAAGTTACTACAATAATAGATCACTCTTTGACACTAGATCCATAATGCTAAATAAATAAGACGTATTTTAGCCGTTGGATCGCAGGCAGTTCGTGGCAGATCCCCTTCAATAAAAGCGAATTTTTTTAAGTAAATGAATGCAGACATTTATAACAATTTCTCTCGCTTTCCACATTTGGTTTTTTCTTTTCTTTTATTTTCTTTTTACCTTTTCTGAATTGTTTATATAAAGTTCGTTGGATTATACCAAAAAACTTTGTTTCAATTGCGGTTTCACATGCGCCAAGCATAAGAAACGGGAAACACTCCCCGTTTGGTTCACCATTTCAAACAGTTTAAGGAATGATAAGCACAACTTAAATTTCAGTTCAGCTAGTTCAGTAATCCAACCTTTTGGAAAATTCAGTTTAAACTGCCCAATTGGAGTTTATCACCTCCCTCCTTTGCAGTTAAAACCATTTTTGAATAGTGAAAAAATCAACCAATTCACCCCACTCTTTAAATTTACACTTCAAATACACATCCAAATACACCCATCTTCATTATAATTTAAACGACATTCAAATTTTTCAGTTCAAATCAATATAATTCGAACCCATAAGTCAGAACAACTATAAACTAAAGACTTCCCGTTAGATTTGTTAGCAATTATTGGACTTCTATAAACAAATTAACCTAATGGTGTAGTTGCATATATTTAATTAGGTTAAGATTCTCATTCATAAAGGAATGGTAGCTTTCTAACTAAAAAATTGGCAAAAGGGATTGGAATACGCGCAAAGGCCGCGTTATGTTGTTGGTTTAACCAAACTGTCCATGCCTTGTCTCAGCAAGAGCATATAAAAAAGTGTAAACCAGAATATTCTCACTCAAGACAAAATAATCTCATGCAGTCTTTAAACAATTTAATACTACAAATGCTAAAAAATAACGAAAAATAATAATTATTGAAAAGGAAACGTGGTGAAGCTTCTTGACTTTGATGTATTATTATTATTAGAGCAAATAAAGAGTTTGGAATTGTGAGAGTAGGTCAATCCCTATGGACGGCGTTAAGAGCCTAATTCCATATACATAAAGACAAGAAATATTATGCAATGAGGTCGACAAGGCATTTGTTCTTGCCTATTAACTATTGTTGCTTTAAAAAAAAATTAATAAAGAACTTAAAGGTATTGCTTTCAGTAAATCCTTCTATTATTTGATTGGCTTGTTTGCTTCCATATGTGGTATTTCTTAAATAAATCCTAAACAAAGTTTGGCGCATGATTGGTTGGGTCTAGGAATAAACCCTTTTTAATCAGGTTACTCCAAGATTGGGTTGGATCAAGGTGAATCAAAGGAAAATACTACTACAAAAGTTTTGGAAGGCTTCCTAGAAGCTCATTTTCAGTTTCCGAGTCCAAAACTTATTTTTGGTTAGTGTTTATATGACATGGCAAAAGTGCTTTCATTCTCCAAATGTGCTTATGGTGAAAGTCATAAAATATAATTTGTTAAAAAAGCACCTCTAAAATAAACTTTGAAACATGTATTGGGTTTTCATAAGACATTATAAAATTTATTACTTCATTTTTATTACCTATTGAAAAATTTAAATCATTTTAGCCAATTTAAGTTCTTTTAAAACTATAATTTTAAATACTTATTGAAAATTTATATTTGTTGTTTATTTTCTTTTTTTGGCTAGAAGCACAAGCAAAAATTATGCACAAATACCACTTATGTGAAAAGATTGTAGTCTGATTGCTTAAAAGTGTTACATGTGAATAATTAAATTCATGGCATGGGCTGGCAAGGACTTAGGCCCTGGCCAAGACCCATCACCCATTCGCATGAGATTTTACAACTAAACCTGCCAAGCCCATTTGTCGTTCCTGAAAGAAGCTAATCATCTTGCACTATTCGCGTGAGATGAAATCCAGATTTCGTCTCATAATAAATCTGTATAGTCGTCATCCAGTTTCTGTTAATGAGCAATTGAGCGCTATAAGTAAATAGAAGCTCTTCATTCAAGTATTTTATGAAGGACTAATTGTAGAATTGGATCAGCTGAATGTAAAATGCTGAAATATTAACAGCCTATTAATTAGGCTGAACACAAACATGACACGATAAATAAATGTCTGAAATACAAACACGAACACGAACCATCAACCATCTGTGGCATGTGTCATATGGCATGACATAATTAACACGACTACTAAACAGGCCGTGATGAATTGACACGATAAAAACACGTATATGGTATGACCTAGTTAATTGAAAATTAAAAAAATAAAAACTAAATCTAGAAAGAAAATTAACAATTACATAATATCTAAATAGTACTAGCCTACTACTATTAGGCATGTAAAACTGTCCAAGCAACATCATGTCTAGTCTCAAAACATAGCAAAACACTCAAACTGAGTTTCAAACAAAACAAATATATCCAAATCAAAATTCAAAACATAACCAGCATCCAAATATTCCTATCTAAATGTCTAACAATAAACAATATAAATGCATAAAATATCAATCTTTTGAGCTTGAAATGAGGTCCGTAAATCCAAGCTCCAAGTTTTATATATTTTAGGATTTAAATTTTAAATATTTTTATTTTAAAGTTTCAATGTGTTACAAATGGGCAGCTCGTGCTGTGTCGTGTTGACATGTTAACGACTCATTTAATTAAATGTGTTAAAATGTGCTAAACGTACTAGCATGAATCTAGCTAGTTTATTTTCGTATTTTTCATGCCAACCAATTTATGGCCCAATTAATATACGCACGGTCTAAACCTGCTTATCTCGTATCGTTTTCGTATAGTATCATCGTGCCATTTTCATATTGTGTCATCGTTTTCGTATCATGGCACGAACACGATACCCGAACACGAATTGCCAACCCCACTATTAATTTACATCTTAAGAGTTAAATACAGACCCGTATGCCAACTGTTTTAAGTCAATATGCTCTAAAATACTTGGTAGCCACTTGGCAGAAGTTTTTTAAACATTATTTTCTCCAGAAGCTAAGGTAGATTCCATCTTTTTATGATGCGTACCAAGTAGCCCATTTTTGGCTAGTGGATCATGAAGTAAAACAATATGAGCTGTTAAAATTTTTCCATTTTACAACTTTTTTTTCCATCTCGTGGCTGAAAATTGGGGCTTCATTGGGATGTATGTATCGTATATAGCTTACACCCTAAGGGCATGTTTGACACACTGTGTTGTATTATATTATATTGTATTGTATTGTATTAGTATTATACAGTATATTGTTTGGTTTTGTAGCGTATTAACATGTTATATTACACTATACAATGTTTGTTCACAATATTTTATTAGTATTCAAACTTTAAATATAATAAATTTAGGTCATGGTTTCGAGTTCGACATTTAGAACCAGGTCAGGCTTTGAGACAAGGGGTTAGGGTCGGGATTTAGGATCAAAGTTAGGATTCGAGATTTAGGGACGGTGTCAAAATTTGAGATTATGGTCGGGGTTGAGGGCGGGATTCAAGACCATAGCCGGGATCGAGATTCATAACCATGGTTAGAACTAAGATTCGAGATCAGGGTATGGATTGAGATTTGGGACCAGGATTAGGGTTGGGATTTGAGGCTGAGGTCGGGGATAAGATTCGAAGCCAGAGCCAAGGACGAAATTTGGGACTAGGATGTAAGGTCAGAGTCGAAGTTGAGGTTGAGATTTAGGATCGGGGTTGGGGTCAAGATTTGGGACCGGGGTCAAGATTTGGGACCAAGGTCAAGATTTGGGATAAAGTCGAGGTCAGAATTTGGGTCCAAGGTAGAGGTCGAGATTCAGAGGTCAGGGTCAAGATTTGGGAAGAGCCTCAAGATCAAGATTCAAGATCGAGGCTGGTATTAGAATTCAGAATCAGAGTCGGGGTCACGATTCAAAATCGAGATTTGAGATCGGGGTAGGGGTCAAGATTTAGGATAGGGGTAAAGTCAGGGGTCAGGATTCAGGACCAGGATTGAGATCAAGATCCAGAGTCAAGATTGAAATCGAGATTTAAGACTAAGATCGAAGTTAGGATTTAGGATTAAGGTCGAAGTCAAGATTCTAGACTTGGGTAGAGGTCAAGATTTGAGGTCAGAATCGAGATTCGGGACCAAAGTTGAGATTAGGATTTGAGACCAGAGTCGGGGCTAGGATTAGGGTTAAGGTCGGGATCGAGATCAAGATTAACATTAGGATCGAGATCCAGGGTCATGATTCGGTGTCGAGGTTGAAATTCAAGGTAGGGATTTAAGACTGGGTCGGGGTCAAGATTTAGGGCCAAGGAAACCCAACCTTAACGCAAGACGTGGTCTTAAATCCCAACCCTAATCCTAAATTCCGATGCTGATCTCGAATTCTAACCCCAACCCTAGTCCCCCTCCCATCCAGGATCAAGATTCCCAAACTTGTCCCAGACCTCGATCCTGATGTGACACCCTGCCTTTTCGAGCCGTCACTTAACTTGCTTAAACATTATTTCTTGACTTTAATCTTACTTAGTAAGAAAATACTGGACAAAATTTTCTTATTTCTTTAAACATACTTAAAACTGTTGCGACTTCTGTTGCAACTAAAGTTAGAATATAACTCAACACTTAACTTTAAAATCATTCAAAACATTTCTTAAACTCGTTAAGAAACATTTACTTTCGTAAAACCTTTTAACCTCATTTAAAATCAACAAAAAACTGCTTTCTTATCCATAACCAACATTCGCATATATCTATTGCAATATTGAGCTCTTCTACTAGTCTTATTGGTCTCCCATAAGACTATTTATAGCATGAAAGAACTTGTAATAAGCTTTCACTCAGTAAGTTCAAACATAATCTCACAAAACATTTAAAACTTTCTTTTATGAAACTTCGTCATAAACCTTTTCTTATAAACATTTTTCTTAAAATGTTTTTCATAAACACTTCTTATAAAACATTTCTCAAAACATTTTTGATAAACATATCACATAAATATTTCATAGAAAGGAATGCAAGCAATAACATAATGCATAATTCTATTTATGCTCATATATGAACTTTTAATTATGAGCTTCATAATATCGTTCATTACTTAAAATTTTTATCATCGTTCTCATCTTTTCTTATCTTATGAACTTTAGTATTCGTACCAATATCATTAATCATGAGAACATAAACATAATACTTCCCTTGTGAAAGACTTAAGACTATTGAATAACAAGATTATAACTTTAACTTTACTTGTAAACCTCACATTAAGGAGGCTAGTACAACACTTATCATCTTTGTTTTACGTTCTTGTTAACTTTAATGAGCATATCAAATGATAATATATCATAGATATAACTTAGCATTGAAACATTAAGCATAGTATATACAAATATATTGCATATCATAACTTGAACTTTGAAACATTATACATAACACATGCAAACATACCTTAAACATAACAATTACAAATACATTCCAAGTCTTGTTTTGATCTTTAAAGCTTTATGCATAACAAATGCAAACATAAACATATTCAAAGCATTTGAAATTGATTTACTTCATGTCGCAGGTGAAATTTGAAACTTATCTGGATAATGCTTCAACATTCCCATTTCATTTCATTTCCTTCTACTAGTCGACTTTATGTCATGTTCAAATAACACCCGATTATTAGCTAACTTTCTCATTATCAACCTACTCGATCCATAATATAACTTATATGTTAACTATTCATTCTTTTTACCTAACTTTGTATCCCATTAGTTTACTTTTCATTTACTTTACTTGAACGAACATTAGTTAAATTTTCCGTCTTACTTGACGATTCTTTACTTTACATATTACGGAATATTTTTTGCCTAAAGGCATTTTCCTAATTCAAGAGGCTCGGCTTCATTTTAATGGTTTCCTGAAACACAACAATTTTACCTTTAATAAGTTTTTCGTAAGCCGCATAGTTCAAATGTTACGTGACTAAACTTTTCATTTTACTTTACCATTCCGTTACTTACGGGCTATGGAAAAATTCCCACAAAATAACATTGTCTTAAATCAGGTGTTTCAAGGTTTGTTTTGACCATTTTACTGAAAATAATCATTTTACCCTTGACAAGTCTTAAAAATCTTTTAGAACTCATTTTAAAATAAAAATTATGTTTCTTTATTACTCCTAATGTTACGAAACATTAAACATCGGTTTTCTTTTCATAAAAAAAATCATTTTCATCAAAAATTTATGAACCTATAATATGAAAATCTTAATAATTATACCCTTAACATTCTTTTCTCGTTCTTTTTTTCGTAAAAAGAACCTTGAATCTTTTCTAACTTAATATATGTAATTACTCACTGCCCATAATAGTATAAAAAACCAACCTTTAATAAAATTTCAATTTCACACGGTATATAATTTTAGCCCAAAACATTGCCCCCAAGACCAAAATGACCACTTTATATCAAAAAATCTTGTTTTTAGGCAGGATTAAAACTTACAAAAACTCCTCAGTCAAATTCAAAACATTTCAAAACATTTCAAGGCATTTTCTTTTTTATGAAATAATGTGCTTAAAATATCGTAAACTTCATAAAATTTTAACAAACCATCCATGATTCTAATCGTTTCGATAAGATTTATAACTTTTGTATTTTAGCTTTTTATAAAAATTAGATTAAAATAATAATCTTTGTAACACATATTTTGCTTATCATAATCCTTTAATTAGTACATTTATAACGTACTAGAAACGCCTGGGTGTCACAACTAAATCCAAACCTCACCGTTTCTAATCTCGAATCCCAACCCCGATCCTAAACTCCGACCTCGATCTCAAATCCCAACCTCGATCCCCAACCCCACTCCCGAATCCCGACTCCAACCCCAATCTTAAATCTCGACCCAATCCCTACCTCAACCTTAAATCTCAACTCCGATCTCGAATCTTAACCCCAATCCTAAATCTTGACCTCAACCCTAACCCCAATTACGAATCACAACCCCACCCCGATCCCAAATCTTGACTTTGACCTCAACCCCAACCCCAAATCCTAACCTCAACCCTAATTGCAAATCCTAAACCCAACCTCAGTTGCAAATTACAATGCCCACCTTGGTCCCAAACCTCAATCCCAATCCTAGTCTCAAATCCCACCCCAACCCTAGTCCCAACCACAATACTAACCCTAAATCCCGACCCTAACCCCAATCTCAAATCTTGACCCCAACCTTGAATCCCAACACTAATTCAAAATCCTAACCGTTACACCTATCTTGAATCCTGACTTTGACCCTAACCCTAGACCCTAGTCTCAAATCTCAACCCTAACACCTGTCTTGAATCCCGTCGATCCAAAATCTAGATACTGACCCCTATCTTGAATCCCAACCTTGACCACAGTCTCAAATTCTAACCCCGACTTTAAATTTTAACCTAACTCCTGAATCCCAACCACGGTCCCAAATCCTAACCCCAACCTTAGTCTCAACTCGTAACTTCAACATCAACCCTAACCCCAACCTTAGTCTCAAATCTCGACCTCAAATCCCAACCTTAGCCCCAATCTCAAATTCTTCCCCTAACCCTGATCTCAAATCATGTCCCTAAACCTAAATCTCATTTTAAAACTTCAACTTTTATGTCAATTTTTAATAGACTTTAAATATTTAATTAGTTTATTAATATCACTTTTGGTTTAAATTATATAATACGGTCTAATATGGAATTTTTTTTCTATTTGATATTAGGGCTTGTATAATATTATTTTTTTATTTTGTATTAAATAATACAATACATAAATGTCACTAAACATTATATTATTTTTAGATAATATAAGACAGAGCGCTAATTCGACGTGTCAAACATGCCCAAAGGTTTTATATATATGATTTGCCAAACGAGGTAAGCCTATTGAAGTTGCAATTCTGGATTACGTACTCAAGTGAGTCAAGTCTAATGGCACCAACCCACAAGAGTGGGATTCGTTAAACATATAGATTGTACACAAAATGAAATTACACTTTTCAATTTGACATTTAGCCAGCGGGTACCTCTGGTAATGCGAGTGGTGGAAAAAGACAAGCGATCCACAACATGCCTCACCGCTGCTCACCTTCATAAACAAAAACTTTGTTGTCTTGTAAACATGATTTTAGATTAGGTAAAGTATTTCAACACATTGAAAATAAAATGTCACCCTGCTAAATAATTCCACAAGAACTACATACCTCAAGGATTATATAGCACTTCCCGAGATTGGTACATGTTTGGAAAATTTGCAACATTCTAGCACGCTTGTGGAAAATAAAGGTGCCTGTACTACACAGATGAGTACTTGTTGAAAAGTTTGACCATTCTTATCCGTTGACTGTGGGTGGCAGCATATACAAAATTCCAGGGCTATCAAAAAGGCTATCGTGATTTCTTTAGGTTCTTGAGCTTCTAAGAACCCTGTCAAAAATTGGGTTTTCCACCAGATCTTTAGCTGAAGGCCGTCTAACTGGATCTGGGTCCACCATAGCCTGCTAGATGTAATGAACGGTTAGAATTAATAGACATATGCCTAATGAGGCACAGAGTCAAAAGCAATTTCCTGATTGATTCTAAAATAGTAAACGTAAAAATCTTCACGAAGCAAAATTATTTAGCACCATGACGTGGAGACCTACTATATGATAAGATGGAACTTGTATTTGTTCAGCAAATTGCGAAATGACAACTAAACTGATATGCGGAGTTTTAGTACCATTAAGCTACCTACTAATTACATTTTCCTTCTTTATGAGAAGAACACTTTTCTTGTCTAATGAAAAAGTCAAAGAAAGCAACCTAATTACATCAAGTAGGACAACAAACTACATCAGTTTACGTAATGAAAATGAGACCACAGCATTTTTAGCATGCTCTAACTAGTCAAAGAAAAATGACCAGTTCCTATCCCACATCTTAATTCAGATTCCAAAGTTTCGAAAATTTTAACCAAAAGACAGCATTTTGTGTTCACATTGAAAGATTCAGAACATTAACGGAGAAAACGTGCAAAACACTTGCAACCAAAACATTATTTTTCAAGCGTTTTGTTGAAAAATACTCTTACAAAGCAGACCACATGACAAGCAGATTCCGTAAATGAAAATGTGACAACAAATTGCTAAAACTACCTTTATGCTGTTGCTGACAATTCCGATTAGGATGACAAGTCAATTTTTTTCAAAGAAACAATCAAAGACCCAATAAAGGAAATAGCATGGTACCTTGAGTAAGTTTTGGAGTTGCAATGAATGGCCAGGGAGAAGCGGCAATTTTCCCTCCTTGACATTTAAAAGTTGAGGTCCTGATTCTGGCAAAGTTGACCCTCTTATTAGCTCGTACATAGCAACTCCTAAAGAGAAAATATCAGCCTTGTCAAGATGATCATATCTCTCGTTTAAGATCTCTTGAGGCATATATCGTGCATCACCCTCTTCAATTGGAAGGCTCGTATCGATAAGAGTTGCACATCCGAAATCCCCAAGCTTGTAAACCCCATTTTTAGTGTATATATTATCAGGTTTTACATCCAAGTGAGCTACTCCTTTCTCATGTATAAACTGCAATGCCTTTGCAATCTGTATAATATATATACATACATATATATATATACATACACATACATATATATATATATATATATATCAGGAATGACTCAATGACGTAAACTAACAGGAGTAAAAATTTTGTCAAATCCAATGTGTTTAGATCATTAGAGACATTGCACACCAAAGAAGAATGTTAACCTGATAAAGAGCGTCCAAAACTTCTCTCTGTAAGACTAGCTGGGTAGATCCATTAATGGATAAGCTGTGATCACAGAGCTCCATCTGAATGTAGAGCTGCTCATTCTCAAACCAAGAAGAGTAATATCCAACAATGTTTTCATGAGATCCTGCACGAGGGAAGAAGGCAAAAACAATTAAAAGAGATTGCAACCGAATTAAGCATGCAAAATGATGCTTATAATTAGTCAAAAACATGTAACAAACCTAAAGCTGCCAAACATTGAACTTCCATTAAAGCTTTCTGCCTACAAAAGTGAAAACTTTATTGCATTAGACCATCCTTAAACCAACAATAGGTATCTTCAAAAGCATAAAGAAACAACCTTTCTCTGTCCCGATGCAACTGCTTTATGCTATGTTTCACAGCATACAAACATCCATCAATTCTCTTCAGGACTTTGAATACACGACTGAAGTTCCCACTACCAATGTACTGAAAATGGAAAGCGAAAGATTGTTAGATTAACCAGCATGTTAACTAATGGTGATGAGTCAACTAAAGGCCAAGAATTATTGAGGCTTTGGGAAGATACCTCAATCTCATGAAAATCAGCGTGATAGCGGGAAAGGCCACTTCCACCGATAATTGCAGGAAAGAAATCTGCAGATCAAAGTATAATTATCAAACAATATAGAAAAAATGTAGGTCCTTCAACAAAATCCACAAAGATCATGAAACCAAAGTGATCAACCAATCATTTACGGTGAGATAGTAGCCATTAAGAGACTATCCACAGCTGTACCTGCACATTTTGATCTCTGGTTGTCAAAAGGATCCATGTCCATTCCTGAATCGTCCTTTATATATGGATTCTTGATACAAGGAGGAGGCATAACTCGACAGCGTAAAGCAACTGCAGATTGAGATACATAGTTTTGAACCCTTTTTGTTCCAGTTAAAGTAATTTTCTCCAGCTTTACTTCCTCTATAACATAATCATCTTTTTCAGGTTCCACCATTTCTTGAATTCCGGACAAGGTAGGACTAGCTGGATTTATTGTGCAATCATCTATATAAAAATTTGTTATCAATCACACCGTCACAAGAGATATACACTTTCTACTTGGGCTACACAAGACCATTCTTTGAGATGATTTAACACCAAATGTTATTAATTTCCATAGTCGTCATCAAGCTCAAGTCAGTTATCGTGTTTACCTGGTCGGCATCTCTTACTTCTCACCGTAGTTGGCTTCTCCGGTGAATTGGGGCAGAGCATGTTTTCCTTAACAGAAAACAAATAAAAGAAAATCTATCAATTTTATTTCTCAGTTTAATAACATTATGCAGAACATCCATTCAGAATCTATATTACCTCGTTGCTACCAAAACCCTTGAATAAATTTTGATTATCTGGGGTGACATAATCAGGAGTGCTGCATTTACCACAAAAGTCAGAAACCCAAAACAAAAAAAGAAAAAAGAAATCACCATAACTCGTCATTTAGCTCTTAATTACTACATCAAAGTTCCAATTTAAATGTATCAATAAACACCATACACTAACAAAACCCCAAAGGGGCAAATTCTTCTCAAAATAGATTGAAAGAAAATGGATTACGTAACCAATCAAAATACAATATTAATCAAAATCGGAAGAGAAAAATACACTACTTCAGACCTCAACCTAACATAGGAGTAAATATCTGTACCAAAAGAAGTCTTGGCTAAGAATGAAATCTTTATCATCGGAAGTGGAATCGATGTCGGCGGTCCGGGGCGCGGAGGAGGGAAGGGGAGGTTGTGAGGCCTCGGAATCCAGAAGGTTCTGGAAGGAAGAGGGATTCGACGACGAGGACGAGAAATAGAGGTTTTGGCCGAGCTGAACCTGCAAGTGCCTCACGAGCGTCCCTTTCATTTTGCTCCTGCTCTCTCTCCTTCCTCTCTTGCTCGACTTTAGGGTTCTTCCTCTCATCCACAATCTCTCTCTCCCCTCTCTCTCTGGTTTGAAGAGTGGAGACAGAGAGAGACAAAATTAGTAAATAAATTCGGAATTTGGGGAAAAGAGCAGTGAAATTCAAATTGCGCGGGATTGAATTGAATTGAGAGGATCAGGTGGAGCAAGAACTACGATACAAGCTCCATGGTAATTTGATAGGCGTCGTTTCATTGGGTGTAGTTGGACGACCTTTGTTTTGATGAAGATGATGGTGGGGCCTACTGGCGTGGTTTAGGCGTACTGTAGGATTAGATGTGATGCGTGCTTTGTAAGCTTTTCTCCACGAGTGGGAAGAAATTGAAAAAGTTGGTAAAAAGGACGGAAATATTAATATTTTATGCCGCAGATGTGAAACCTTGACATGGCTGCTGTCTCCTCAGATGCAATAATTTAATTATATAAAATAAACTGTTTTAATTACATAATTACGATTATATTTTAAAAAACTACAGAAGAATTTTTTAAAATTTAAAGGCTCATTTGGTTTAAATATTTAAGTAGTATATTTAAATAAAGATTTAAATTTTTATGAGAGAAAATGCTATAGCAAAATGATTCTAACAGTGATTCGAAAGGTGATGGAAACCAGTGATAGGAATTATTTTTACTGTAGCATATAAAAGTTTTACACTATAGTATATTTTTTTATTGTTACTGTAGCTTGTGAAAGCTTTACACTGTTCATAATTGAGATTGTGGTAAAAACTGGTTTCCACTATTATCAAACACCCCCTAATCGATTCTAACTATTTCTCCACCTTTTTTATGTTTTGAAAAACTACAAAAATATCTTTTAAATTAAAAAATTTTATCCTAATATCATCCTTATAAATAAAAAAATAAACAAAACAACATAAATAGTCTACCATTAAAGAATTATGAAAAATATTTTATAAATTTAAAAACATAATAAATCTTAAAACACAACATCAAATTAAAAAAATATGTTATATTTTGTATCTTTTAAATGTTAAAGTGTTTTTTAAAAAATATTGATTGCATCCATAAAGGCAGTGACATGAAGGTCAAATTGTCATTTAAAAAACAGCCCATGATGGATGGTTCCTTTCAGGTACCGAAGGACTCTCGTAGCTGCAGACCAATGAGATACCGTGGGAGAGTCTATGAACTGAGCTAATTTGTTTATGGCAGAAGACACATCAGGCTGTGTGAGGGACAAGTACTGCAATGCACCAATGACTTGACAAAACCATGAAGGATAGGCGGAGAGCCAACATGAAGAGTAAGAGGTTGAGTAGCAGACATGGGAGTGGCACACTCTTTTGTGCTAGTGAGATTATTTTCTCCAAGAGATCCCAAATGTATTTATGTTGAGTTAAAAGCAGTCCACTCGGTGTGGGTAGAACTTCAACACCGAGAAAGTAGTGAAGGTCACTGAGATCTTTAACAGAAAACTTGTGAGAGAGAGCATTAATAAATTTCTGTAAAAAGGACTTGTTATTTCCTGTGACAATCAGATCATTAACATAGACAATAAAATAAATAGAAGTCTATTGGCAGTGTAAATAAAGAGGGAGGTGTCGCTTTTGGAGTTGGCAAACCCAAAGAATAGAAAAAATCCTTTTAAGTTCTTTGTTCCATTCCTGCGGGGCTTGTTTAAGGCCATAAAGTGCTTTGCAAAGTTTGCACACAAAGTGTGGATTGTTTGAATCGGTGAACCCAAGATGTTGTTGCATGTAGGCTTCTTCTTCTAGTGTGACATAAAGAAATACATTATTGACGTCCAACTATCGAATGGACCAGTTATTGGATAATGCTAGACTTAAGATAAGATAGATGCTGTCAAATTTTACAACTGGACTAAAGGTGTCACAATTAAACTTTTTAGCAACAAGTCAAGGCTTGTAGCAAGAGATGAATCTGTAAGGATTTCGTTTAATGCTAAAAACCCATTTGCAGCCAACAACGTTTTGTGACGGATGAGGCGGAACAAGTTCCCAAGTGCCATTGTGAAGAAGAGCTGTCAACTCCTCTAACATTGATTGACGCCAATGAACATGTTGAATAGCTTGAAAACACAAGTGGGTTCAATAGATTCGAGAAGGGGGTGTTTGGAAGTGGTTTGATAAAGCTTATAATTTTTTGTTGTACAATTTTTGTCCATGTTCTAAGGTAGTGTACATCAAAACTAGACCATATGGCACACAGATGTGTTTTTGTAGGCTACTCCTCTACCCTAGGGCACACAAATGTGTTTTTGTAGGCTAGTCCTCTACCTAAAAAGGCTATAGGTATTATCCTCTTGAGAAAAGAAAATATGTTACATCAATTGATGTCATGTTTTTTTTGAAACTTAACCGTTTTTTCAAAATAGTTTTCTTCAGGAGGAGAATATATGTGAAGAAAATATTTTAAAACAACCTTGTTGCATATCTGATCTCAATTTAGAATTTCCAAGTGTAAATGCAAAACATATTTTTAAAAATCTCCAATGAAAACACTAGAAAATTGAATTTGTGGGAATTTTTTTAGGATTTTTTTTCCCTCAAAACTCAAATTTGAAATATGGAGAAAATCAAGGGAACTTACAACAGGAAAATCCTACTTTGAATTCATAAGATCATCCCCTAGATACTCAGTAAAATTTATCACAAAACCAGGAGAATATTCAGCCCATAAATTCTGAAAAAAATAACCAAAATTCAAATCAGCCTATAGGAACAGATATTTCAACCTCAAAACAGGAAAAAAGTGTCCCTTTTTTAGTCTCCAAATAAATAAAGACCAAAAAACCAAGGAATCCAAAATAGGTTTATAGCCGTTTGATCTAACTTACTCACAAAAAACTTGGTCGAAGAGGGTAGCTGAAGTCAACCATTCTCATTATCAAGATTCCAACCCAAGATCAGGTATGGACATGAACTTACCAGACCCAGATGTTCCTGTTACTTTAAGAAAGGAAGTAGGTCATGGTCACTAATCTCAAGGCATTGAGATTCCTAAGATGGTGGAAGGACCTATGAAGCAACCCATGTGGAAAAAGGCCATTATGGAAGAAGTACGAGCCTTGGAGAAGAATCTGACATGGGAAGTAGTTAAGAGACCCAAAGACAAGGTATTAGTTGGATGCATGTGGGTGTTTATGGTTAAGTATAATGTCGATGGAACTGTGGAACAATGCAAAGCCAAACTCATGACCAAAGGATATACGCAAACATATGGTGTTGATTATCAAAAGACATTTGCTTTGTAGCAAAAATCAATACTGTGCGTGTCCTTCTCTCTGGCAGCCAATTTAGATTGGCCCCTTCACCAACTTGATGTCAAAAATGCCTTCTTGAACAAAGAATTGAAGGAAGAGGTATACATGGATCTACTATCGGGGTTTGAAAAAGGAAGCATGGTATGTCAGCTCAAATGATCTTTGTATGGCCTATAGTCTCCACGATCATGGTTCGATCGGTTTACTAAAGTTGTTCAAATATAAGGATATTGTCAAGCCTATTCAGATCGTACCTTATTCTACAAGCACAAGACTGGTAAGATTACTATCCTTGTAGTCTATGAAGATGATATCATCCTCACTGGTGATGATAAGGAGGAGATGGAAAGAGCGAAGAAAGGACTGGCCTTTGAGTTTGAGATGAAAGAGTTAGGAAATCTAAGATACTTCCTAGGAATGGAAATAGCCAGAAACAAAACTGGAATTTCAATCTCTCAAAGGAAGTATGTGCTTGATTTGTTGAAAGAAACGAGAATGATGGGCTACAAGCTGATTGACACATCCATAGATCCGAACGTGAAGCTCGGTGTACAGATCAACAGTAATCCTATGGACAAGGGGAGATTTCAAAGATTAGTTTGGAGATTAATTTCTCTCCCACACATGGCTAGATATTGGCTTTGTGCTATGTGTTGTGTGCTGTGTGCTGAAATACTTGAAGGGCACAGGAGGACGTGGGTCGTTCTTTCGGAAAGAATGAAGCTTAAGGCATTGAATCCTTTACAGTTACGAATAGGGCAGGCTTTGTAAGTGATAGAAGGTCTACCTCGGGTTATTGTTTATTTGTTTGGGGAAATGTTGTAACTCGAAGAAGCAAAAAACAGTCCGTAGTAGCCAAGAGTAATGCTGAAGTAGAGTTAAGGTCCCTAGCCCACGGTGTTTGTGAATTATTGTGGCTGAAGAATAAGTTGGCAAAATTAGAGATGGAAGTTCGAATGCCTTTAAAGCTTTACTATGACAATAAAGCTGTGATTAACATCTCCCACAATCCAGTCCATCATGATAGGACAAAGCAAGTGGAAGTAGATCGGCATTTTATCAAGAAAAAATTGAAGATGACACCATTTGTGTAACCTATATCCCTACCGCAGTTCAGGCCGTGGATCTCCTAAGACTCTCAAAACCAGCTTTTGAAAGGCTAGTTGACAAGTTTGGAATGTACAAATTGCACTGCCAAGCTTGAGGGGGAGTATGAGAAGAGTACACTGTATTTTGTTTGTATATTAGCTGTAGGTTACTGCCTAGATTAGCTGCATCTTATGTTTGAATTTAAATACCTAAGTTTTAGAGATTATATTAGCTTCAAGATTCTATTAGTTTTATTTTTTATGAGCCTTTAATATAATGGGCATTACGTTCCCTGTTGTATATTATTATTCCGAATACAAGCAGTAAAGCTATTCAAGTTTTTCTCCTCTATTAGCTTTTATATATATATATATATATAATTAATGTGTTTGTGTTTATGTCTGTGTCTGTGTATTGTGGTCAGTTGCTCAACTGTTTTTGGTTTACTCTAAAGTTTCTTTTTCTTTTTTTTTTTCAGACATGCTAAGAATCAATCCACGAGGTTAAAATATGTAATGTTTGCGAAGTTGTTCTTTTTTTTTTTTTAATCTATCCTTTTTATGGCGCATGTTTTGGGGTCAATTTTGTTTATGAAAAGTAATAAACGACAAAGGAATATACGACAATAAAAATTGCACCATGTGTAAGAACAAAATCTAAAAACGACAACAAAATAATTGAGTATGACCGAGGACATAACAACCACACCGAAGATAGTAAATGACCACAAAATTACATTAATGAATAGTAACAAAGTTTAAAAAAAAGAAGACAATAAATGGGACAATTAACAAGAACAGTAACCACACCGGAGATAGTAAATGACCACAAAATTTCATTGATGAATAGTAATGAAGTAAGACAATAAATGGGACTATTAACAAGAACAGTATGACCACAAAACATGAAACGACAAAGCGTCAGGAATTGGAGAACGTAGTAAATTGCAAATTCGGAGGAACGCCAAAAATGACAAGAAAAACGACGTTAAATTTTTTTTAAAAAAAAGAAGCAAAAATAAAGTACAATTAGATGACAAAGGAAAACAACAACAACAACAAAAAACCAATGAGAACAGAACAAAAAAGGGCAGTCGTTTTAATAGTCATTTATTTCTTTGTGCCATGTGACATAATTTAACATGTAATATAAATGATACT
This sequence comes from Artocarpus heterophyllus, assembly GCA_025403435.1. Taxonomy (NCBI): domain Eukaryota; kingdom Viridiplantae; phylum Streptophyta; class Magnoliopsida; order Rosales; family Moraceae; genus Artocarpus; species Artocarpus heterophyllus. The sequence goes on from CM046335.1 coordinate 11,125,405, forward strand.
GGTATAATATTTTCTAAGTATAACATGAATAAACACAGCTTTTAAAAATATGGTATAAGATGTAATTTTCTTTTAAATTTTACCTATAGGCTTTGGATTTTGCCGTTTTGAGAGGATGTGGTGGTGGCACGGTCGACAGAAGGAGGATTGGTGCGAAGACAAGGGAAGGATCTAAAACCTTGCTTAGCATTATGACCATGTTTCTCACAGTATTGGCAGATAACAAGATTAGAAGTGGAAGTTTTAGGATCACGAGAGAGAGGTAAGGGAGTGGGTAAAAGGACAGGGGCAGGGGATGGGTAAGACTTTTTGGGAGGGTGAAAATTAGATTGCTTAGGTGTTTTGGTTAGGTTGGCGGTTTCATTATTTTTGGATTCAACATGATGTAGAAATACCTCATGGTCCACTAATGGTCCACTAATTTATTGTATGGTTGTTCGAAGGTCACAATAGAGTCGCGAGTATGAAGGGCGACAATCACCTCCTTGTAGGCAGGACCAAGGCCACATGTATAATAGAGGAGAAGATATGCATCAAAATGGGAGGAGAGCCAAGTAGCAACTCATCAACAATTGTCTTGATTTGAAGAAGAAATTCTTGAACCGAGCACGAGCCATGAGTGGCGGTAGTAAGTTTGTCTTTAAGATGAATCATACATTGATGTGACCGTTTTCTGTATAGGTGATCAAGACGAGACCATGCCTCAAAGCCGGAGCGAGAACAAAAGAGTGCAGTGAACTGAGCCTTCCATGAAAAATAGTTAAGAGAGTTGAGCTTCAACGGTAACTAAAAAGCATCTTTAATAGTGATACGATTGGGAGTGGTGGATGCAGGGTTAAGAGTAGTGATAGGTTGAGAGGTGGTAACGTTATCACTAGGAGAAGATGCCATGGCAAGAAGAAGAGAGCATAAACAAACTCGAGTGAGTATCAAGGCTTTGATACCATAATAGTTTTGAAATTTATCCCCTGTTTGGCATAGTAGTGGGAACCGTGGTTTCCACCACAAACTTAGTTATTAACAGTGAAAGCTCTCGTATGCTACAGTAAGTATAAAAAAAAATTTGCTACCGTGTAAAGTTCTTACATGCTACAGTAAAAATGATTATAACCAACGGTTCCTACCACTTTCCAAATTAAATAAGAATTGAACGAAACTTGACTTTCATTGTATTACTTAAGGTTTATATGCATAAGTCTCGGCAATTATAACAACACAGAAAATGGAACCGAAAAACTAACTAAATTACAAAAGTTACAAAGAGCCAAAAAAAAAATTGCTGAATTATAGTAGAAGCCAATCAATTTGTTGGGGAAGTTGTTGAGTCCAAGTCTGATGATGAATCATCAGCAAATTCCAAGGCTTTTGAATTTGAATTCAAAATATTATCTTCAACAACAGGGGAGCTACCTTAGGAACCAGTGGAGCTGGATGCTACCGTCGTGGAAGGGATCTGGTTTGTGCCGCCGTTAAAGGAGCAGTACGAGAGTTGCCGGAGGAATGCGCCCCGCTGGTGGTCGAGAGCGACGGAGCTGGGCTCGCCATGTTTGGGTCTTGCGGTGGCTATGGTGGAGACACAAGAAAGGAAAAAGAAGATGATTTTTTCTTTTTCCTCGTATCATTTTTTTAATTTTATTTATTTATTATATATTAAATTATATGTGATAGGTTTTATTTTAGTTTAGTGCTCTTTCTTTTCTAACCGTTGATTCAAATCTAATAATTACTCATTACCGTTAGATCATTTTCAACCAAAGAATTTCGTCATTCTCCACCATAGATTCACCTAAATTTTTAATATTAAAATAATCAAAAAACAAGAATGTTACAACTATTAGCGTAAAAAAGTTAACTTATCAACTAATAAAAATCAAATGCCAAATTTACTATATGTTAAACTTGATGGCAAACTAACATTAAAAATAATATTGCTTTATAGAGTTTTTTTTTTTAACATTCAAATGCTAAATTTACCATTAGCATATCATTAAGATATGCCCGTAAGAACTCATAGATACCTCTGATACCTATTGGCATTTATGGACATCATGGATATTAAGGCTAGCAATTCGGGTCCACAGGTCGGGTTCGGGTCGGGTTGAGCCCTTATATAAACAGCCAACACGTCAACCCAAACCCGACCCGTGACCTGATGGGTCAAAAAAACTCCCAACTCAGACACGACCTGATGTGTAGACGGGTTGACCTGACCCGACTCATGTAACCTGCCAATATGTTATTTTGTGCATATTCGTGTTGACACGACACACTAACCCGCTAAACCCGATAGACCTCCCAACAATAAGCCTATAAAATAAACAATAACCCAACAAAACAAAACCATCAAAAAAGTTAACAAAACTTTGTATAAGTTTAACAAAAACAAATATGCTAAAAATTAGAATCATGTCAAGTTGGATATACAACAAATGTTAGACTAATTTGACACATTAAAATTAATTTCAGGCTATATGGGTTACATTAAGGTCACACGAGTTCAATTTGGATTACACGGGCTGATTAACAATTTTCAGGTTAATTTTCAGGTCAACCTTATTTCGACACATTTTTAGCGGGTTATTTTGGGTTGATTTCGTATTGATTCGGGTTGACCCGAACCCAACCTGTTTTTTGTGCGGGTCAGACGGGTTTGACCCAATTCCAACCCGAGGCCTATTTTCCCAACCCTAACCCGTATTTTTCGTATCATGTTCGTGTCGTGTTATCGTGTCGTGACCCAAATTACTAGCCCTAATAGATATCATCTAACACATTCTAGGGGATCTTTATTCCAGTCAACATTGAATGTCATATTAATGCATGTGTTACGTATAGTGATGTAATGCCCTGAAATTTATTTAATATTATTGCAATGTAAATGATAAATTAGTGTGCCATAATTAATGTTTTAACATTAATTTGATTACTTGGTTGGATTTTGAAATTTTGGTTGTTTTGTTAAATTGATGCATTCAAATTATTTCTTATTGTTTTAAAATGATGTTTTGAGTTTTAAAACACAACAATTTGTAAAATGTTAAAAATACTCCGTTTTACAAAACCGTGGGCGGCACATGGTTTTCGCACAGTAAAATCGCCCACCGATTTTCTCTATTTATTCTCTCTCTTCCTCCTCTCTCCTCACTCTCCCTGATCTCTCTCTCTCTCTCCTCTCTCCCACCCGTGAGCCCTCTCACACTCTCTCTCTCGGCTTCTCTCATTTTCTCTCAATTCTTTCTCAAAATTTTTGAAAGAAATTCGAATCCAAGCTTCGGGTTAGCAAGGAGGAAGCTCGGGGACGTGATTTAGCAACCGAGAATGGGATTGAAGCTTCGATTCGAGGTTAGATTTGAAATTTCTAAACTTTTTACAAAATTTTCAATTTTGTGCATTTTTGAAATCTAGGTTTGTTTTAGCTTAGAAAACCGTGGATTTGAGTTAAATGAACTTAGAACAACTAGAATCTAAGCTTAGATTGAAGAAAAACGAATTGGATTCAAGATTTTTCATTTTTCCTCAATTTTTCCTATTTTCGGATTTTCGGGATTTTGTGTTTGAATCTTGTTTAAATGAGTTTTAAAGTGTCTAAATATGTTTTTCTATCATCTATGAATGTTTTCCATGCCTGAGATTTGAGAAAAACATGTTAGAATCAAGATTTAGGTTTTAGGGAAATCGAAACCCGTGACTGGAATTTCTGGGTTTTCCCAGTTCGGCAGGCCGAAACAGGGATCGGCAGGCCGGTGTTCTTCCGTCCGGCAGGCCGAACCTGGGGAAATGACCAGCCGACCGGACCTGGCTTCCGGCAGGCCGAACTGTGAAGTTCGGCCGGTCGAAGCAGGGAGTCCGGCAGGCCGACCGAGGCATGGAAAATTTTGTGATTTTCACCAGTTTTCACTGTTTTGAGCCCTGATTTAAATTCCAACCTTATAAGATGATTTTAAAGGTACAAATGGCACATTAGGACATCATGAAATGATTTAGTAATATAGAATGTCTCGAACTAGATACTGACCTACTTAGTTTGTATCTAGGATCGTTCGTGGTTCCGCGTAGCTAACGTATAGCGGAACGGGATTACGGTGTGGGGCACCGGCACGAGTATTGAGGTAGGACTTCTACCCTATTTCTTTGGTAGCCTGGTTTTGAAATGATTTGGCTTTAAAAAGGATTCCTATTAAAATGTTTTCAACGGTTGTTTGAAAAATGAATTTATCGGTTATATTTTGATATACCGTGAACTGAAATGAATCTCATAATGAATGTAAAGAACAACACTCGGTAATTGGGTTTTGAATGATGATGATAATAAACATATAGGCATGATGCCATATCAAAGATCGAGTCGTGTAGCGATCGACCTTGGGGGCAGGTCCCGAAACCCAGCTGGGCCACTACGGTGGTGATAACATGGTTTGCCTAGGAAAAGAAAAAAAAGATATTACTGATTGTGAGAGTAAACTGTTCTGGGTCAGGACGGTTCTACTCAAATTATTTATTTATTTATTTAAGGTTTCTTTTGAGTAACTCCTAAACGATGAAATGTTTCTTTAAATTAAATTATTTATAAAACTTAGTCCTACTGAGCCTTTCGCTCACGTTTTATTTGTTTTAAATTTCCCCCTCTAGGTGGTTTTCCCTTAAGGTTTGGAGAGGAATCTTCGGACAAGACTCAAGAGCAGTAGAGGATTAGTAAATTTATTTGTATTATTTAAATCAAGGCATGTAAGTTCTTAACTTTATTTGTATCCTGGACTGTGATTGTATTTATGATATTGTCAGTACCATGTGTGTGCACAAGTTGTGGGTCGGTGGACCCATACTTGCGGTTCTTTATTCATTTTTATTATTTGTTTAATATTTATAAATTCTTTTATGAAAATGTGGTTGAAATCTTCTTATTCCTCATTTAATCTAATCCTTAAACCATTGATTTTTATAAAATTCTCTTTTAATTAATTTAAATAATCTGTCACGTCACCTCCCGTACTTCGGGGCGTGACAAGTGATGGAGCAAGTTTAGACCCAGCAAGGCTCGAGCTCCCGATCCAAGCTCACCCACCCATTTTAGGCACTTCCCAATTCTGTAAATTTTGTATTATTTTTTCATTTTGCTTATTTAACCCCTCTAAATTGTTTTAATTGCAAACAATGATCTTGTTACTTATTTTTAAATTTTAAAAATTTCTTCCCCATTTTTTTTTCTTATTTCACCCACCTAATTCTTCATATTTTAAATTGTACGCAAACAGTTTTACAAATTTCAATTATTCTCTTAAGTTTTTAGTTTTTATTATATCTTATCATTTTCTTTTCGTATATCTATAATTTCAAATATAGAAATCTAAACAAAAAAAAAATGATAAGACAATACTAAAGTTTATACATTTTAAGGAAGAAACAAATGTACATATTTCTATAGAGTAATAAAAAACAAATACTGAGAAAAAGGTTATAATATTTTAGTATTTATCACACTATTAATTCAATTTAAAATTTTTATTTAACTTAAGCCCCTGAATAAATTTTATGACTTTTGTCACTTGTTATATATTTAGTAATTTATATTTGATGACGTCAATTATAGATAATTAGTAGATGTTTCTGTTTTTGTTTCTTATTTATGCCGTTGTCTTTTAAGAAAGTGTGCAGCTCTAGTTGAAAGTTTTGTTTGCTAAAGATAGAGGAGGTTGGTTTCATTTTTGTTGTCGTTGTGGTTTTATCCTTTCGTTTTTTTATTCATTTTTGTGTTTTTTCCAGTCCTTTACTGTTGTGCTATTTTTTTTTATTCTAGTTAAAAAAAAGTGAGTCATTTTGTAAAATCTATTTGTCTATGAAGTTTTGACTACTGTATTTATTTATTTTATTTATTTGATGATAAAGATATAAGTTAGTTGTTGTTTAACATGAAATTATACAAATATTTTTTATAAGTATCTTTATGAACAGTACGTAAGAGCTTTATATTATAGTATTTTTTGATCGTTTGTATGATACTCTCGATCTGGTTTGATCTAGTCTTTGTTGCAGAATAGCAGTAAGAGAGGAGGTAGAACTGGAAACAGAGAAGACTCCCCTGATTTTATAGACAGTAGCGAATCATCAAGTGATATTGAGGTATCTATAGATGCGATATCTCTATGCACTTTTTCTCTTATGAAAATGAGTTATTGCCTGCCTTATCCTAGCATTTTTCTTGCACAGACGGGCGGTAAGGATGTAGAGGTCACCACCCCTAACATGAAAAAGGCAAACCATAGTAGACCAATTCCAGGAAGCTTTTGGTGTTACTTTCTTGGATGATAATGGGGCTCTTGACTTATTGCCTAAACGACAGGGGTAATGATGTGACTGGTGTTTTCATCTTTCAACATGCATGTTATGTTGTTTAAAAAGAAAACGAAAAAAGGCGAATTTGAACGAATAACTAATGATGCTTTTTATGCTACTAAATTCTGGAGAAGTGGATTATTTGGGAAACTGTAGCGGGTCATGCAGGGTGAAAAAGAACAAGAAATGGATTTCGTGCAGAATGTAGAGAGTGGAGCGTACCAAAGCAGTAAATTTCTTAAATATTATTCTTTAGGAAACCAACTTGCATAGCAATTAAAACAAAGTTCTTGTGCATAGCTTATTGTATGTTTTGTCGCCCTTTTTTTTCTGGCCCTTTTTTGATACCTATCAGACGAACCAAACCGCAATTATGTTAAAATCCTAACAAGTTGCTTGGATAGAAAGCTGACCGGTTGTGATTGCCTCTTCAGCGATAACATTGAGGTCGTATTTGGAATTGAGATGCATAATTTTAATTTTTCAATTTTATTTCGATGATCATGCTCTCTCACGCGCATGATTAATTGTGGATTTGCAGAACCTTGCACGGCCAGAGCCCCTGGAAAAAATGTTATCAATAAAGAAAATAAATAGAAAAAAGGACAAAATACTTTTGTAAAATGGGCATTTATTGCTTGTGTACAGCAGTTCAATTTCCATTAAACAAATAGCCTTTATATATAGGCAAATTACACAACGGTAAAAGAAACAAAGAAAAGATCAGAATTACTATTTTGACTACTAACCCATGCCTATAGACTACGCAACTACTGCCATGTCTGTAACGAATAAGTCTAAACTATAGACCACCACTACTACACTATTAACAGATTCCTAAAGACTAGGATTATTCATAACAAACCAAACAAAATAACAGACTTAGCTAATAAAAAACATGCGACTCAATTAACAATCCCTCCCTTAAACCAAAAGCTTGCAAACATTCAGTTTAATTACAGTCAACTCTAAAGCACCCTCCCTCAAATTGGATTCTCCAAAGTGCAAACTCCCAGCAACTTCCTTAACTTCTGAAACGTAGGCCATTTGAGGGACTTGGTAAATATGTCTGCAACTAGGTCTTCACTCCTGCAGTAGATGAGATCAAGTGTTCCATTCCTTGTGAAATCTCTTAAGAAATTATATGTTACATCAATGTGTTTGCTTCTTCTATGTAGAACAGGATTCTTTGAAAGTTTGATTGCTAAGCAATTATCACAAAAAATTGCAGTAGGCCCTTGTCTCTTGAAATGAAGTTCTTCAAGAATTTTCTTCAACCATAAAGCCTGAGATGCACATGAAGTTGCAGCAACAAATTCAACTTCAGTGGTTGATAAAGTGACGATTGGCTGCTTCTTTGATGGCCATGAAACAGCCCCTGACCCCAACATAAATACATACCCTGAAGTGCTTCTTCTGTCATCTTGATCTCCTGCATAATCACTGTCAGTGAACCCCAACAAATCTGATTTTTCTCCCTTCTTATAGAGCAGCCCAAATTCCATTGTTCCTTTCAAGTATCGAAAGATCCTCTTGGCAGCTAGAAGATGCATCTCTGTTGGACATTCCATGTACCTACTAATGAGACTCACAGCGTACATTATATCATATCTTGTTGTTGTCGAATACATTAGACTTCCTACAATTTGCTTATAGAGTGTACTGTCCACCTTTCTTCCTTCAGGATCCTTCACAAGCTTTAAACCAAACTCAGTTGGTGTGTTCACAGCGTTGCAATTCTTCATTCGAAACCTGTCTAAAATTTCTTGGATATATCTCTTTTGAGAAATAAAAATTCCATCAAGAAATTGCACCGCTTCAATACCAAGGAAATAATGCATCATTCAAAGATCAGACATATCAAACTCAACCATCATGGACTTCTTAAAGTTTTCAAACATGACACTATCATTTTCAGTATAAATCTAATCATCCACATATAAGCTAGCATTGAGCATTTTTCCTCCATATTCTATTTTTATAAAAAGTGTATGTTTATAGGGACACTTTTGAAATCCTTCCTTCAAAAAATAAGTCTCTATGCGACTATACCAAGCCCTTGGAGCTTGTTTTAGTCCATATAGAGCCTTCTTTAATTTATACACTTTATGCTCATTTCCAACTTTCACATAACTAGGAGGTTGATCGAGAAATACCTCTTCTTCTAATTCTCCATGTAAGAATGCTGATTTCACGTCCAACTGGAAAATAAGCCATGAATTTTGTGCTGCCAATGTGACCACCAATCTGATTATATCATGTCTTGCAACAGGAGCAAAAACTTCTTTATAATCAACCCCGAACTCTTGCTTATATCCTTTTGCCACTAGACGCACTTTGTACTTGTCAACTTCGCCATTCTCCTTCAGCTTTGTCTTGTACACCCACTTCACACCAATAGTCGTTTGCCCTTTTGGAAGCTCTGTTAACTCCCAAGTGTTGTTTTTTCAATAGTTGCAATTTCAGAGTTCATCGCCTTTTGCCACTTTGATTCTTTAATGGCATCTTCAAAAACTACTGGATCACAATCCGAAAATAAAGCAAAATGAGTAAGTAGGTTTTCGTTGTGGTTGATTCCTTGTACCTCACAATCCTCCATCCATGCTGGTCGTCTTCCAACCTGTTGAGAGCGCGGGTTGCTTGCCACACCAGATTGTTCTCTTGGTAATACATCAGCTGCAGTTGCCGGTGGGCTTTGTGGGATTGTTGGAGTTGGATTTGTTGATTGTTCTTTACGTTCTACAAGTTGGTCCCTTTTGCCATCTTCATCTCCATCAAAGTTAGTTGGAATTTGTTGTTCAATTCCATTGTCATCCCATGTCCAGAACTTGTCTTCATCAAAAACTACATCACGACTAATGACAATTTTCTTAGTAGTAGGATTGTACAATTTGTATGCTTTTGATTGTTCACTAACACCAAGAAAAATGCATTTATCTCCTTTGTCGTCAAGCTTTCTCCTCTTTTGATATGGAATGTGGGCATAAGCTATGCAACCAAAAATTCTAAAGTGGTTGACACTCGGTCTTTGTCCATTCCAAGCTTCTTCAGGTGTCATGTTTTGAACATAAAGTTTAGGGCTTCTATTCAAAATATGAACACTCCAATTGATTGCTTTGGGCCAGAAATTCTTCAGAATGCCGCTTCTCGCCAAAAGACTTCTCACCATATTCAGAATAGTGCGATTTTTCCATTCGCAAACTCCATTTTGTTGAGTCATGTACGCTGCTGTAAGTTGCCTCTTGATTCCTTGGGTCTCACAATAATTTGCAAATTCATGTGAGTTGTATTCTCCACCATGATTGCTGCGAAGAATCTTTATAGGCATACCCGCTTCTTTTTCGACTAACACCTTGAAGGTTTTGAAAGTTGAAAAAGCTTCAGACTTCTCCTGCAAAAAATAAACCCAAGTTTTCCGACTATAATCATCAATGAACGTTATAAAATAACGTTTACCACCATTTGATGTTGGAGTAATGGGACCGCAGATGTCGGTATGAACTAGCTCCAATGCCATCTTTGCTCTCCATGATTTTCCTTTTGGAAAATGGTCTCGATGTTGTTTTCCAACAACACATTCTTCACAAATTTAAGAAGGACTTTGAATTTGTGGAAGACCCATCACCATATTCTTCTACTGTAAGGTTTTTAAACCACCAAAGTTAAGGTGCCCATAGTAGTAATGCCATAGCCACGCTGCATCTTCCAATCTTGCTAAGAAGCATGAGTGAGTTGTTGTGTGAAGATATAGAGGAAACATTCGATTGGCTGTCATTTTAACTTGAGCAATTAAGCCCATGTTGGCATCTTGGATTCTGCATACTCCATCTTTAATTGAGATTTCCTATCCCTTTTCTTGAAGCTGACCAACACTAAGCAAATTTGTTCTCAAGTCTGGAACAAAGAGAACATTAGAAATAACTTGATTGGAGTTGCTCTTGGTTTGGATTGTTACCTTTCCTTTTCCTATAACAGAGATTTTGGAGTTGTCACCAAACTTCACATTGTCATGAAAAGTCTCATCCAACTAAGTGAAGACAGACTTGTCTCCACACATATGGTTGCTGCAACCTATGTCTAAGTACCATCAATTTTTGTGTGTTTCCTCCTTGGTATGGCAGACCATTAGCAAGGACACTTCTTCTTCCTTCTCTACAAAGTGAGATTTTGTACCACGTCCTTTGGACAAATTAGTTATGCATTTTGACTTATAATGGCCAAGCCTGTGACATCAGAAGCACTCCATGTTGGACTTGTCTTCTGACTTTGGTCTGTAATTGGTTGACTGGTGACCTCCACGTCCTCTTCCTCTCCCTTGAGAATCTTGATTATCTTCAGCTTTTACTTGCAAGTTTCTGTGATCATTATTTCTTCTGCTTTTTCCTCTTCCTTGGTTTGGTCTACTTGGAGTTGAAGACTGATTGTTGGTAGAAGCTTGCAAAGCTTGCTCTTCCTTTTCTTGCTGAGCCATTTTTTGTTCATGGACCAATAAAGAACCTTGCAGTTCATCGATTGAAAGGAAATCAAGGTCTTTTGGCTCCTCAATTAAACAAACAACATACTTAAACTTTGACGTCATTGATCAAAGAATCTTTTCAATCAGTGCCACATCTTCTATCTTCTCTCCATGGACATGTATCTTATTGATAATCGCCATCGTTCTTGAGAAAAAATCAGAAATAAATTCTCCCGACTTCATGCGAAGCGTTTCGAACTCCGTAAGAAGTGTTTGTAGTAGCTGCCTTCTTGCTTTAGTTGATCCTTGATTTTTTCTTTTCATGGAGTCCCAAATCTGCTTGGAAGTTTCTTTGCTAAGAATAGTTTCCAAGATGGAGCGATCAATAGCCTGAAAAAGGTAGTTCTTTGCCTTCAAATCCTTCAGCTTCAGTCCTTCTATCTCTGCCCTTTGTGTCTTCGATGGCACAACACCACCGGCTAGTTCTGCTACACCAGATTCAACGACCTATCAGTACTCTTTGGATCTCAAGAAGTTCTCCATCAACTTGCTCCAATGACCATAATGACCATCAAAACGTGGAATAGCTGGTTGCACAAATGTCGCTTCAGATGCCATTACTTTGCTGCTGCAAAACAGAAACAAGGTGAAATAGAAAAATAGGCTACTTTCACTGCACTCATTTCTCACTCCGCTGTGTTTCCTCTTTTTTTTTTAATTTATTCTCTCTTCTCTTGGCTCGGATACCACTGTTATCAATAAAGAAAATAAATAGAGAAAAGGACAAAATACTTTTGTGAAATGGGCATTTATTGCTTGTTTATAGCAGTTCAATTTCCATTAAACAAATAGCCTTTATATAGGCAAATTACACAACGGTAAAAGAAACAAAGAAAAGATCAGAACCATTACTTTGACCACTAACTCATGCCTATAGACTAAGCAACTACTACCACGTCAGTAACGAATAAGTTTAAACTATAGGCCACTACTACTGCACTATTAACAGATTCCTAAAGACTAGGATTATTCATAACAAACCAAACAAAATAACAGATTTAGCTAATAAAAAACATGTGACTCAATTAACAAAAAATGGCAAATGAAGGAACAAATTGGACAATTATTTTCAATCCCAGAGTTCCCAACAGCGTGGACAGTGTCAATGTGGATCTTGAAGTCGGGTACTACGTTCGCATTCATCCCCCATGGTACGATACGCGAAGTTTGAATTCTTCAGTTGACCGTCCCTTGCTTCATCGTACATGATGTGGAAGTTAAAAAATGCATTCAAACAGTTGATTGTATGATTATTGCTTGCTTGAATTTTGGTCTATTCTTATGCTTATGGTTGGTTTGGATTTTGATGTGAACATCTTGGACAGGACGGAGGTTCAAGTGGGCAATGAAAAGATCATCATTTTAGCCACTTATTTTTCCGACTTCCAATTACCTAGTTCGAGATCGGCGGAGGAGGTTTAAATTTTTTGCATTTCTTGACCAACATTCGGTTTCTTGGAGGACAGTCACAAGTATACACATGTATTATGTTTGAGCTAACAAGAGGTAAGAGTTGCTTATCAGGAAAAAGACAAAAGTGTCAGCCTGCCCTGCTTATAAGGAAAAAGAAAAAAGTGTCAGCCTGCCCTTCTACATCATCATTCGTCACCTTTTTTTTTCAATGCAAAGCTTGCGTGGACCATTTCAACACGTCCAGGAGGCCAAGAAAGTTGTTTTTTTTTTTTATTATTTTGTTTTTAAGAGCCATTGACCGGTTGTCATCACTTATTCACTAACCAAAACCACAATTAGTCAAAGAGCTTGTTCAAGTTAACACGTCGTCTCTCTCTCTCTCTCTCTCTCTAAAAAGATTGGGGTTGACGTTGACTTGGTTTGCGTTTGACATTGTCTCATTAGGACAGAAAGTACAAAGGAGCTTCCTCCAATCTACCATATCTATTTATTCTGATATGCTTACTAGTCTCTCCATAACTAAACGAATTTTCAGAGCACAAGTCTCATTATATCTCAAATTCTCAATTTGTCTTGAGCTAAAAAAAAGAAAAAAGAAAAAAGAAAAAAATGCAATACAGACCGATGGAAATAACCATTATCTCTGCCAAAGATCTGAAGAGAGTGAAGCACCTCAGCAAGATGGATGTTTACGTCCTCGTTTCGCTCTCCGGCGGTCCTCAGATAGAGCACAAGACTCCGGTGGACAAAGGGAGCGGACCGAACCCTACATGGAACTTTCCCATGAACTTCAACATCGATGAAGAGGAGGCTAGGAAGGATCGTCTGATCCTAAACTTCAAGGTCATGTGCCACCGTCGGATCCACAGCGACAAGGAGATCGGAGAAGCCAATGTCCCAGTCAAGGAGCTCTTGGACAACGGCGGCGACGGCAGGTTTGTCAAGTACGTCAAGTACCAGCTAAGAAAACCCAACGGCAAGCATAGAGGAGGGCTCAACTTGTCGTACAAGTTCGCTAACCAAGTCCTTGAAACGTCTTCATCTGTTAAGGCCGGCGAACCGGTGACAGCCCCCGCCTATCCACCTCTAGGATATCCGACAATAGGATATGCGGCACCACCTCCGCCTTTTAACGGAGGGTTTAGTGTTCCTCGGCAGCAGGCGTTTGGACAAGGGTATGTCCCCGAAGTAGTGAGGCCACAGAGTACTAGTAGTGAGAACACAGAAGTGGTTGCTGTTTATCTAAGTGGGGTTCTTGAGGGGTTGTTGATTGGTCAAATGATGGCCAATGGTGGTGCTGCTGGTAATTTTGATATTAGTGATTTATTTGGTGCTGGATTTACTACCGCTGATGCTGGGCAAGAAGCAAACGGTACTCCTGCAGCCTGTGATGAAGTGGCTGCTGGCGGCGGCGGCAGTGTTGGTTATTGATTGTTTGAAGATTGTTTTCTGTTTGATTTTCTGCTCAAGTGTTTATATTTTTCTGTACTTTTTCTCGAGAAAAACATGTGGCTATTTGTAATCCAAGGAAACTTTACTTCGGTGAATACTTTTTTAGCTGCATCGTTTTTGTGACGCGTGTATTAAGGGACCGATTTGAAAACTTTCAATCAAAAATACAATTCGGATGCAGCTGAAAACACTGTTTGTTTGGGGAACTTTTATAGTGATGGGAGAAAAATTCTCAGACATCATGTCGGAAATACGATAGCCTATGAATTTTATGTTGAAACTTTCAAATTTTGGACTTGGAGTTGCGTAGTTCATGTTGTATTTGTGAATTTTAAAGGAATATGGTAGTTTGTGAATTTTAAAGAAATATGGTAATTTATGAATTTTACGTTAAAATTTACAAACTTCGAATGTTGAAAGTGTACAAGTTACAAAAGATTTGTGAACCAATTCGGTGTGGTGAAGGCATCATAGAAAGACTTGATTGTTTAACGTAACATGAATTTAACTAAAAAATGTTAGTTTAATTCTTACTATCAGTATTATTTTAATTAACTTAAACTATTGAAGTTATTGCAACCTTTCATTTTCCGTTGAATATATAACTATCTGGAAGATCAAATAGCATTGAAGTCATTGTAGCATAGTGGTGAGTATTCCCGCCTGTCAAGCAGTCCAAACGAGGTTCTTATCTTATCAAGCCACATTTTATTTGACTTCGATTAAAGCTATAATGCCAATGAAACCCATGAGAATTCAAATTTATTCTCCAAACCCGAATTCTGCTATTACCAATCTCTCCACCAATTCTGATTTCGACTCTCCGACCACTGTGAACTCGGTCGTAAATGCTCTCTGCAAAAACCCTCAATCTCTGTCTTCTTCGCTGCTCAACCTCGCCTTTGACCAGACCGGTCTTTCTTCTGCGCATGCATGGACTGTGGCCTCCACTTCTTCAGCTGCAATCCCTTCGCCAAGATCTACCGCTACAATAGAGGCGGACTCGGAGCCGCCGACGTGCTCCTCCAATGTAGCTTCCTGTCTGCGGTCGGCACCGGGACCAACCCTCAGTCCCTTCCTCCGAACAAGGTCAAGCTATGGTGCGACACCCAGGGCCGCTTTGTCGACGAGCTCGCATGCTGCTCTGCCGTCCTTGCTGTGCAGCTTCGCCGTGAGCTCATTGTTGTAGTGATGCAGCGTAAAGCACTGGTCTTTAGCTTCTCGGACTTGCAAATTCTACACGTGATCGAGACGGCAAAGAACCCCAGGGGGCTTTGTGCCGCATCGGAGTAGGGGTGGTCAGCGGTGCTGGTTTTCTTGGATTCGCAGAGAGGGGAAGTTAGAATTAAGCATCATGATGCAAGAAGGACCAAGTACGTTCAGGCTCACGAGTCAGATATCGCTTGCTTGGGGCTCACGCAAGACGGCCGGTTTCTCGCCATGGCCAGCACCAAGGGGACTCTCGTTAGGGTCTTCCAAACAGCTAATGGAGCCATGCTTCAAGAGGTATAATATGGTATTTTTGGTTTTTTTTTTTAGTAAATAGCTCGAATGGTTCCCAACATTTTTTAAAAGTTGCAATTTGGTTATTAACTTTTTTTTTTTTAATATAATTGGGTCTAATCTTTTAAAAAGGATGCAATTTAGTCCATACACATTAAGTTTAACCATTAAAAAATGTTTTGACCACTTTAGTAAGAGATTTTGGTAAAATACCTAATATATTTTAAAAAATTAAAATTAAAACATTAAAAACATTAAATCAAATCTAAACTAAAAAAATAAAAAGAAATTTCTAATCCCTGTTAGCCCTCCAACCTCACCCTCCTTCGGCATCGCCCTTCCTCCTCTTGCATTCCTTGCTTGCCACCAACCCCATCTTTCGTAGCTCTTTCTCGTAGCTGTTGCTCTTTTTCTTTCTTGTAGCTCTCTCTCTTGATCTAGGCACTACAGGGAGGAAGACGATCGACTGGTTATAAGGATAGGTCGCGACAGGGTTGGGTGCGATGATGCAACGAGGGTTGGGTGTGACAAGGCTTTAGGTCACAATAGGGGTTGGGTGTGACGAGGTACGATGGGGGCTGGGTGTGACAAGGAGGGTTAAGCCGCGACGAGGGTAGGTAGGAAGGGGGTAGGTCACGATGGGAATAGGTGGGCATAGGGTAGGTCGCAAAGGGGGTTGGAGGTGGGGTTGGGTGCGACGGAGGTGGGTTGGAGGGGGCTGCGATGGGACAGGTTGCCGGCGCTGAAGGGGGCGGTGGGCAAGGGTGGGTGATGGGAGAGGAGTTAGGTTTGGGGACTTTTTTTCCTTTTAGTTTGCTTTTTTTTTTCTCAATTTTTTTGTTTTCTAATTTTTTTAGTAAATTTTGTTATTTGATTTGTATTTTAATATTATTTACTATTATTTTAGGGGTAATTTAGTAATTTTATTAAAAATAGATGTCTAAAAATTTTGTCTGTCCAAACTTAACGGTTAAGGACCAAATCGCACTATTTTTAAAAGGTTAGACCTAGTTAAATAAAAAAAATTAGGGACCAAATTGTAACTCTTTGAAAAATGTTGGGGACCAATCAAGCTATTTACCTTTTTTTTTTATATGGAAACAAATAGTGCTTCTTTTGGAAATCTTGAACCGTTGAATTGTTTGTAAGTGCTAATTAACTGAGATATAGCTTATTTGAAAATAATTTGAACTTAAAATACTTTGATAATCTATAAGGTGCTTGAGAAGTGTGGTTAAAATTAACGGTTAAAAAAACTATAGCACGTGAGAATTTTACATTGCTGTAGTTTTTTGTTTTCACTGTAGCTACTAAGAGCATTACAATATTTATTGGTTCTAACCGAAAGTTAAATACCTTGTTAAATTTGAGAGGAAATATTATAATAAAAATAGTTCAAACTAGTTTTTTTAAGTTGGATTTATGTTACCAAATAAGCCTGTGTGTTTCCTTACTTTTGAATATTTTTTGATTTGACGTCAGACTGGGGGCCCTACTCTCATATATTCTGCTTTTGGCGTTTCTTGCAACAATGCCTGCACTGCACTGTATTAGAGGAGAAATCGCCAGTATTCTAGTGTCCAAACCCAATCTTTCATCTGGTTCTCACCTTGAGGCCACGTCTGGTATGGGACTCACATTGTCCTAAACTCCAAATCAAGGGCTGAATAAAGGATACTAGTTTTTGTTTTTGTTTTTGGCTCGTGAAGGACACTAGTGACCGGTAACTTTCTTCAAGTGTGTTAAGATGCAAATTCAAGTTTTCTATTTGACCTTATTGATAATAATATTAAAGGACAAGACCTCTCTTCTCACGCAAGGACTTATAAGTGTTTGGAACTAAAATACTGTAGTATGTGAGAGCTTTACACTATAACATATTTGTCTTACATTATAGCATGTGAGATCTTTACACTATAATAGTTGAAATAAAAAATTAGAACTAAAAGGGTGTTTGAGAAGTGAATTAAAATTAAGAGTTAGAGCTGAAAGTACTATAGCATGCGAGAGTTTTACATTGTTTGAGTTAAAACTAAGTTTGCCAGATACCACATAAGTTGCCAAACACACTCTTATGCTATTCTGTAGCAATTAATTGAGTTATAGTTGCTTATTTATGTCATTTAATGTTTTTGGTTTTTGTTGAAGAATCCATGTATTTTGGTTCTTGTTAGAGAGTTACTCTTCCAAGGCTCAATAAAATTAAGAAATCTAACTAATTTAGTGCTAGTTCCACGTGATGGCTTTAGTTTTCAAAAAGGGTATTGGTCACCACTACCACTTATGTGGTGTTTGGCAATGTGAGTTGGAACCAAAATTTTTTATTGTTACAGTATAAAGCTCTCACATACTACAGTGTCAAGAAAAAATATGCTATAATATAAAACTCTCACATGCTACAGTTTTTTGAACCAAAATTGATTATAACCAATATTCTCAAACACCCTATTAATGTTTATTTGACGGTTAATTATCCCAAATTCTCTTTGGATTGGTTAATTAGCCCGTAAATTCTATAGCTTACTTCCACTAAATTCATTTTATATGAAATTCAGGCAAGGAGGGGTGTAGATAGAGCTGAGATCCATTGCTTGGCATTCTCTTTTGCGGCACGGTGGCTGGCAGTCTCAAGTGACAAGGGCAGTGTTCATGTCTTTAGCCTTAAGTTTAACTCTGAGGGTACCCCTGGGATTGAGAAGTCACGAAGTGTATCCAGTTATACTATCATAAAGTAAAATGTCTTCTTTTTTTTTTTTCACTATATAGAGTATGAATTCTCTAATTTTGCACTATAGCCACACTTATATGTCGTTCTAGTACTATGATTGACGCCTGCATTCTGCGGCTTTATTTCTATACTATAGTTGATATCGTACTGTTTTGTTTTTTTATCAGAATCATCATCATATTGTTAGATAGAATTATTTAGCTTCTAATTTTGTGGGCCACGTGAATAATCAACATTAAATGCCATGCGTAGAGGCTGTATTTAAAGCTTTCTTGTGAATAGGGGCCATAAAAATTGTAACAAATGAGAGCGAAAATAGAACTAGACTTGAATGAACTCAATGAAGTTTAGGCAATTCGTTTTGATCTATCTGTTAGAATATAGTATTTAGTTGCTAGTTTTGAGTAGGTGAAGATTTTAACTCATTTGTTCTTACTTGCAGGAGTTCTGCCTAAGTATTTCGGCTCACATAGGTCGATGGCTCGGTTTCGCTTGGTTGAGGATTCTTGGTATATTGTTGCTTTTGGTCATATGACGACTACGGTTATAATTCTTGGCATGAATGAATCCAATCTTAATTTCGTAGCAATCGTTTAATATTTTTAAAGTGTGTTTGGGAACATAGTTAAAACTATATAGTTGAAACTAAAACACTGTAGTATGTGAGAGTTTTACACTATAACATTTGAAATTAATGAGTTCTAATGATGTTGACAAACAAAACTAGTGCACTGTTTTGTTTTATTTTGTTTAAGCAACTAGTGCGGCTCCTATGAGTTACTGAAGTATAATTAATCTGGGAAAGTCTCACCTAGCTCCACAAATTTATATGGATGGTTCTGATTTCTTCTTGATAACATTGCTCAGAGAAAGTCACGTGACATCTCTTTTCCCTGACCTTTATATTAACCCGCTGAACTATGCAAAAAAGTCATTTATCTAATACTTGCTTAGGAGTATTCAACTGTTCTTCTTTCTCTTCTTCTTCTTGGTTTTCCCACCAATTACTTTGATTTTGGGAATGTGTCTACTAATATACGCAAGTTGGTTTTGTATACAGCTTCTACCGTTGCTTATTTGACGCAGTAAAGGGAGGAGACATGACTCAGCTGGAACGTCACAACTTTTTAGATCTAGAATAATCCTTTTAAATTTATACTTACTAATCTTTCCTTTTTTTTTTTCTGAGGAATATATTCTTTCAATCTTTGGTTGCAGCCAGCATATAATATATTTTGCTCCTATTCTAAACCACACATATCCATTTTTTACACTTGGGCTATCTTGTATTTTCCCATTTTGGCTACCTAGACGAGGATGCCATCTACAGATAGAAAAGTAAATCTCTACAGGAAAACTCCATCATTGGTTTAGGTCCAGCAGAAAAGGTCCATTTACAGTCTGTAATGACACTGGCAGCCAGTAAATTTTTTTTGACTGCCTCGCAAGTAAAGAAAAGGACAAGAAAGAGAGTAAAAAAAAGGAAGCAAAAATTGTGCATGATACATTTCGAGTCCGTTTTGTTCGAATATTTGAATAGAGTATTTGAATGAAGATTTAAATTTTTATGAGGGAAAATACTGTAGCAAAATGATTCGAATCGTGATTCAAACCACGAAACAAACAGGCTCTTCATATCTGTTTGTATTTTATTTTATGACATTTGGAGCCCCTCTCAGCATTTTGTCCGCCAGGTTCCTTTATTCTCCAGATTGTAAATTTCTTTTACCCCAAGTTGTTCAGAACTTGGTTAAGATTTGAGTTTAGTATATATATATGTCGGTTGAGTTCTTCACACACATGCTGGAACGAAAATTTCATGCCAGAAGCTACTTTTGTCTCTATCGTTGGATTCAAAATTACCATTTCTTGCTGGCAGAAAATTCAGCAGATTTGCGTACGCAACCCCGTCCAAACAAGAAACAGTGATGTTGAGTATTCCTATGCTGCATAGGTGCAGCACCATGGTCCTCTTTTTTTTTTTTTTTTTGCGCGGTAGATCTTGTATTGGTAGTTCACATTTTTAACTGTTAAATCTACGATGTGATACTCAAGTATGACCCGGGGAGATACATGCCAACTATAAGTAGAAAGCAAGAACCATTATGTAAAAAATTCCGGGGGTTACAGATCTCTCATACTACCATCGATCGACAAAACGAAATAACTAGAAAAAGAAATAAAGTTAGAAAGCCGTATGATAGGAGGTAACTATCTTGTACGGTTCTGGGGGTAATCGGCGTACTCTGATCAGTGGGGGAATCTTTGGCTCTATCGAATATACAGGGAATTGGAGGTAGCATATCAAAAAATGCAAAAATATATAAGGTGTTTAGTATTATCAATTTTAACAAACAACTTTTAATCACTATTATGTTTTTAATTAAAATTGGTTCAAACCATTAGTTTGAACTAATGCTTTCAACATTGGCAAAGGAAGGTGGTGGTGAGTAGAGGCATTTGCTCTTATTATACAAAAAAAATTATAACAATATCCTCACTTAGTAATAAAAATATGTAATTATGTATTCTTTTCTTAATATATCTTTTTTCATAGAACAAAAGTTTTGGCTCTGCCGTTAGCTCTCAAACACTTTAGTAGTTTTCGTCATTTGATACATATTTGATAGTTGATAAATAAATATCTATCTACAGTGTATTAGGTGTTGTATTTCTTTTTTTTAATTATGTACTTCTCACTTATTCGTTATTGGTGGCCTTTGATAATTAGTTTATGTATATTTTCGGCTAAACACTAAAAAAGAGAGTACTTGTAACATATATGTAATTCACGTGACTCCCAATTGATTGCGGTTCTTATGTCTTAAATTTCACAAAATGTCGTTGA
This sequence comes from Artocarpus heterophyllus, assembly GCA_025403435.1. Taxonomy (NCBI): domain Eukaryota; kingdom Viridiplantae; phylum Streptophyta; class Magnoliopsida; order Rosales; family Moraceae; genus Artocarpus; species Artocarpus heterophyllus. The sequence continues at coordinate 11,146,195 of CM046335.1, forward strand.
CCGTTCACGGTCAAAGGACAATGGAGTAAGTAATTACTGTCTACGAACAAAACCCTTTAATTGTTATGATATTAGATTCCCACTTCGATTGACTCGCCTTCAACAATTGCTCTCTGGTAAGATTTGTGGTCTTCTTGACCTAAAATTCTGTGACGTTAAACACAGAAATGACCAAATCTCAAGATGGTGCACAAACACTTTGAAATCAGTGCACTCAAAATTGTGGTTTGACCGGAACATATCTGTTTTTTGTAATATTCTGAGGATTTTAAACGATGATTGGCAATATTATAACTAACTTTTTTTGGTTAAAAAATAAGAAAAAGATATCACACGTTATAGTAAAAAATAAAAAATTATTACAATGTAAAATTTTTACATGTTATAATATTTTAAACTAAAAAATTAGTTTTAACCATACTTGTCAAACACCCTAAAATTTTAAAACATATCACACCAAATATGGTGAAATCTTGAATCATAAAATTTTTATCAATTCCATTAAATTATCATAATTTACATAATTTTTCTTAATTTGAAATGATTTTGAAGTGCTCTTTAAAGTTAAAAATTGTGTCTTGATAAGCCAATCTTTTATATTATAGAATTGTCTAAAATTTATCGACAGCTTTATCTGTTATGTAGTAGGTTTTTTTTTAACGGTCCTGCTAGCTAGTCATTTAATGTGCTATTTGTTTTTAATGGTTCAAACAATAGTTCAAACCATTTTACTATATTGTGTTTTCTTACAAAAATTTAAATTTGTGTTCAAACTTTCATTTTAAACCTCTGAATCTAAAGGGCACTTATACGTGACAATTATGTGTAAAATCTTGTGCTCCAAAATGCCATTGTATCTGTTTTTCCCGTCAAGCAAATGCTGAGGTATACCAATTACAAGCTAAAAACAACAAATACAATTACATTAGGGCTTGCAGCATATAATTTATATGAACAATGTGAATTTACTGTCTGAGTCATATCTCTGAAGTGTGAGACCAATTATAAAGGGAGAAAATTATATATAGAGATCAGTGCTATAGTGGTATTTCTGAAGAATTGTACAAGAATGCACGTGGTGTGGGGAAGGAAGAGGTGACAATAAAATTTGGCTTTATCAAAGTTTCAACTTCTAACAGTTTTTCACACGACTCCAGGAGAGTTGATATTAATTAAAATCTCACTAATAATGATCAATTAGTTGAAAACTATCTCCCACACCCCTAACTACCAAAACTGATTGTTGTATAAATATAGGAACTTACTTCTGGCTATGTGTCCACACCAACAATTTCATCCATAAAGCAACTCTCTCTCTATCCAAACTCCTTATTTTTTACGTACATAAATATGGTGCTCCAGCTGCATGGTCTCCCCATGTCAACATGCACAACTCGTGTGATGGTTTGCCTCCATGAAAAAGGTCTTGATTTCGAGCTCGTCCCGGTTGACCTTTTCGCCCGCGAAAACAAGCAGCCTCTTTTCCTTGCAAAGAATGTAAATCTCCTTCTCAAAACTTCACCCTAATTTCGTCGCTATAAATCATATACACCTTCACTTCTTTGTCTATATTAATTTAGCATGATATCTAGTGATATAACACAAATCCATTAGTACTAATCTAGAGTTTTAATTCCAAATTCATTTTTGCAGCCGATTGGCCAGGTTCCAGTACTAGAAGATGGAGACCACATACTTTTCGGTAATTAAGCACCCTTTTGCTTCCAACTTAAACAATGCTAGCAACAATTTTGTTGTCCATTATCACATGTTAATAAAAAGTGGATTCTACACTATATTTTTACAGCTAGAATCCACTTTAGCACCACATTTAATAAAAAAGGAATTCTATTTCTGGGGGTTTTATGTTACGAAACTTACTTTTCATTAACAAGTGGTGTTCAATATCACCGGTGTTAAACTTGTTTAGACAATAAGTTAATTTCGATTCTCTTTATTTGTTTATATATATATATATTTACCAGAATCCAGGGCCATAACTGCATATCTGGCCGAGAATTACAAGGAGTCAGGAACCGACCTGATTCGGTACGAAAACTTGAACGAATCTGCGGTCGTCAAGGTCTGGTCAGAGGTTGAGTCACATGAGTAAGACCACGTGATATCTCAGATAGTGCACCAGCACTTTGTAGCCCCCATGATCGGCAAGACCTCGGATCAGACGGTGATCGATGATAATCTAGAGAAGCTGGGGAAGGTTTTGGGAGTGTACGAGACCAAGCCGACGATTCCTTCAGCTTGGCTGATCTCCACCACTTGCCTTACACTTTCTGACTTCATGAAGACTGTTGGAAACAAAGTGCGCAGCGGAATTTTTAAAAATTTTTCATCAGAGTATTTTCCAAAACACAAGTTTGACATGTTATATGTATAAATTAAACAGATCTTACTAACCTCAGTGTGCCGAAGAACCTCCGCAACCTGTGTAGAGAAGTAACGTTCCAGAATAGCCTCAACCAACTAGTCTTCTTTGCTATTCTCTATCCACAACCGGAGTGAGTGTGGGCTCACACGTACAGCTCTTCCACCGGTGACTCTCCTTCCAACCAACAGAGAGAACCCAAAGCTAGTGCTCGTGATTTGTGAACAAAAGCTCTCAGGGAGTTTTCAGATGCTCACTAGAAGAGTATCACTCTTAATCTTTCAAATTGATCTGAGTGAATCATGAGACTCACTCCTTTTATACCTATCGGTCCTGGGGTCAGTCCATATCATATTAGGTCTCAAAAACTCGAAACAGAATCAAGTTCGGATCAATATCTGATAAGATCCGCGTGAAAATGCGTAATCTTATCTCCCGCTGATCGGCAGGCCGAACTGTCTGATCGGTAGGCCGAACAGGCCAGTTTGGCAGGCCGAACACGTCTTCCAGTAGGCCGAACTCCAGAGAAAAAATCTCCACGAATCTTTTATTTTCCACCCGAGATTCTAAAAGATAAAGTCTCAGTTTTGATTCAAATAACCCAATAGAGAAGATATCTGATGAAAACAAACTTTATCAAGATAATCTCTAAGAAAATAAATCAATTCACAATAATTCTACAAGTTTATCTTGATCTAATTTATCCAAAATTTAATCAACCGATAAACAGACAAGAATTATCTGATCACAATAATTCAACAAGTTTATCTTGAACTAATTTCTTACAAAATTAATTCAACCAATAAACAGACATGAATTATTTTATTCTTACAAATTTTAAACCAATCTGATAAATCCGACATAAGTCACTAATTATTGGAAAAGCACGCCGTGTCGTTACAGGATTTTGTGAGCTAGTAAAGGGGACCAAAATGGACCTATAAAGTTCAAGCTCACGATAATTATGAAACCCGATATTCCAGATATATATTTTATAATTATCAACTCCAACGCTACTCTACTAAAAGCTTGGAGCTGCACTCTCGAACTTTAGAGAATTACGAAGCTCGTGTAGCTAAGTCTCCATGACATATCATAGTGTATCGTATCCCCATATGATCATCCATAATCGGCTTAAGGACAAATTTTGTCTTACCTTCTCGATTATTTTTATCTTACGTTCCATTGTCTCACCATTAGAAAACTTACCATCTAAGATAGTATATCATTCGGTTACACCTGTGTATCCAAATGGTTGAGCGCTCTAGTTTTCTAATTACAGGACAACGCATATAAGAGGATATCATTACTCCTAAAGAGGAGCTATGGATTTCATATCTATGAATAACAAGTCTATGCTATCAAGAGTCATGGCTCCAACGTACCGGCATGTATACCACTATAGAGATGTGGGAGTCACCCATTGGTACATCAAAAGACACAAGTCGAGACGACGGGCTCACTATTAATCTCAGGATTAAGATACAATACAAATGACTGTCTAAAGTGAATCGATTTGCCAAGACAGAATTATTAATCCAAATCAATTCACTTTATGTCCCGATCCAACACATCGTCACCTATGACAACGTGCCAATGTTTCTATTCACGAAGTCCAACTCCGATGGCCAAGACAAACCATCTCCCAAAAGGGATATAGACAACATAACAATCTTTACATGAATAAAGCACCCAACTTTATTCCCTTGATTGCGGATCATATGTTTTAGACCATCCCCTTAAGAATCGTGTCTACCGCATTATCATCCCATCATATGCCCAATTCTTAAGGTTTAGATTGACAGTCTCAGACTACTGTTTGCTTATCATACATTCAACAAATATGAACGTAAAGAGGACAAGATTTGGTATATATAAATGAATAAATTCTTTATTGATAAAAATGTCTCCAAAAACGTATTACATTTTTACTCCTTAGGGCATACATGTCTAACAAAGACTCTGTGGATTTCGCTCCTCAACGATCGCCCTGTCACGCCCCGGAGTACGGGAGGTGACGTGACGGATTATTTAAAACAATTAAAGGAGAATTTAATTAAAATCAAGAGTTTAAGGGTTGGATTAAATATAAAATGTGAGGTTCTTTAAAACAACACCTTATAAAAGAGTTCATATACATTAGGCAATTGAAATCATTAAACGAATAATAATAAAACAATAAAGTCGCGAGTATGGGTCCCACAGACCCACAACTTGTGCACACACATGGTACTGACAATATCATAAATACAATCACAGTCCAAGTACAAGTAAAGTTAAAATCTTACATGCCTTGATTTAAATAATACAAATAAATTTACTAATTCCTCTATTGCTCCTGGGTCCTGTCCGTTGAATCTTCTCCAAACCTAAATGGAAAACCACCTAGAGGGGGAAATTTAAAACAAATAAAACGTGAGCGAAAGGCTCAGTAGGACTATGTTGGATAAAATAATTTAATTTAAAGAAACCTTTCATTATTCAGGAATTATTTAAAAGAAACCTTAAATGAGTAAATAAATGAATAAATTTGAGTAAAACCGTCCTTACCCAGAACAGTTTACTCGTACAACCAGTAATACCATTTTCCTTTCCTAGGCAAACCATAATAATATCACCACCGTAGTGGCCCAGCTGGGTTTCGGGACTTGCCCCCAAGGTCGATCGCTATACGACCCGATCTCTGATATGGCATCATGCCTATATGTTTATTATCATCATCATTCAAAACCCAATTACCGAGTATTGTCATTTACATTCATTATGAAGTTCATTTCAGTTCACGGTATATTAAAATGTAACCGATAAATTCATTTTTAAACAACCGTTGAAAACATTTTATTAGAAATCCTTTTCAAAGCCAAATCATTTTGAAACTAGGCTACCAAGGAAATGGGATAGAAGTCCTACCTCAATACTCATGCCGGTGCCCTACACCGTAATCCCGGTCCGCTATACGTTAGCTCCACGAAACCACGAACAATCCTAGATACAAACTAAGTCGATCAATATCTAGTTCGAGACATTCTATGTTGCTAAACTATTTCATGATTTCCTAGTGTGCCATTTGTATCTTTAAAATCATTCTATAAGGTTGGAATTTAAATCGGGGTTCAAAACAGTGAAAAGCGGGTGAAAAATCACAAAATTTTCATGCTTCGGCCGGCCAAACTATGCAGTTCGGCCTGCCGGAAGCCAAGTTCGGTCGGCCGAACATTCTCAAGTTCGGCCTGCCGGAGAGATGAACACTGGTCTGCCGATCCCTTAATCCGGCCTGCCGAACACGTGATCCGGCCTGCCGAACTGAAAAAACCCAGAAATCCAGCCACGGGTTTTCGATTCCCCCAAAATTCAAATCTTCATTTTAACCTGTTTTTTTCAAATCATAGGCATGGAAAACAATCATAGTTGATAGAAAAACATACTAGAACACATTTAACTCATTTAAACAAGATTTAAACTAAAAAATCTCAAAAAATCCAAAAATGAGAAAATAGAGAGAAAAATGAAAAATCTTGAATCCAATTCGTTTTTCTTCAATCTAAGCTTAGATTCTAGTTGTTCTAAGTTCATTTAACTCAAATCAAAGGTTTTCTAAGTCCAAGCAAACCTAGATTTTCAAAAATGCACAAAATTGAAAATTTTGGAAAAAGTTTAGAATTTCAAAACTAACCTCGAATCGAAGCTTCAATCCGTGTTCTCGGTTGCCAAATCACGTTCCCGAGCTTCCTCCTTGCTAACCCGAAGCTTGGATTCGAATTTGATTCAAAAATTTGAGAGAGAAGTTGAGAGAGAACGAGAGAGTCTCGGGAGAGAGAGAGAGAGAGAGAGAGAGAGAGAGAGAGAGAGAGAGAGATCAGGGAGAGTGAGGAGAGAGGAGGAAGAGAGAGAATAAATAGAGAGAAACGGTAGACGGTTTTACTGTGCGAAAATCATGTGTCACCTACGGTTTTGTAAAACGGAATATTTTTAACATTTTACAAATTGTTGTGTTTTAAAACTCAAAACATCATTTTAAAACAATAAAAAATCATTTGGATTCATCAAATTAACAAAACAACCAAAAATTCAAAACCCAACCAAGTAATTAAATTAATGTTAAAACATTAATTATGGCACACTAATTCATCATTTATATTACAATAACATTAAATAAATTCAGGGCGTTACACGCTCACACGTTAAGGCTTGGTGGGACGACATCTCTTCAAGGCCTGCGTTTGAGAAGGTGGCTGTGGGGATGGTTATTGGTCAGAAATGAAGATCGTGCGGTTTAATTTTTTTGGAGTTGTGAATGATCTGATCTTTTCGTTAATATATAGTTAAGCTTAACTTGGAGTAATTTGAAAGGAGAAAAGATATATATATATATATATATATATATTTTGTTTGTTTGATTTAGTTGTCTTTTTATACAGTGTGTTATGTGAAGACTTGCAAGGTGACATGGTTATATCCTTAATATATGCTTATTTTAATGTCCATTTTATCAAACAAGTATGAATTATTCTTAATTGTCTTGATATTATAATATTCACTTTTTTATTTTCCCTTGCAAGTAGTGAAAAGGCAAATCTTTAAATATTTCAACAAAATTGTTTAGCCTGGGAAGAAATTCAATAACAACTTCAAACTTGCATCTTCATACAAAACCTCGCAACCTCTCTTTACACAAAAATCCCTTTACACAATTGCTTGTATCCCTCTTGTCACTAATCTTTCTCTTTCTTTTCACTACTCTAGCCATCTAAACATATTTATAGGTATCAATGGGTCACAATATTAACTCACAATGACAACTTCACCTATATAATAAAAATGTTGGGTGTTTAAAATCAATCCTAAAAGAGTAACTTATTAGGAAGAGTAAATAAAGTCCTTATAAACTCATTCTTGATTGATTCGATTCTATGTTTCGCTAGTTTGGAATTTTGTTTGTACTTTCACAACCAAAAATTCAACTATATTAACAACCAAAAATTCAAGATGCATACCCTATTAAACACAAACTTATATAAGAGAGAAAAGAATGAGAATAGTTAAACAAATAGCATAATCTTACTAGTCATGTAGAATATAGAAAAAATAAAAATACTTTATACATAACGCAAATAAAAATTATTATAATAATTGTTACGTAATTTTTTAGCATAAAACGCAAAAATCATTAGAATTATTACTACGTAATTTTGTTATTCTAAAAAAAATGTTACATTTCGATTTATGCACATAAAACATGTATGTAACAATGACTATAACATGAAAATAACAATAAACCCAAAAGGCTACATCAAAATAATAAAAAAACACTAACTACTCAAAACAAACATCATCATCCTATCAGCAATTAAAAATGCAAAACATCGTTGACATAACAAACGAGGCTAACCTCAGCAAATGACAATAAGCGAACAAGGATAAACATAAGGTTATTTTCATAGATACTTTCAAAGTATGTACCCTAAATATCACCCGGATGATAGAAAATTATTCAAACTGCCCCCTTGATTCAATTCTGCTTATAACCCGGATAGAGTTGTTGACATGGCATGAATTAAAAAACTATTTTAAACCAATGAATGTAATTAAATACATAAAAATAAAAAATACCTCAATTAATATTAGTCATTGATCTAACTATGCTCAATGTTAACCCCCAATTCCTTTTAGAATAAACCAAAGACAACAACCCATAAGAAAACGCTAAAAGCCTCCCCTCTACGCCCCCAATGGTGGGATATTACATTTTAAACTGTGTGATACGCATACTATTTTTTAAAGTAATTTTGACTAGATCAAACTTTTAAAATTATTATTAAATAAAACAAATTGAAAAACTACAAACCTAAATTGCTTTTTTTTTTTTTGTTAAATCTTAAAAAAAACGGTAATTACATCTAAACTACACGACTTTTGTTAGGGTTGTAAAAAAATTGAAAAGCAAACGGCATTGAAACAGACCGACCAAAAACATTAGTGCCACATCAAATCGATATTGACCAAACCTGACATTGATGGGTAGTTTGGTCCTTGACTGTGAGGTTTAAACCTTTCATACTAAAGAAATAAGCATATGCTTTTACGGCTTTAACAATGATTCATGGGAGAAGTATGTGAGAGTAATGTCCCTTGGATGATCTATATCCTAAAATTAGGCGCTAATGAGGAGATCGACCTATCCACATGGCTAAGAGCGGCCTCCTTTGTACAAAGGACAAAACGAGTATAAAGAGATTCATAGTCATGGTTTTTTTTTTTGTAGGATCAGTAGATTTTTGTTGTCAATCACATTGAAGAAGCATCGTGAATGAGGCATACATAAAGTGGAGATAAGCCTTGTGAGGCTAATCTACAATATTATTAAGGTGTTTGAAAAGATGATAAAAATTAATAGTAAAAATTATTTTTATTGTATCATATATGAGAGTTTTATATTATAATATAGTTTTTTATTGTTTTTATAATATATAAAAACTTTATATTATTTATAATTAAAATTATAGTAAAAATTAAGTGGTTTTTATCACTATCAAACAACCCCCCTTATACATCGCAGGTAAACAACAACGTGTTTGGTTTCTTTCACATAATAAATGTGGAAAAGTCAAAAAAAGGACAATCACGCGTTAAAATTCTATCTAGCAGAAAAATTATTAAATGGAGTTAGGTTGGACTGAATTTTGCGTTCAAATGGACAGTACATGTGTGTGTGTGCACGCTTTCCTAGGTTCTTTTAATGCGCACTCGTCCCATTGCTTAATTGTTGTCGATAGCAGGGCGCAGCAGGGCATGTGGCTCCGGAGGCACTTTCGTTAAATTCTTAAATTATAAGAGTTAATTATAAAATTATACTTTTATTATGAGGGCGTAACAAGAGAAATAGAATTAAAAGTATTGTTAGCAGTACTAATAGTGTGGCAAGAAGCTGGACTCCGTGGGCAACGTCCACGGCATTAAGATTGATTTCATTGATACTGCAAATGCTTTGGATGCTTTGGATGCTTTTGATTGGCCTCTCTTTGTGGTGGAATCTGACGCTAAGGTGGCTGTGGAGGCTTTAACTTTAGCTAAACCACCGTCAGTGGATGGCCCATCCTACTTTTTTTAATGTTCTTAGCTTGTTAAAGTCTAGCTCTTGTTTTTGCTTTGATCTGGACTCCTAGATCCAATAACACGGCAGCGCATGAGGCTGCCAAGTGGTCTATTCTAACAGTATTTTAGTATTCTTGGCTTGTCCAAAGTTTTCTGGTCTACGTGATCTAGGGGAAATTGCCACCCGGTGGCAACTGCCATTGTGGCTGATTAATAATAAATCCAGGTTTACTTGAGCGACAAAATAATAATAATAATAATAAAATTACTATTAAAATATTTCACAAACATAACTAAAATTATCTTTTTTGTTAAAAATAATATAAAACTTTAACATATTACAGTAAAAAAATAAAAATTATTATAGTATAAAATTTTTATATATTGTAGTATTTAAATCTAAAAGGTTGGTTGTAATCATGTTTATCAAACACCCTAAAAGCACATAAGAGCTTTACGTTATAGCATACTTTTACTTTACATAGTAGCATATGAGAGCTTTACAGTGAATGAATTGGAACTGATAAGTTGGAAGAGTTTGCCAAACACCTTATTAGCCTTAATTATTTCTTAATTTATCCTTAAAGTTATCTTTTAAATTTGAAAAACTTGTTTTAATTTTATCCCTTATAGACTTTTTTGACAAAAAAAATTAAGATAAGACAAAGATACTCTTAATTAAACCCAATTTGTTTCAAAAATATATTTTTCTTTTTGAGAAATTTTTTGAAAAGATATTCTTATATTTAAAAAGACACGAATTTAAGGTCTTTTAAGATGTTTTGATTTAAGATTTTTTATGTTTTTAAATCTATAATTTTTTATAATTATTTAAGGGTAGTTATGTTGTTTTGTCTAATTTTTTCTTTTTATAGGGATAAAATTAAAATTAGGTTTTTAAATTAAATGGATGCCTTTATAATTTTATAAAAAAAGATAAATTAAAAAACAATTAAAAATAAGAGTTATAATTATGTAATTCTCTTTCAAAAAAATTGTGTTATAATTTATAAATGAAAAAAAAAAATAAAAATCTTACGATCAAGAAAACTATCACAAGTATTTGAAATTTAGTTGGAACTTAAAATTACTATAATATATGAAACTTCTATACTATAAAAGTTAAAACTTTATTCTTAAATGCTTTTTTTTTTAATTAGATGTTTGATGTAATAATTTAAAATTTTTATATATTATAATATAAATTAAAAAATAATTATAATATAAAATTTTTAAATGTTACAGTATTTAAATAACAGGCCTAGTCGCTTCGCGAGATATCTTATAAAGTTTTTTTTTAATTTATTTTTGGACTAACAGAAGAGAGAAACGTTATAAAAAAGTTAAAAAATGAAATTAATGTCGTTGGCCCCATTGGCCAATAATATCCTGTACAAAATTGCGACGTGTGCGACACCAGGGGACCCGTGACTCAGATCTTATCTTTCTCTTTATTGTTTAACAACTTTTTTTTTTTAAAGACAAGGGCTCACCCAAGAGACACCATTTACATAAACTAAAAACTATTTTTCAGAAAAACTATTTTTAGAGTCAGCGAGTACGTAATCAGCTCCCACGATTTTTTGCCCATTTAATTTCCATTTACCACGAACCACAGACCAAACAAGAAACCCAAAAAATAAAAATCAGCGATTTCACATTGCCCTTCTAAAAGCAGGTTTTATAAATATAAATACCAGAGCAAGCCTCTAGGCCTATATCACATCTAATACCCAAAAAAAAAAAAGGAAAAAAAAAAAATCTTTCTTGATTAGCTTTTCTTGGAGAACCGGAACTCAACAACCGAAATCAGACATTATGGCCGCGATTGTAGTCCACGGAGCAGCATACTCAACCGCTGCAATGCGTGTCTTGGCTACCCTCCACGAGAAAGGCCTTGATTATGAGCTTGCTCGTGTCGACATGATCGCCGGTGAACACAAAAAGGAGCCTTACATTTCCCTCAACGTACGTTCCCTTCTAAACCTTCAGATTTTCGTTTGAATTCGTGGTTAAATATTATTGGGTTTTGTTAAATTTATGTTCTTTTTAATTTTTTATTATTTTTTATGCAGCCGTTCGGTCAAGTACCAGCTTTTGAGGATGGAGATCTAAAGTTATTTGGTAAGAAATTTTAAAAAAAATGAGTAAATTGCAATGTTTTAATTTCATAATTTTGTCAACCAATCCGTTTTTCTTTTAATTTTATTTTAGATGTGTCCTTTTTTATGGGTAGTTATGCAATTGTGTAGCTGATGTTAAGGATTGGTTCTTAAAAAAAAAAAGATATTGAAAAATGATTAATCAAAAGGCTTTTTTTTTTTTTTTGTTAGGAATTGAAAAAAATACCTACCAGCTGGTACTAATATTTTGATTGTTAGATCTAAAAAAAAAATTTTGATTAAATTAACGGTTTCAAGAAGTATGAGAAGTTGCCTAATAAGAAATAGAGGTCATTAACTCTTTATCACGCAGAATCAAGGGCAATCACTAGATACTTATCCCAACAGTACGCCGACAAGGGAACGGCTCTCCTAGACTCCGACCCAAAGAAGCAGGCCGTCACAAATCTATGGATCGAAGTGGAGGCCCACCACTTCGACCCAAATGCCCAGAAACTGAACTTGGAGCTGTCCGTGAAGCCCAAGATTCTGGGCCTGGAAACGGACCATTCGGTGGTTGTGGAATACGAGCCCAAGTTCGTTAAGGTTCTTGATCTGTACGAGGAAAGGCTTTCTCAGTCGAAATACTTGGGAGGCGATTCCTTCACTTTGGCTGATCTTCACCACCTCCCTACGGTGCAGTACTTGCTGGGCACGAGTGCTAAGAAGCTGTTCGAGTCTCGTCCACGTGTCAACGCTTGGGTGGAGGATATCACTTCAAGGCCAGCCTGGACCAAGGTCGTTGAGCTTAGAAACGAGGCCCTTGGGTCGTCAAAGAAAGAGTCGTTACACAAATGAGTCACGTTTTCCACGTGTTCGTAGCTCTACTCTTTTCTATGTTTTGTGTGTGTGTGTGTGTGTGAGTGCGACAATTCCGGTTTGTTTTGTTTTTTATTTTATGTTGTGTCAGTAGTGGTGGTGTTGCTGGTGGTGTTGTGTTAGCGTTATCTTTTTCTATGATTTTATGTTGTCTTTGATGCATTGAACTGATTACTTTTTTGCTTAATTATTTCTAAGATTGATTATGACAGGTTATTGGCTTAATAATTCAATATGATCTGTAAAAGAGATTTAATAAAGGAATATTCCATATCTTTTAGGTTAAAAAATGACAAACACAACGACTTTTAAATCATCTTTATTGAGGAAAAAAAAGTTAGAGATTTCATTTGGAATAATATTTAGTGGAGAAGCATATTCGTAATCTATTGCTAGCTGAACGTTAGTGAGCAATTTAAGGCTGCCGTCTTTTTTTATTCCACTTGGTTGGGAGTTTGAACCAGTTCAAACAATTTTATTAGAGTTTTTTTTTTTTTTTTTAAATTTCCTCACAAAAATTTATCTTTTATCTATAAACCAAACAAGCCCATAAGCTTTTCAATCCATATAAAATTAAGCTGCTTCTATTATTAATAATTATTAATAATAGAAGCACCACTGCGTAATAGCAAGACTATGCATAACTCAACTTTTCAAACATAAAATTACATTAGTAGGGAATTTTTGGTATTTCATGTTGTAATTATTAGTTTATTTTACTAAAATGATTTTAACTATTTTTTATGGTTTCAACCATATTTGTTACAATGTTTTTTTGTTGCAAAAAATATGCAAGTGTATAGAATCGTAGACAAGTAATTAAAGAGTGAATAAAGTATCGTTCTCACAAAGATTACGTTAATCTAGCTAAGTACTGAAATTAGTTAACTTTAAAATTATTTGAACAATCAAATATAAAATAGAAAAATAATAAAAAATATATATAAATGAAAATCTAAAAAAATAAAAGACTTGGACATTTGATTTCACCTAAATTAATCCTATTCAAATTATTTAATTTAATCAACTGATGTTTACTCTTATGTCGATAACGAATTTCTCTTAGGTAGTCATTAATCTTTCTCAAGCATTAATAATTTGTCATAGTTAGCAAATTTTTTACATCTCTGTGGAGACTCTAGACTTACAAGATTCATTAAGAACAAGAAATTCATAGTGTTACGCAAGTCTCATAGATATCTTTATCCTATGATGATCTTATGGCATTCAGTCATGGTCTAATTTAATTATCGCTTCTCATGCCTCAAATTAAATCACAAATCATGCAAAATGTGCGTAAACTTTTACAAGCATTAAGATTAGATTAAACACTAACCATATATAATGAATAAACATTGAATTGTATTAAATTGAATAAAAGTGAACATTCATAATCCTGGCTACATCGTAGCCCTAGAACAGAGAAAATTAGTTCATAATGAAACTAAAAACCATCATAAACAATCTCTTAAACATGAGGAGTAGAAGAAAAGAACTGTATGTTTGGATGGGAAGATGGATTCCGTCTCCAGGTTGCACCGTGCAGTGAGTTCTCTCTCTTCTTTTCTGCAGTTTCTTTCTGTAAAAATCCGTGCTCCAATCCTCTATAATGTTCTATTTATAGGCCAGGGTTTGAATGTACAATTTTAGAACGAAATTACACCAAAATTTGAATTGGGATCGCAATGGCGCCTAGGCTCGATTTTCGGGCGTCTAGGCGCTATACTTGCCCATGGCTTCTTTTTCAAACTGGCGCACCTAGGCTTCAAAGTAGGGCCTAGGTGCTACTGATGGTTCGCCTCTTTTCATATGATGACGCCTAGGCTCCCCAATTATGGCGTCTAGGTGCTATGCGCTCGGGTCTTTTTGCATGAAAATTAATCTTCAAGAGCGCCTAGGCGCTCAGAAGCTGGCGTCTAGGCTCAATTTTGTCCCCAAGTCTACTTGTGCTTATTTTAGGTCCGTTTTGTCCCACACTTTGCTATCATACATCCTTTTTCCTCAAAACCTACAAAATAGCATAAAATACTATCAAATTCTTATAAATTACTCAAAACTAACAAAAATATTAAGTGAGAATCATCTAATTAATTAGCCTAAAACTAACTATCACTTTTCTCACAAAATTTAAACCAAAAAACGATTCAAAAGCTCTCCCAAACGAACACGTAACATGTCAATAGTTTTTTTTTTAAAGTGTTTTGATGGACACCCTAGAGAAGAGTGAAAGGAGTAGTGTTATTGGCCTCGGTAATATTCATATACATAGGTCTAGTTTATAAGAATAATAATGATCACATTTAAGACTTACCAATTATAAGTAATGATACCATACTCTATTAATTTTTTTAACTATTTTGTTTTCAAAATTTCAATATTCTCTTATGTAGTTGCGTTTTTTAATTTTTTATTTAGGTTTATGTTTTTATTTGTATTTTTGTGTAATCTCATGTTAGATACGAAGGATTTTAGATAGATAAATGTTGATATGGATAACAAATTCACTATCATGTCAATCAAAATAACCCACATTAGAGGCAAATAACATTTTGAAAGAGTAAAGAATAATTTCTTATGGAACTTGATTTTGTCTCCATCTCGAGATCAGAGGCACGCCAATTGGAAAAACTACATATGAAACAAAAATCCTTCATTTTTTTTGGGTCAAATCAAGGGTTTAATTATTGTAAAAGCTAAGGTAAATGATATGTTTATAATAGTTTACGTGAAATATAACAGTTTTTTTTTTAATATTTTAAGAATAACACAATCATGCAGTAATTATAATAGTGATTTTGACGTTTCATACTGTAAAATTACATAGTAGAATCATTTATATGAACATTGATGGATTCTCAAAAAAGAAAAAATGGTTGGTTTATTCTTATGCATAAATTTTCTATTTAATTTTACTTTCGTAATGAAATTCATTCAATTTTGAGTAAATATCTGTTTGATAGTGTTTTCAAAATGAGTAAAAATAATTTTGTTTTGAAAAATGAGAATTTTTAAGGAATTGTGTTAAGAGTGTTTTTGAAAATTTTGCCTTAAAAAACATGCAAAAATATTTTCAAAAATTCTCAAAACAATAAAAAACTGGGCATTTGATTCTGAAATGTTGAGGGCGAAAGTGTCATCTGACCATTAGATTTGAATCACAATTCAAACTTTTTAGTTATAATTTTTTTCTAAAAAATTAAAAAATTAAATTTTTGTTTAAACATATGAACCAAAAGTCATAAATCTTTGTATGGTTTATGTGATAAATAAATTGTGAGTAAAATCAAACCGAGTCAATTTGTAATTGTGACTGCTGTTCTGACCACAATTTGGCATTTTTTCCCCTTTAAATCTCTGCTTCAAGAAAAGATTCTTGGTGAATTGTGTGTTTATCCAACTTATTTGTTATGTATTCATCGAAGTCATGTAATAAACCGTGAACGGTTTACAAAAATGTATGACGTGTTTTTCTTAAAATCTCTCCCTCGAGGAAGCAATTGGTTCACAATTGAAGCTTTTGGAAGCGAGCTCAAAGCAGTATTTGAACCCAAAAAAAACCTGTTGTCGAGTCATCAAGAAAGGCCCGACTTAGTAACTGGGTTTAGTAGGAAGGCCTGAGAAGGATCTCATCCCACATAGCCTCAATAATAATTTAAAAAACATGTTATCAGATAATATCTAAAAAGGGTAAAGTAGTCAAACCAGTCTCAGTGATAATTTAAAAAACGTGTTATCAAATAATACCCAAAAAGGGTAAAATAGTCAAACCACGTCTGTATTTAACTAAAAGATCTTCAAGATGATGATAAACACTTAATCTCATTAAAATCTATTGAAGCCAATATACTTAGAGAATATAAGTCGCATAAGAGTTCACGGTGATGTCCTTTAGCCAATAAAAGGAGAAATTGTCATGTATTTAAACTTAAATTGTGCTTAAAGAGTAAGGTTTTAGCCGACCTTAAGAAACTATAAATAAGGGTGCTCAACCTATGTCTAATTAACCCTTTGTAATCAAATTTTCCCGTGATGAAACAGAAATACTTGGAAAAATCTAAAGTAGACGTAGCCTTAATTGAGGTGCACCACTATAAATTCTTATGTTTTTATTATTATTTGCTCTATAGTTTTATTTATTTTGGTCATGGGTGATCATCTCAACGAGGAATTAAAATATTATTGTTAAACGAGTTTCACCTGCCAACACACTATAACAATTTAAATTTTATAAAATAAAATAATGTAACAAATATTACTTGAACTAAAAACTTTTTGTTCAAATCAAAATTCCCAACACAACCATTTTTCCCAAACTCTTGCTAAATACTTTGAAGCCTTGAGCTTTAGTACTTTTGATAAGCAAATTCTATGGCGTAATTATTGGATTACAATGGATTGATTACGACAGCTACTACATGCACTCTTGTTTAATAATTCAATATCATCTTTACAAGCCACTTAAAAAGGAATACTTTATATCTATACATCTATATCTGTTCACAACCGTACAAGGAGAGGATGAGTTTCACACATTGGTCTCAAGACGATCGAAGCTTAAATGTTTTTATCATTTTTTTTACGATTTTTTTTTTAAATTTTCAACCGAAACGTTTTCTTTTTTTTTTTTTGAAATTTTTTTCCCTTTTTAATGTCTGAAACTTTTTTTGGAAAAATGTTTTTTTTTTTTCAATTTTTGAAACTTTTCTTTATTTTCTTCTCAATTTTTTTAATTTTTCATTTTTTTTCTCTTTTTTTATTAACATGCTTAACATGCTCACGCGACGTGTTCTTCACCTAGTCTTTTTTTTTTTTTTTTTTTTAAAGTGAACTTTAAAATCATCTTTATTCAAGAAAAATAGAGCATATTTATATTTCATGTAATTTTTAAAATTTTAAAATGGAAACTTAGTCAATAATTTGTTTGCTAGCTGAAAGCCAGCACACAAGTCAAGGCCTCTTTATTTATTTATTTATTTTCTTTTAAGCTTCAGTAGTGTCAAAATTATATAATGTCAAGAAGCGTAATTTGTTTATAGATTTCATCACAAAATCTAAAGAAATATTTAATAATTCACAGGCTCAAGTATAAAGATATTAATAATTCATGAAATGTTTAGACATTGATAAACTAAAGGCTTTTACGTATACTGCTAAACATTGAGAAGCTTCATGTAAATTAACTAAGATTCTCCTATGAGCTTATTGCAAAGATAAAATGCCTATAAATAGGCAGAGCAATAAGGCAATAGATGTACGAGAAAATTAAAAAGTGATGAGAAAGAGTAAAATGAAGAAAAAAAGAAAAAGAGACTATTAATAGAGAAATCTTGATATTTTGTCACTATTATTTATTATAGTATTATAACATATATAAGAATTTTTATGGTCATATTGGACTCCACTTGAGTTCAAATCTTCACCTTAAGTAATACTAATAATAATAATAATAACAACTAATGCTTGAGTCAAAATACTTGGCAAGATGCTTCAGCTTGGCATAGCTTGATCAGCGCCAAGCTTGGGCTGATATCTCAGCAAGCCCCGACTGATCACGAAAAAAGACCCGAGGTAGTTACAAATTCAATAACAAAATGTGCTTCTTTAGTGATTGATGTGTGTTTGGCTGAACAAAAATTTTGGTTTAAACTCTAGCACGTGAGAGCTTTATAATATTTTTGGTTTAAACTTGGTACCAATAAGCTAAACGCTCTAGTATTTTTCCTCAATTTGAACGTAATTTTTGCTTCATAATTCTTTTTTTTTTTGGGCATATCTTCTATTTGATCATTAGCTACCATAGATATTGTATTATACGCATTGGGCAAGCAGGGCCAGCTTAAGGCGTTCCGGGGACCTTAAGAGAAGATTTTTACATTAGGCCTAGTAATACCTAATAATGTACACAGATATAAGCATATTTATGCACGACAAAACGCTTATTTGTAAAATATTATTCTTTTTAATGCTTCTATTTTTTTTAAGGGAAAGAATCAATAGTCGATGTTTTATTGACATATTTATGCTAGAAAACACTTTTTTTTTAAAAAAAAAATCTTCAGATTAAGCCGTTTAGGTGATAATTTTGAGAATAAGAATAAAAGTTGTTGGAGTTATGCCTGGTAGATAAAGATTAGTTTATTTGTACAACTTATCTCCAACTAATATTAGGTTAATATTAGGTGGTATTGGGTCTTCTCAATTTCAAAAGTTTGCTCAAAGAATGAGGCTTTTCCTTACACTTATAAACCGACTACAATCTTTTCTACAACAGACGTGGGATTTTCTCAGTAATATGCGCTACAAAAATTCACAAGATTGATTTTAGAACATATATATACACACACTAAATTTCATAATGTATATCTATATAATACATCGTAAAAATAAAATGTATGTGTATTGCAGATAAGAGGACCTTCAAAAAAAAATAAAAAAAATATATATATATATATAGACACATGTATGTAAAATATTACCATATTTACAACATACATATTGAAAATGGGGCCTTCAACGGCTTCGGGGTCTTAGGTGAGTGCCTTGTCCTTGAGCCGACACCATGCGTAATCTACTTTAAGCTATGATAACTATACAAGAATATGCAAATTCCCTCGTTCCAGCAGTCAAAATACCGTGTGAGTTTTTTTTCCCCCCGGGGGGAAAATCACTTTCTGAGTTTTGTGTGTGAAACATTACAAAATTATAGGCAAGTTAAAGATCAGAGTCTTGGAGAAGCAAGCACCATTCTTTTAAATCCAAAATTAACCTTGGCAACAAGACGTGAAATGCAGTGACCAATTCGTTTCCTCATTGTAAACACAATAATAAGTACAAAGATAATATGTCCCCTATTTGTGTCCCTTTACGTAGCCACTCGCATTAAAAAACTCGTACTCTTATTTTTAGAGCCCGTTTGTTTTATGGTTCAAATCACGGTTTAAATTATTTTGCTACAGTATTTTCTCTCATAAAAATTTAAATATTCATTCAAATTCTCTATTCAAATCTATGAACCAAATGGGCTCTAAAATTTCTTAAAAACAATTATACCTGCACATTTATTTTATAACAACACAAATCTAAAGAACAAAATAATCTTCCTTTAAGAGGAGCAGCCAAGTTTATTAATTACGCACATTAATCCAAATCATGTCAATTAATTTTAAATTTGAAAAGATAATAAAATCTAAAATTGTTTTTGGACATAAAAGAATTTTATAAGAAAAATGTTTAAAAATTAAATTCAAATATCCTGAAATTAAAAGTGTTAGATTCAAATTCACCGTAATATTTACTTTCAAACACTTACTCATTTCAATAACCGAAGTCAAACTGCTTGAACCCTTCAAACAAACATACCCTTTTGTTATTTAAACTAATTAGTTTAAAATTATCTAACATTTGAAACTTATATACGGTTTAAGTTGTAATCAATTAGTTTAATCAATAATTGAAACAGTTTAACATTCAAAGCACAATAAAATAGTCGGTTCCACAAGTCAGTGGACCCTCACGCATGGATTATTCAATTGTAAGATTCCGAACCCCCACGTTTTTCTTGGTTTTTGGGAATTTTTTAAAAAGACGATAAGAATTGCTCTGTTTTTTTTTAACCAATGTAAAAATTTTATATTATTTATAATTAAATTTGTAATGTAAAATGTGGTTTGTTTCACCCACTCAAACAGCCAATAAATTAATCCACCGGCGAAGCACCAAGTGGAAAAAGCACGTGGAGTACTAGTGTTCACATGTCTCCTTTATTGGCTCTAGAAATTTCCGTCCTCCTATATCTTGCCCATTTTCTTGTCATTCTAATAAGTCCTTGTTCTTTCATTCTTTCTTTCTTTATTTGCTAAAAGAAAACAAATCTCGAAGGCTCGACAACAATGGCGGCGATCAAGCTCTATGGAAGCCTACTCTCGACCGCTACGCAGAGAGCTCTGGCTAGCCTTTACGAGAAAGGCTTGGAGTTCGAATTCGTCCCTGTTGACATGTCAAAAGGGGAGCACAAACAGGAATCCCTCCTTTCTAAGAACGTAAGCCAAAGATTATTATCATAACGATTCTTGTTTTGATTTTTTTTTTTGAATCAATCAATTTCAGTTCATGTTAATTCTCAAATTTCGTCTGTTTTGGTGCAGCCATTTGGTCAAGTTCCAGCTGCTGAGATTGGAGATTTGCAGCTCTTTGGTAAAGTTCTGATCTTTTTTCTTCTTTTTTTTTTTTGTTCTGATTTTGTAGGAGGAAAATAAAATGAAAAGAAAGTAACTTTTTTTTTTGGGTTTATAGCTGCTGATCTAAAATATCATGTCATATTGTCATTTCAAGAAAAAGATACAGAGCATAATAGTTACTTTATAAACAGCGAGCAATCTGATTTTCCTGTGAACCCAAACCAAATATTACGTGAATGAGTCCATCTTCTTTTTAACAATAACGCAAAATCGCACTAGATGTTAACCTTTACATATATATATATATATATATATATATATTACGATAACGAAAATATCACTTGTAGAAATTGTATGATACAATGATCTTTTTGAATCTACTTTGGCGATCTTTCTACGGTGAGTCTTATGTACCGGTAGTGTGCTTTTTTGACTATTGAATCCAATCATAATCACATCGAAACAAAAAGCATGAATAATAGATAGATTTTGATATAGATAGATCATGGTTGAAAAACAAAACCTTATCGATAATGCCTTTTTGCAAGTCCTATTGTAAAAATCTCTTCCTTTGGTCCTGTTTCAGTCGATAATACTTCAACACAATTTCTTACTTTGTTTTCAGCAAAATGTAAAAAACGCCTTTTTTTTCTAACATGCAGAATCAAGGGCAATCTCCAAGTTCGTAGCCGAGGAATACGCAGACAAGGGAACACAACTGCTTTTCGCCGACAAGAAGAAGAAGGCCGACACACTCGTCTGGTTGGAAGTGGAGGCTCACCAGTACGACCCGGTGGCTTCAAAACTGGTGTGGGAATTGGTCTTCAAGCCACTGTTTGGTATCCCTACTGACCAGGCTGCGGTAGAGGAGAACGAGAAAAAGCTTGGAAACGTTCTTGATGTGTACGAGAATAAGCTGTCCAAGTCCAAATACTTGGCTGGTGACTGCTTCACATTGGCTGATCTGCACCACCTTCCCAACACAACGCTCTTGTTGGGGTCAAGTGTCAAGAACGTCTTCGAGAGCCGTCCACATGTCCACGCCTGGGCGTCCGACATAACCACCAGGCCGGCTTGGCTGAAGGTCCTTGCCCTCAAGGGCTGAGAATGGGGAGCTGGGCTGCGTTGTACTAGTACTCTAGGGACTATGTGGTTTTCAGTTGATCCTCAATAAGCCTGTTTTCAAAGAGGTACTACTGATATGTTTGTGTCTTCTTGTCATGACCAATTTTCATCGGAGATTGGTTGATGATGACATGGTGTGTCTTTTAGTTGGTCTTTGTGTTGTGTCATTGTCTACTTGAGTGTTTCATGTTTGTCCCTACTTCCATTAATGAGTATGAAACGGAGCCTGCTTATGACTTGCATTCATACTGTTATGTGCTTGGAACTTTCTTGATTTTTTTTTGTCTTTCACTTTCACATGCAATGATGAGAACAGGAAATTACAATTTGCAAAAGGCTACGGAATGACAGAAGAGCCAGCCTACCAACCAACGAATTCAAATATTTTTGTTTAAATATTTGTGAATATATCCTAAAGTTGCATGCGGTAACAGAGTCAAGGATTAACTGTTTGAAAATTTCTGGTAAATCTGTCCAAACTCCAGTATAAACTCTGTTAAAGAGTATCAATCATTAAAATATGTAATTGTATTTTACCAACTAAAGATTAAATTAGATTTTTGTTTTCTTGTTAATTTATGTACACATTCTTTTTGAACAGGCAAGAAACAGTTTTTATAAATAGTAATACTAATTTAGCTACAGATTTAGTCTTGAATTAATGTTATCTACTTCATAGTCAACTTTTTAATTGATGCATTCATCATCACTTTTTATTTTCTTCTCATATTTACTTTGTTGTCATTCTACTAATGTTTTCATAATTGAATGCACTCTTGCCTTTGGAAGCTTTGACAACGCATTATGAGAGATGCAATTTTCAGAATAAACACGTTCTTGAAGAGCCATACTAAACAGTGGCCAATGATAAAAAAAAAAGAAGATCGAATCCTAATAATAATATTGGAACGGGACAATGCTTTTAGACTCGTTAGAAAACCCGACGGACTTGGAAGGCTGGTGAACATAAAAGAAAACCATATCTTTCCATCAATGTAAGTAGGCCAATAACTTCTCGAAACCAATCCCTCATGTTTTGGTTGGTGCTGCCATTTGGTCTACTTCCTGCTTTGAGGATGGAGATTTAAAGCTCTTTGGTAAAGTTTTTACTCCTCTCTTCATAATCACTTTCACATGTAAGAAAATTCTAGGGAGAGATCTAGGAACTGAAATGAGTGAGAAATGAAGAAAAATTCCCATTAATCTGAAAACTGTACAAGGACTTTCATAGTCTGCAGCTAATAGCTAAGCGAGAACCACCAATGGGTCTTTTGCTTGTGGAGCTGACAACTATCACTATCTAGCTGAATCAGTCAAGTGGTTTAATCACTTGATACAAAAATCTGCCCAACAGTAATTAAGATTAAACTACTCAGCAGAATTAGGTATCCTAAGAACACGAGTTAACAATTTTGACGCAAAATATTAGACCTTTTATCCACAGAATCAACGGCAATTATGCAATCCATGGCCAACGACTATGCCAACCAGGGAACAAAACTGTTGTATAAAGACTCAAAAGAGGGATTGTTTGGTAGGGGGGAAGTCATTGGTTTGATGCAGTGGTGGCTAGACTGACCTGGGAGCTAGTCTTAAAGCCGATGCTTGGCAATAAGAATTACAGACCTTGTGGTGGGTGGTGGAGGAAAGTGAATCCAAGTCAGGTAAGGTTCTTGATGTCTTTGATAGTCGGCCAAACTTAACAGGTCTTCCCACCTTCCTCAGTACACTGCTTTGACGCAAACGCTTCCAGGAAGCTGTTGAAATCCTGCCCCCATGTCAATTCCTGGGTAGCAGCTGATACTACAGCGAGCCCGGTTTGGTCAAGGTTCCAACAGCGATGTGAAACGGATGTTAGGCGATGGAAAAAGCATAGCTAGTCAAATTTTAGTCTTCAGTGAATGATGGAGTTAGGTATTTTGTGTTTGCCATCCATCTCCACTGCAAAGATTGGTGCTTTCTGCAATTGATTTAGTGAGATCATCAGATCAGTTCCACAAATCCTATATGCGCCTCATAATCTGCTTGAAAACATGAGAAAACCCGCGACGATTAATAGCTTGATTATACAATTTCAACTATCGAATTACTTATTTGAGTCTTGAGTTTGAAATGTTCCTAAATTACCGGTAAGAATTCTACGTTTGTTTCATACAGTAATTTATATGCTGCGCCAACAATCAAAATACTGTACAAGCACAAACTATTCCTTTAAATCAATACCTTCAGATATTTGTCTCATGTCTAACACCTAAAGTTGATATAGAGAGAGTTAATACTTGGAACATAATCAAATACTTTCCCGCTAATTCAAGGATAAAATTATTACTATCACTAGAGCATTAACCTTATCCTCAAATTATTCCAAATGACTTTCCATTATGTATAGTATGTTTCACCTGTGATGACGAAACCCACGCCAGAGGCGGTTGTCATAGGCCAATAAAAAATCATGCCGTGTATATCTTTGAGCCAAACTAACTGGTACAAGTTGTTTACATTTTCCGAAGTTGATAATAACCATTTATTTCTCTAGCTGATCAAATAGCAAGACTAACTTTCTGGCAAACAATCTGTAGCATTATGGAGCAATTCTATCAACCAAAGTCTAGAAACAAACGTGCCCCACATCCCTGTTAAAGAAACATGCTAACGTTCTTTAAGCTCAAATGCAAAGGTAGTTGCTATGCTACAAATTGATAAACTATTTCTTGGGGTTCAAGTTCCACAGAACTACAGCCCAAATCTTTCTTGAGGCCTGTGTCTTTCATCATCCCTCTGACTCTCTCAACATCATCCCATCTTCCCATTTCTGCATACAAATTGGAGAGAAGCATACGGTAAGCGCCATTTTCTGAATCTAGCTCAATAAGCTTCCAAGCTGCTAACTCGCTCAACTCCAAATTCCCATGCGCTTTACCACCAGCCAGCAATGACCCCCATATAGATTTCGTAGGCTCATAAGGCATTACTTTCACGCGTTCGAAAGCTTCTTCAAGACACCCAGCTCGCGTTAAGATGTCAACCATACAGGCATAACGTTTGACACTAGGAGAAAATCCATATCGTCCATCTACCAAAGCATTGAAAATTTGTCTTCCCACATCTACTAACCCCGAATGACTACACGCACAGAGCACCGCCACCAAGGTTACTTCGTCCGCTCTGAACCCTTCTTGCTCCATTCTGCTAAACCACCACATAGCCTCTTGCCCACTTTTAGCAAGAGCCAGCCCTTGAATTACTACATTCCACATAAACTCATTTTTCACCTTCATACTCCTGAAAACATCCAAAGCCTCTTCAATTCTCCCGCATTTCCCATACATATCAATCAAAGAAGTCCCCAACTTCAAGTCCAACTCCACCCTCGTCTCCTTACAAAGTCATGAATCCAAACACCCATTTCGAGAGCCCCATAATTCGCGCACGCAGCCAACACATTCACCATAGTCACGCGATTTGGTGCCACACCGGCATATTGCATTTGCTCACAACCAATCAACGCATCCTCGTACCTCCTAGCATTCCTATTATGTAGGACCAGATAGAATGAAGATAGAAAAGTCAGAAGACCTAAAATTTTAGATAGAAATAATTACTAATTGTTGCAGATGTGGAGCCAAATCAAGTCGACACCCTAGCAAAAAGGAAGAAAAAGAGAGAAATGCATGCTTGGAGGCAGGGAGCAAGCGCCGCGGCTCTGCCAGGAGAGCGCCGCCGCGCTGGGACAATGGAGCCTAGGCGCTAGGAGCAAGAAGCCTAGGCGCCAGCAGCAAGAAGCCTAGGCCGCCAGTGGATGGCGCCTAGCCGCTGCAGGGGGCGCCGCAGCCCTCGTTTCGAGCGCCACGGCGCTGATGCGCTAGTTTCGAGCACCACAGCACTGACGCGCTATGATGTGCGATATTTTTTGAGTCAAAGTCAAACTCAAAGGCCCCAAAAACTAAAAAACTACTAGGGTTTCCCATTAGTTGCTATTTTTCTCTTCCTTTGGTTATAAATAGACACAAGGTGGCTAGGGTTGTGTGTGTGTGACATTAAGAGTGGCATTATTTTGTGAGAGGCAAAATTCTTGAGAGCTCCATCCTTGAGAGAGAAAAATTCCCATAGGGTGCTAGATAGAAGAGAGTTTTGGTAAGCACAATTTATGAGTGTATGAAAAACTGCTCTTATAATCTATAATCTCCTTTATCATAGTGGAATCTGCAAGCGACAGAAACATGATGTAGTCTCAATTTTGGACGAACCTGTATAAAATTTGGTGTCTCTCTTTTCTTCTTTTCTCCTATTTATTTTCTGCAATTATTCGTTCTTGCGATTCTTGGAATTAGGAGTCACCTAATTCCCCAACAAGTGGTTGAGCGCTCCAGTTTTTCAATTACAGGACAACGCATATAAGAGGATATCATTACTCCTAAAGAGGAGCTATGGATTCCATATCTATGAATAACAAGTCTACGCCATCAAGAGTCATGCCTCCAACGTACCGGCATGCATACCACTATAGAGATGTGGGTGTCACCCTTTGGCACATCAAAAGACACAAGTCGAGATGACGGGCCCACTATTCATCTCAGGATTAAGATACAATACAAATGACTGTCTAAAATGAATCGATTTGCCAACACAGAATTATTAATCCAAATCAATTCACTTTATGTCCCGATCCAACACGTCGTCACTTATGACAATGCGCCAATGTTTCTATTCACGGAGTCTAACTCCAATGGCCAAGACAAACCATCTCCCATAAGGGATATAGACAACATAACAATCTTTACATGAATAAAGCGCCCAACTTTATTCCATCGATTGCGGATCATATGTTTTAGACCGTCACCTTAAGAATCGTGTCTTCCGCATAATTAGTCCATCATATGCCCAATTCTTAAGGTTTAGACTGACAGTCTCAGACTACTGTTTGCTTATCATACATTCAACAAATATGAACGTAAAGAGGACAAGATTTGATATATATATAAATAAATAAATTCTTTATTGATAAAAATGTCTCCAAAAACGTATTACATTTTTACTCCTTAGGGCATACATGTCTAACAAGATCGACAAGCTGAAGAAGAGCTGTCTAAGGAGTTTGCAATGAAGTATTTGGGTGCTGCAAAACAAATCTTTAGGATGAGAATAACGAGGAACCGTAATAGTCTGAAACTGTCACATAAAGAATATATTGAAAAGGTGCTGAGCAGATTCAACATGGGTAATACGAAGCCTGTGAATGCTCCTTTGGCCAGTCACTTCAAGTTATCATAGGAGCAATCACCAACCACGGAGCAGGAACGAGACCACATGGCTAAGGTGCCTTATTGTAACGCCCCTATGTGGGGGTTAACAGTTTTTAATGAGATAAAATAAAAATAAATAATAAAAGTAAAACCTTAAAAATAAAATTTACCCGGGACTTAAATGAAAACTCTCAACTCAAAAATAAAAATATAAACGACAAATAAACCACAGTTTTAATGTAGCACCTTAAATTTAATAATATAAACTGTTGTCATCATCATTTTAACCCTCAACACATTATAATACAGTCACAGAAAGTAACAATTGATGCTTACATTATCATGAAGAACATTCTTTACAATTGAGCAGTCCCAATGTAATATAGTTACATCGCTTCCTCAACTATATTTCTCGTAGCCACCTCACACTTAGTGAGTCCTGAAAAGATATAAACATAAGGGAATGAGCAACACTATGCTCAGTAGAGAAAGCCATTACTCACCTCTATCATTACCACATTAAAATCTGCATGGTTAGTAAGTCACATCATATTTCAGATTATGAGGTTTATTATGATCACATCTTATGGATACCGTAGTTAATCATTACCAAGTGTCATAATTACACATTTATACAAATATTACCAATCATCATTGTTCCTAGGTATCCATGTTAAATTGAGTATCACTCAACTCATCGAAACCCAAGTGGGCGCACTTGATCACCCCATAAACATTCCAAGGGTGTTCCGGTGAGGGGACATCAAGCCCCGAGTCCTCACCAAATCAATTCCTGTACAGTGTGTTCTGGGACTTTCAACCCAAGGAAGCGTCATCGCCTTCCCCCTACTTTACCTTTTAGGGTATTCATGCCCAAGGACGTAACCGTCGCCCTTTTCATGTCTCACAATTTCTCTATATTAAATCATTATTAATAGAGTTAATTTTCCTAACCATGCTTCTCAATTTATAACATGTGTCAATTCATTATGTTCCTCGCCGTACAATACAAGACGAGTCCATGTCATAGTTTCATATGTGATACACATATAATATCAGTTCAACATAGATATATATATATTGCGGCAAAACAATCAATTTTAATTCTATAAAAACCTCACAAAAGATGAGTAATAGAATCCCTACCTTTCAAGCTTATCAACAGTCTCTTAATCCTGGAATCAATTAACGTTAGCTCCATACTCCCTTGATCCTAAGGCGTGCATAAGGACAATTAAAACTAAAGCACAACATACAACTACATTCATAAAATTCATTTTAATTTAATCTTAGAATTTCAAGAAATAACCACTGCCCATAGAGGTATTATAAAGTTTAACAATATAAATTTTCTGTCTAGGGCATATACACTTAGACTTCATACATATGCTCCAAAATAGCAACAAACATATACTTAGGTTTAAGAACGCAAATTTGAATAATCCTTTAGTATAAAAGAAAATTTATAAATGAAAGACTAAATTTGTTCATAAGATTCTAACCTCGGATTATGGTTAGTTGGAAGCTTGAAATGGCTTCAAAACAGGTTCCTTTACTTCGGTATGACTGAAATTCTTGCTCAAATGGAGGTGATGGTGGCTGATTTTTATGGCTGCCTTGAAGAAGTTCTCTAAGTATTTTGCTTCAGCAAAGAAATGAGAAGAAGAGTGTGGGAACCGTGGAAGAGAAAGGAAGAAAAGATGAAGTCTTTGAAAAGAAGTGATAGAAACAATTATAGAGGAGACATGTTGAAGCATATCACGGAGGAAATAAAGAAAATGAGGGTCAAGAGTAGTTGGAAAAGATATCCTTATGTCTCATCTAAAGACTTTAACACACATAATGCCAATATGACATTTTTGAGATTTATTAGAAGTTCTAAGGCTTTTTAGTAATCATACTAAATAAATATAGGAGAATTTTAGAAAATTTAAAAATAGATAAAAATAAATATTATAAAATAAATTTAAATGAAGCAATTTTTTTTTATACATTAAAAATTAATTTAATTACCTCAATACCCGTTAGGAGAATAACGGGTGTCACAGCTCTACCCCCCTTAAAGAAATTTCGTCCTCGAAATTTCAATTCTAGTAATACTAGTAAAAATTATGATTCCACTATGATTCCAATTCCGAGTCTAAACCGTTAATGTTGTTTGTCCTCCAAATTTAAGTCATCGTATTTCCACTTATTTACTTGCATAATAAATCTTGCTCCTAAATCCCTCAATAAGAGTATTTCTGACAAGTTTCAACTTATAACACCGTATAATAGTCTAAGAATCTGATCAGGCATACATATTGACCATATCATGATTCCAGTCCTTCATTGTCCATGGACTGTGATTTACAATCACATTTAAGGAGATTGCCAGAGAAATTTTATATACTTCATCTTTAGGTTCCTTTTCCTTTTTGAGTAAGGAAAAGTCAAATATATTTGATTTCATACCTCAACTAATAAACTAAAACATAATCATAAAACATATATCACAAACACTTTTATTCAAAACTATACATTAAACTTACTCATAGAGATATTAAGCGGAATCTCAGAGTTGCAAACATACCCGACATATTTTTCATTAAACAGCTATCCTCATGACACAAACATTCAATCCAAATAATATACTCATATTTCATATGGAATATCCCCATAACTGACTCTGGTACTTCCACATAATATTAACAGAATATTACACATTACAAACATAATACGGATACGTTTCGAGAGTACAAGGCACTCCGTATACCAGCTATCCATATCATGCATGCTTAGAGGATACAAAAACATCGATAAACAAAAGATCGGACCTTAAGAAGGATGCGTTTCGAGAGCATCAAGTACTCCGTATCCAGCCATCCCGGCATTAGGCTCAATGAATCTAAAAGATTTAACAACGACGTACCACAAGAAACACAGAATACAAGGCAAACGGTTATTCGTAACACACGAAATACGGACACACATGCCTACATGCCAAAGATAAAACAAAAAGATTACAGATGGAGATTCAAATCAATTGGCCGCTCCCGGCTTTCCCTTTCCCATTCAAGCTTGGATGTTGCAGTGTCGGATTCTGGATGTATGATTTGCATTTTATCTATCAATTCCTCAGCTGTTGAAGCAGTGACAAAGATTTGTCTTTCCGATTCTGTAGTGATGTTTTCTTCCACAGCGTAATCTAGAAATTTCAAAAGACCGTCATAAAAACCCTTTACGTTCAGCAGACCCAAAGGTTTGGAATAAAAGCCCAACAATTGCCCACAAGCAACTATAAATATTTCCTCAAGAGTACCTAGACCACCAGGTAATGCTATAAAAGCATCAGAATTATAGATTATGTCTTTAAAATTTTTAGGGATACTCCTGACTCCTTCTCCCTTACCTATGGCTTCCTTACAAAGGTTTCCTTCAACTGGAATATGAGGCCAAATTTTTACATCAGTAGCGTCGCTAGACCTAGCTGCTAGTGCCATATTTACCATCATTTTTATACTACCACCCCCATAGATTATGTTAATCTTCTTGCGTGCTAGGACTTGCCCTAAGTGATTTGCAGCTTCTAAATAAGCTTTATCTTTTCCAAGGCTGGAACCACAAAAGACACAGACATTCTTTATTTTCTTCGTGGACTGGGAGGTAGACATATTTGGTTTATAGAAGTGGTTGCTTAATGTCTGCTCCACTTAGACTTCGGGTTCTACATGAGATTTTAAAGATGAGAAATATACAAAAAGGGCTAAAGAGATAGACGAGTAGGTAATGAAAAGGTAATCCAAAGATTTAAACAAAATCTTGTGCGGATAAGAAAGTAAGATAAGGTGATTGATAGTTTACAGAAAATTTGATTCACTTTTTGAAAAAGATTAGACTCTAATTGTATAACTTTTGACAATTGAGAACAATTCGACAGAAGACCCTCTTGACACAACTGTAGACTTTTTGACAAATATACACCATGTCTAGAAATTTAATATAAACGACAAATACTGTAGAACTTTTGAAATTTGAGACACAAATCTTGAAATATCTGGATAAGCTTTTCAAAATTCAAACATATTACTGTACCGTATGTAACGTGTCTGATAAGATAATATATTTTATTATATATATATTTAAGAAAATCATAAATTAAATAAGATATTAACATTTACTGTATCAATCTAATAATCACAATTATTTCAAACACAAAAGCAAATATTCTGAGTAAAAGCAAAACACAAACTGTTGAACATCAGTTAAAACTGCTTCAAATAAGTAAAGACTAAATAACCTTTATAGAGTGATGACTTATTCCCCATCCAGTTTTCTTATGGCTTGACAAACAGGATCTAGAAATACCATATTCCTGAGGCGTTGTCTTTCTGTATAAAATTTAGGCCAGAGTTTAAAAATAGCTCCTTGAACATATCCACTAGGGTGACCGTGAAGAGGAGGATGGATGCTATCCAAGTTCTCCTTTGAAAGTCCATTCCTACAAAACCTTATTTTATCCTCTCTATTCGTAGACATATAACCAGGTGAAGTACATTTGCCGTTACAATTTTGTCTTCCACATTTGTTACAAGCGACCACGATGGCACGAGCTCTTCTTTTCATTGCACTTCGACTGGTACCTGTTCCTGGTAAACCGACATCTTGACTAAAGTCACTCGGACGGATTTTCCCCTCTATCAACATTCTCACATCACAAGGGATGCCAAAATGCATAAGAATCCACAACCGAGTAATTCTAGCTTTGTATTTCTTTCTGAGAATCTTTTGGGAGAGTGATGGGAAATACTTTCTCAGGTGTTGGTACTTTGGGTCCATGATGAGATGAAAGAAGAGTAAATAGAAATGAAAAATTAAGATAGTAAATTGCAGAATCCTAGAATTCCTTCTTCTTTTAGAGAAAAAAAAGAATTTTTAATGAAAAAGAAGAGGATTTGCGATTTAGAGAGAAAATAACAAATTAAGAGAGAAAAAGTGAACTCGGAGAAATAAGCTCCTATGCACAGTAAACGTATATGTAAACAATGATTAAACCACTGTATATGACACGTATAGAAACCACGTGGGAGAGACAGTGTGAATCAAACTGATTTAAGATTTGAACTAGGCCCAAATGTTCTTAGTTGAAAATGGTCAGGTTGTTTCGGGCCTTAACACATTTGGAACGAGTTAAATAACAAACATAAAATTGAAAACCAATTTGTATAAATCTTAAACCCAATTCAAAGTCCACTATAGATAAAGTTAACTATAAACAACAAATCTAATTTAACGACAACAAGGATCTTCCTGAATGATCCAGCAACTCAAATAATTTTGTTTTAATCAAAACCTTATTGAACAATGCATACACCCATATGTTATTCTTAATACTCAACATCTATCAATGGATTCGTCATCATTGCTACCAAGGGTTTAGAATGTGACTAACCTTGAAATCAATACGATTTACGTCTTTCAACGTAGACCATATCAACGAACAAAGACACTAGATGTTACTACTTAAGAACATCTACAATCCCCACAATTCTACTCATACAATATATAATTTCCTCATATAACAAAACCTTAGGTAACCAAAAGATTCACTGATACACTTAAATACAATGTTCGTAACGAAATATTTCAATTTTGAGATTCATGCATTCTAGACTTTACACAGTCTCAACAGACCAAAAGTCTAACATTTATCTCAATCAAGATTCAATACCATGATTCCCAACTTATATCATATTCCTCAAATAAATAGAACTTTTAAGAAAAGTTATTGACACTTATGTGCTCCATCGAATCCACACATAATCATTACTTAGGTTTGAATCAATTACGAAAAATTTGGCATATCTATGCCAAACTTTAAAATCAATAAATCAAGCCTTATATTTCTTATTGTTTTTCACGAGACAAAAGGCTATTAAATTCTCGTATCTATACGAATTTCTCATCGTTTATACGAATTAAATATGCTTATAGATCCAAATATTATACGAATCTCTCATAAGCATTCTACTTATAAACTCATTCCATATAATTATCATTCCCTCATAACTATTAATACTTTCCTTCTATGTAATTATTGTACTCATATAACCATTAGTATTTTCATTCTATGGCATTTCCATGTTACATCCTTCTAGACTGTATAAATCAATGTGAAGGTTCATTTTGATGATGACAATGAAAATTCAGCTTCAAAACCATCTCAAAAATATATTTTTTTTAAAGTGGTGCTACACTCCCTAGGTTAACCGAACCTAGGCTCTGATACCAAAAATTCTGTAACGCCCCTATGTGGGGGTTAACAGTTTTTAATGAGATAAAATAAAAATAAATAATAAAAGTAAAACCTTAAAAATAAAATTTACCCGGGACTTAAATGAAAACTCTCAACTCAAAAATAAAAATATAAACGACAAATAAACCACAGTTTTAATGTAGCACCTTAAATTTAATAATATAAACTGTTGTCATCATCATTTTAACCCTCAACACATTATAATACAGTCATAGAAAGTAACAATTGATGCTTACATTATCATGAAGAACATTCTTTACAATTGAGCAGTCCCAATGTAATATAGTTACATCGCTTCCTCAACTATATTTCTCGTAGCCACCTCACACTTAGTGAGTCCTGAAAAGATATAAACATAAGGGAATGAGCAACACTATGCTCAGTAGAGAAAGCCATTACTCACCTCTATCATTACCACATTAAAATCTGCATGGTTAGTAAGTCACATCATATTTCAGATTATGAGGTTTATTATGATCACATCTTATGGATACCGTAGTTAATCATTACCAAGTGTCATAATTACACATTTATACAAATATTACCAATCATCATTGTTCCTAGGTATCCATGTTAAATTGAGTATCACTCAACTCATCGAAACCCAAGTGGGCGCACTTGATCACCCCATAAACATTCCAAGGGTGTTCCGGTGAGGGGACATCAAGCCCCGAGTCCTCACCAAATCAATTCCTGTACAGTGTGTTCTGGGACTTTCAACCCAAGGAAGCGTCATCGCCTTCCCCCTACTTTACCTTTTAGGGTATTCATGCCCAAGGACGTAACCGTCGCCCTTTTCATGTCTCACAATTTCTCTATATTAAATCATTATTAATAGAGTTAATTTTCCTAACCATGCTTCTCAATTTATAACATGTGTCAATTCATTATGTTCCTCGCCGTACAATACAAGACGAGTCCATGTCATAGTTTCATATGTGATACACATATAATATCAGTTCAACATAGATATATATATATTGCGGCAAAACAATCAATTTTAATTCTATAAAAACCTCACAAAAGATGAGTAATAGAATCCCTACCTTTCAAGCTTATCAACAGTCTCTTAATCCTGGAATCAATTAACGTTAGCTCCATACTCCCTTGATCCTAAGGCGTGCATAAGGACAATTAAAACTAAAGCACAACATACAACTACATTCATAAAATTCATTTTAATTTAATCTTAGAATTTCAAGAAATAACCACTGCCCATAGAGGTATTATAAAGTTTAACAATATAAATTTTCTGTCTAGGGCATATACACTTAGACTTCATACATATGCTCCAAAATAGCAACAAACATATACTTAGGTTTAAGAACGCAAATTTGAATAATCCTTTAGTATAAAAGAAAATTTATAAATGAAAGACTAAATTTGTTCATAAGATTCTAACCTCGGATTATGGTTAGTTGGAAGCTTGAAATGGCTTCAAAACAGGTTCCTTTACTTCGGTATGACTGAAATTCTTGCTCAAATGGAGGTGATGGTGGCTGATTTTTATGGCTGCCTTGAAGAAGTTCTCTAAGTATTTTGCTTCAGCAAAGAAATGAGAAGAAGAGTGTGGGAACCGTGGAAGAGAAAGGAAGAAAAGATGAAGTCTTTGAAAAGAAGTGATAGAAACAATTATAGAGGAGACATGTTGAAGCATATCACGGAGGAAATAAAGAAAATGAGGGTCAAGAGTAGTTGGAAAAGATATCCTTATGTCTCATCTAAAGACTTTAACACACATAATGCCAATATGACATTTTTGAGATTTATTAGAAGTTCTAAGGCTTTTTAGTAATCATACTAAATAAATATAGGAGAATTTTAGAAAATTTAAAAATAGATAAAAATAAATATTATAAAATAAATTTAAATGAAGCAATTTTTTTTTTATACATTAAAAATTAATTTAATTACCTCAATACCCGTTAGGAGAATAACGGGTGTCACACTTATGCTTCGCTATAGGTAGTCTAATGTATGCCATGGTTTGTACCAGACCGGACATTGCACATGCAGTGAGAGTTGTGAGTAGGTAAATGAGGAATCCAGGTAAACAGCATTGGGAGGCAGTGAAGTGGATTCTCAGATATCTGAGAGGTACTGCGGGTTTAACACTGTGTTTCAAAAAGTCAGACTTGAAACAACAAGGCTATGTTGATGCTGATATGGCTGGAGACACTGATGGCAGAAAAAGTACCACCGGTTATGTCTACACTTTGGGTGGCACTGCAATTAGTTGGGTCTCGAAGATGTAGAAGATAGTTGCACTCTCTACTACAAAAGCAGAGTATGTGGCAATGACAGAAGCGAGCAAGGAGATGATTTGGTTGCGGTCGTTTCTGGAAGAACTAGGTCAGAAGCAGGAAAGGAGTGCATTACATAGTAACAGTCAGAGCGTCATTCACTTGACGAAAAATCCCGCATTTCATGCTAGGACGAAACATATACAATTGCGGTACCACTTCATCAGGTCGGCTTTAGAAGATGGAGTGTTGGTGCTTGAGGAGATTCTTAGTAGTTAGAATCCAGCATATATGTTGACTAAAATAGTTCTAATTGAGAAACTAAAGTTTTGCTCAACTTCAATTGGACTTCTCCAAGAGGCGTGAGAAGTTGTTGCCACTACAGTTGGAGATATGGTGATGGATTAGTCTTCAAGTGGGAGATTGTTGAAGATGTTGAGCCAATTCAAGTCGACACCCCAGCAAAAAGGAAGAAAAATGGAGAAATGCATGCTCGGAGGTAGGGAGCAAGCGCCGCGGCTTTGCCAGGAGAGCGCCACGGCGCTGGGACAATGGAGCTTAGGCATTAGGAGCAAGAAGCCTAGGCGCCAGCAACAAGAAGCCTAGGCCGCGAGTGGATGGCGCCTAGGCGCTGCAGGGAGCGCCGCAACTCTCGTTTCGAGCGCCGTGGCACTGACGCTTCGTGATGCGCGATATTTTTTGAGTCAGAGTTGAACTCAAAGGCCCTAAAAATGGGAAACTACTAGGGTTTCCCATTAGTTGCTATTTTTCTCCTCATTTGGTTATAAATAGACACAAGGTGGCTAAGGTTGTATGTGTGTGAGATTAAGAGTGGCATTATTTTGTGAGAGGTAAAATTCTTGAGAGCTCCATCCTTGAGAGAGAGAGAAAATTCCCACAGTGTGTTAGATAGAAGAGAGTTTTAGTAAGCACAATTTGTGAGTGTGTGAGAAACTGCTCTTGTAATCTGTAATCTCCTTTATCATAGTGGAATCTGCAAGCGGCAAAAATAGGACGTAGTCTCAATTTTGGACGAACCTGTATAAAATTTGGTGTCTCTCTTTTCTTCTTTCTCTTATTTATTTTCTACAATTATTCATTTCTTGCAATCCTTGAAATTAGGAGCCACCTAATTCCCCAACACTAATAAAAAAGGTTAAGCTCAACTAAATTTGAAATAATCCTATAAGCTATGCCTAACAAATTCAAACTAAATACTAATAATAAATAACCATTAGAATTAAAATTAAAATTAAAATTCTATTCTTATGTCGCTCTTCACCTATATCCCATGATCAAAACCGTCCATGACACAACATCTCTATGGCGCAATTCGTCGAACGCCTTGCGGCACGAGCCCATGCTGCCGCAGGACGCGTAAGCATCTAGCAGCGAGTTCCGCACGTAGACGTCGTCGACATGGCCAAATTTCAGCACATGCGCCTGCATGCGTCGCGCTTGGGCGAGCTCGCGACATTCGGACAGTGACTTGAGGACGAAAGGGAAGGTGTAGTTGTTGGGAAGGACGTCTCTTTTCCGCATGCGGACGTAAAGGGAGAGAGGGACTTGGTAGGGGGTGTGGGAGTGAGATAACGGTCTGAGGAGGGAGTTGCAAGTGAAGACGTGGGTGGAGAAGAGGAGGTGGGCGAAGTCGTTCAGGAGGGGTGGAGATGATTGGGAGGAGCTGTTGATTAGGTGGGGGGAGATTGTGGTGTCGTTTGGAACGTTTTGGAGGAGGATTTGCGCTTGGATTTGGCGGGTGAGGGTGGAAGAAGTGCAAGTGGTTAGGAGGGAGAGTGGAGGAAAGAAGTTTGCTACTTATTGCCCGCCGCGCTTATTAGTTCCTTTGCGCCCAACGCGGTGGCTGTGTCTACATAGGCATGAGTTTCGCTCTAAATTGAATAAGAAATTTGCGTAAAAATTTGGTTTTGAAACTTGTTGAATAATGAATTTTGGTTTCTGCGAAATAATGACTTCTGGTCGAATATCGAGTTTGTGGCAGGCTTCGTTTGGTCTGTTCTTTCCTATCTGTTTTGACTAGTCACAACTTGATCATTGTATTATGTGATCTTCTGCTTTGTTCAAATTTCTCTATTTTGTTTTTTGCTAGATAATTTTCTCTTCTGTTTCGTATTCTGTCTAGAGTTGCTTAAGAGTACGGAGTATCATTTCAAATGGAGAAGCTCTCTTTTCCTTGTTAATTTATATTGCTTACAAATGTTCTCATTTCTTGTCACAATCTATGAGTAAAAGTTCCACTTCCCATCTTTTAGTTTGTTCTTACTTCCTTTTTAGTATTTTGAGATATTACTTAAGGGTGACAACCATGAAAAACTATACTTTTTCCTCATGGATGAGGCATGATATCTAAAGCGTGTGATTCGACAATAATAGAGTATTAAGTGTTGTATGTAATGATATAGCAATAAGCTGTACTGTATCGAATTTCAAAAATCTAGGCAAAAAAAATCTTCGCCATGAAACAAATGTACTAAAACATGTTCGAGCCACTATGGTTTTGGGGGTGGAGGGGTTAGGTTCAGGTTTGCGCCGAAAGGAAGAGGGTGAGGAGTTGCCGGAGATGGGCGAGGATGCTGTCTCCTTTTGGACAGAGTGGAGATGTGCCGCCGAGGGATGGTTGGGCTTTGTGTCGTCATTAGAGGAGGAGAACGACTTATTACCATAGGCGGGGAAGGAGGTTGGCGACTTTTGGACAGAGATCGTTAGAAGTGGGGCTAGGCTTTGCGCCATCATTGGAGGAGGAGAACGAGGAGTCGCCAAATGTGGAAAGGACGTTGCATTGTTTAGACAGAGATCATCGGAGATTGGGGAAATGAGCAGCCTTCGCGTCATCATCGGAAGTTGGGGACGAAAGTGTGCCTCACCACCTCAGGACAGGGAATCGTCGACGAGGGTCGTGAGGGTCCCCACGATGGACCAGGGACGGTGGTTGCAACATCACAATCGGAGGATGGGTCGCCACCAACAGTCTCGACTTGGGATCGCCGGCAAGGCCCTCTAGACAGTGTGTATGGACTCATTTTACTTATAGTGAGTTGGTTTATTTTATATTGTTAGATGCAGATCCAATGGACAATAAACATGCCTCGTTGATGGGGCAAAACAGCCTCTATTATGCTAGTTTTTCCCTATTCACTCTTCCTTAGTAAAATGATTTTGACCAAATTAACATTGAATATGAATATTATTTTGTTGGGTTAGATTTAGATTATTTTAAAATAAGATAAAATAAATGCTATAGGATTAATTTTTTTAAGAATTTAAAAATTAAAATTCTTATACCAAGCATAAATATTTTATATTTGGATTTTCACCCACAAAATTTCTATACACCAAACGTCTTGAGAGGTATACACACTGTTACTGTCGCCAACTTGGACTACCAATGCGCCGTTTCATTAAAGGTCATAAGAATTAAAAATTAAAAATAAATCAAGCACTTTTCACTCCCACAGAAAAAAGTTCCACATTATTCTGTTTCTGGAAAAAGCAAAACTCTTCAATGGCGTCATCCTCACCGTCGGATCACAAGGCCACAATCATCGACGGGAAAGCCATCGCCCAGACCATCCGATCGGAGATCGCCGCCGAAATCCGCCATCTCTCCAAGCAATACGGCAAGGTCAGTCCCCAAACCTACTTCAAATTACAAAAAAATTCATGGAAAACCACACCATAGCATTTGCGAATCCAACGTAAAAATCGAAACTTTGAGGAAAAATGTGTTTTGTTCTCAGGTTCCGGGACTTGCGGTGGTGATTGTCGGCAACCGAAAGGATTCTCAAAGCTATGTGAGCATGAAGAGGAAGGCTTGCGCTGAAGTTGGGATTAAGTCGTTCGATTTGGATCTTACCGAGGATGTTTCGGAACCCGATCTTATCTGCAAAGTCCACGAGCTCAACGCCAATCCGGATGTACACGGTTCAAACCCTAATCTTTTTTCTTTCCTTTTTTTTTTTTGGTTCTTGCTCAGATTCATAAATTTCGTTTCTTTTTGGTTTTCGTTTGAGCTTAAACTAGTTCAGATTGGATAGTGTTTGTTTGGTTGATGAAGGTATACTAGTTCAGCTTCCATTGCCGAAGCATATAAACGAAGAGAATGTTTTGAGTGAGATCAGCCTCGAGAAGGATGTCGATGGCTTTCACCCGCTTAACATTGGGAAGCTCGCAATGAAAGGCAGAGATCCTCTGTTCCTTCCTTGTACTCCCAAGGCAAGACTTTTTTTTTTTTTTTTGGAAGAGCAAGAAATGGTTGTTGAATTAGTAAACTGATGTTAAAACTAATCTAAAATTGAATAATTCAGTTGGTTTTGAACGTGGCATTCTCTTTCCATGCAGGGGTGCCTTGAGCTTCTCTCGCGAAGTGGCATAAGTGTGAAGGGAAAGAACGCGGTTGTGGTCGGCCGAAGTAACATCGTTGGGTTGCCGGTTTCGTTGCTTCTTTTGAAAGCAGATGCTACGGTTACGATTGTGCATTCGCGTTCTACCGAGCCAGAAAAGGCAGTTCGCGAAGCGGACATTGTTATAGCTGCAGCAGGGCAACCAATGATGGTAATTCATAGACTGCGTTGTATTGATTTCGCATTAGCAAAAGAATTGTACTGCTTAATTTCACTCGTCTAATCTTTGTATGACGTCCCGTTAGAAAACTAGTACCGAGTTTGGTTCTGTTGAAATTTGCTATAAAAGGAACCCATTGATTCTTAGATCTTAGCAACAAAACAAACACTAGAGATTATATTGTCATTGTCAAATCTCAAATACTTCAATGAACAATAAATCACAAGAATAAAAACCAGCTTAACCAAGAGAAAAAAAAAAAAACAAAGGGCCTCTTCCATTTCCCATCGGCTCAGAAAAAGCTATAATCCAATGCTGTTGCTGGTTCTAAGGGCATGTTTGCTTTGTATCAAAGGGAGAGGGAAGGTAAGGAGTGATTTCCTTTAAATAATGTGTTTACTTATAAAATCAGTAATGAGAGTTTTGTAGGCCCCACACAATATAAGGAATGAGGAAAGAGAATACCGAGTCTCTCATGCCCCTAGTATTGATTCTCTATCAAATTACTTAGATCTCTAAATTCAAATTTTTAATAGCTATTAGTCATATAAAAAGAATATTTTAGTAATTACATTAAATAATATCCTCATCCTAAGTAAGTAGACTCTAAAAAGGGAATAGAATTGTTTTTCATTATACCATCAAATAAGTAAGTAAACGCTAGAAAGGGAATGAATGATGCTCACTTCGATTTTTTTACTTTCCTTTCCAACCTCATTAACTTTTCCTTTACATTTTTTTACGGTTTGGTAAACATGTCTTGAGTGGCTGATAGGTGCTTGGTTTGTATACATTGTACAATAGTAAATCTCGTAAGACAAACAAATCATTCTCTCAATTTTTATTTTTTTTAATTTGTTTTGTTTTTGATTTTGATTTTTTGTTTTTTTTTTCCCTATTCATTGTTTTTGTAGACGCTAGTTCTTGATAATGTGTTCGGTGTTTGATGTATATGCAATGATTTTCTTGATGTATTTGTTTATAAATTTACTTGCACAATTCCAGATCAAGGGAAGTTGGATCAAACCTGGTGCTGCAGTTATTGACGTTGGCACAAATGCTATTGATGACCGAAGCAAAAAGTCCGGTTATAGGCTAGTTGGAGACGTAGATTTCCACGAAGCATGCAAGGTAGCCGGGTGGATAACTCCTGTTCCAGGTGGGGTGGGGCCAATGACCGTCGCAATGCTTCTTAAGAATACATTGGAAGGCGCCAAGCGTGTTATTGTCCAGTAAAGCTTCTGTCTACTTAGGACGCCGCAGAATAAGATGTTAGAAATTCCATTTTTGGATAAAGATGTCTCAGGAAAAAATGTATCCATAATTCTATGGATTTCTTGTTTTCTTGTTAAAAAATCTCAGCATAATGCTTGGATCTTCCTTTCTGAGTGTATTGTTTGTCAACGAAATTGCAAGTTTTTGGAACGTTGATGGTACTGCTCAACTAGATTTAAGGTTCCGTGATTAGTCAATACATCACATGCTTGGAGCTTTATCTTCTCACGCTAATTACTTGTATGCATCAAACACTTCAATTTTTGTTTGCTTGTAGTTTTTATATAGCCAACCGTTGTTTTTTTATTTGATTAATTTTTTTTTTCTTGCAATTTTCACAAAGGACGATGAAGAAAATAGTTTTTTTTTTTTAATTCTTGAATTTTATGTTTTTAAAGAATCAATTCGGAATCATTTAATATTAGCATTTTTTAAAAGCAACTGAAAATTTTTGATAAAAGGATTAAAAGGGTAATAAGACATTTTATGTCCTCATGTTCAAGGTACCAAGACGATACTTTGTTAAATTGTTAATAAATCAAAACTTTTTTTACTATCTATCCAAATATTAATTTTAATTTAATTTCAATTTTATTTTATATTCAGATTAACACTTTAAATGCACATTTAAACGTCAATTCGGATAACAATTCAAATCACACAATTCAAATCAAAATAATCCAAATCAATACAATTCGAATCTATTTACCAAATAGACCTAAATGTTTAAATCACCTTTCAGTTGCACCATAGGCTCTGCAATGAGGGTCTTGATAAGCGTTTGAAAATCAGGGTAAAATATGGGATATCAAACAAAGAATATTACATACATGGGCACATAATATGTTAATGGGTCTTTAGAGCTTGCTGTGAGGGCTCTCTAGACGTTGTATTTGGTTTTTTGGGTCTAAAAGTTGATTCTGGAATTATTCAGTCATAAGTGTTTTGACTCTCTAGAAGTGCTTTCAGTCAAAGTTTGGGCATGTTTGAAAACACTTCTTAGAAGTCATTTTAGGCTTTTTGAATCTAAAACTTGTTTTTGAAAGTATTTGGATGATTTACGAGAAACATGTTGGTTCTCCAGAAGTGCTTTAAGTCAAAATTGACTTCTCAAAAAAGCACTATTGAAATAGATTTTGAAATATGCACCATAAACTTCATTATATCATTTTTATTACCCATTAAGAATTTTAAAATTATTTTAATCAATTTGAACTCTTTTAAAAATATAGCTTTAAAACTTTTGCTTTTATTTTTCTGCGGAGTAGAAGCACACGTAAAAGTTGTGCCAAACGATCCCAACAATGTGGCCTTTCAAAAAGCATTTTTGAAATATGTTTTAAAACCTAAGAGAGAGTTTTAACAAGTCATTGTAAACTTGTTTATAACATTTTTGTTATTTTATTTATTAAAAAATTTTAAAACCATTTGATTCATTTAAACTTATTAAAAATATGGATTCAAACAACTATTAAAAAACCATAGCTTTTTACTCCTATTCTTCTTTTTATTAAAAAGCACAAACAAAAATCCTATCAAACTGGCCTACGTGGCAGTTCCGTTTAGATTTGAACTTTTAGGCCATATTCCTCTTCCCGATCAATGCCTTATGAAACATTCTCATGGCATTTCCTTTGTAGGGAGACAAATTGACCAAAGAGGAAATGTTCATGGTAACTCCTTTTGGACACGAGAAAAACGAGGAAGGCATTTGTACAAAAACACCAGCTTTAACCAAAAAGCTAGCATGATTCATAGTTGCTTTATAATTTAAATTTCATTTAAAGAAACGGCTCTATTTGACTATTGTATTTGTCTACCAACTTCGATATGTGACTAATGTAACGAAATGTATATATGCATTCTGTTAGAATAATTTCGTAGAGGCGACAACAAGAAGAGAGAGAAGACATCCTCAGCCTTATTAACGATAAGTCGTTTCCTAGGAGCAGATATGAAACGACATCAGCTACTGAAGTAAATCCTTGCATTTGAGCCTTACACGTGGACAACTAATCTTAAATGTGTGTGTCGGTCAGGTTAAAGACGTGAATAAATATGTAATATTGATTTAGGATTTAGTTCAGTTCTATTCCTCTTTTTCGAGAGTTAAGAGAGAAACTTGTGGAGAAACTGGTTTTAAAGGGAGAGAGAGAGTATTGTGTTTTGGCATTGAGGGAATCTGGTTGCTGTTGGATTGCGTCCACTAGGTATTTTCTCTATAGACACTAGGCTTTCTCTGTTGTGAGTTTCTTTGGGTTAGGATTTTCTCTTG
Source organism: Artocarpus heterophyllus (assembly GCA_025403435.1). Lineage (NCBI taxonomy): Eukaryota > Viridiplantae > Streptophyta > Magnoliopsida > Rosales > Moraceae > Artocarpus > Artocarpus heterophyllus. The sequence goes on from CM046335.1 coordinate 11,189,865, forward strand.
TACTCTGTGAGTTGGTGAGGTCTGAAGGTGAAATCTTCTTTCTCTGACAGTGGAAGAGCTTCTTGTAGGGCAGCTCAACGAGAATATAGGACAATCTCAGTTCGAACCTTAGTAAAAGTTGATTATGTTCGTTTTGACTTTATTCGTGTCCTATGTGTGGTTTCTTTGAGTTCTTTGGTCGATATCCAAACAATGGTATCAAAGCTTTTCAGCTTAAGGGCTCTCGTCAAAAATTGAAAGGGTTTTTACAAGAATCTTGATAAGTTCGTGGTAAAGATTTAGAGTGATAATGGACACAACAAAATTTAAATTAGAGAAATTCGACGGAACAGGTGACTTTGTTATGTGGCGAAAGAAACTCAAAGCAATCCTTGTTTAGCAAAAGGTTTCAAAAGCTTTGGGAAATACAAGCGATGTCTCGGGTACGGATGTGGAGAAAGCAAAGATGCAGGAGATTGCATTTTCCACCATCATTCTCTATTTGGCTGATAACCTTCTCCGTCAAGTCAACGAAGAAGATACGTGATGATTGTGACGACCCGTCTTTTCGGGCAGTCACTTAACTTTCTTAAACATTATTACTTAAAATTAATCTTACTTACTTAGTAAGAAAAATAGTGAATTAATTTTTTTTTACATTAATTAAAACATTCTAAAAAGCGGTTGTGACCTCTGTTGCCATTTAAGTTGAGACATTGCTTAACATTTGTCTTTGAACCCTTTTCAAATCGCTTCTTAAAACTTAAAAAGAAACATTTACTAAAACATTGCTTAAAACTTAACCTTATGATTATATAAAGCATTTTGTAAAATATATCTTAAAACTTTTAAAACATTTCTTAAAACTGTAATTTTTTTAATACTTTAAAAACACTATATTAAATAGTGGAAAACCTTTTCTATGTATAGCGGAAGCAAACTGTGGTAGTATCCATACCCAAATCCTTGCATCTGTCCTTCGTAGCATCTAGCTCTTCTAACGGGTCCCACTAATCACCCATAAAACTACCTACAACATGAAGAAACTTTTAATGAGCTCTTGCTCAGTAAGTTCAAACAAAATCTCACAAAGTACTTAAACATACTTTAAAAACTTTTCTCGTAAAAACCTTTCTCTTATAACATTTTTCATAAACGTTTTTTTATAAACATTTCTAAAAACGTTTTCATAAACATTTTTCATAAAACATTTCTAAAACGTTTTTCATAAACGCTTTTCATAAAACATTTAATATGCAGTAGTCCTCAGAATGCTTTTCATAAAACGTCATTTATAAACCTTTTCTTTTAACCATGAAAATGTTTCATAAACACTTAACATAAAACATTCCTCATAATGTTTTTCATAAGCATTTAACGTAATTACTTTATAATAAGGAATACAAGCAAATTCACAATGCATGATTCCAATTATGCTCAATTATGAACTCTAATTATGAGCATTTTATGAACATTCTTTTATTACTTTAACTTTCTACCTTTGTTCCTTAACTTTCCTTATCTTACTTTAACTTTCCATCATTTGTTCCTTAACTTTCCTTATCTTACTTTGGTGTTCGTACCAACATCATTAATTGTGAGATCATCAACATGATGCTTCCCTTGTGGAAGACTTGAGACCATATAACACCGGGGTCATGTACCTCATATCTAGGAGGTCAAATTTAATTGTACTTTTAGTACCTTACAACAAGGAGGCTGGTACGATACTTTTTATTATCGTCTATGCTTGACCTTCTTTTTAACGTTAATGAGCATAACAAATGCTAACACATTATATGCAAACACCTTTGCTTATCACATCTTATACTCTAAAACCTATTGCATAACAAATGCAACATAAAACGCAAACACATTTTGCGAATCCTAACTTGTACTCTGAAACTTTTTGCATAACAAATGCAACTTAAAACTTATAACTTATACTGTAAAACATTATGTATTAATAAAATGCAAAACATACCTTAAACAACAAACTTTTACTTGATCCTCAAAAACTTTATGCATATTAAATACAATCATGCTTTAAAAAAATGCATTGCAAATCATGATTTAAACTTTAAAACCTTTTGCATAACAAATGCAAACATTCTTTCAAATGAGCTTGCTTAACAATTGCAAACACATTTACAAACATGTACACAAATATTTAAAAATCATTTACTTCATGCTGTTGGTGAGGTTCAAAACTTACCTGGACTACACTCTAACGTTCTCTATTCCGTTCCTTTTTCCTTTCATTAGTCGGCCTCTGTGTCCTGATTAAACGACAACCGACTTATTAATTAACTTTCTTATTATCAATCTACTTGATTGATAACTTAACTTAAACCTTAAACATTCATTCCTTTTTTCATAACTTGGTATGCTATCGGTTTACCCTTTTGTTTACTTAATTTTGTAACCCATCGGGTTACTTTTCCCTTTGCTTAATTATATAACCATCAGGTTACCATTCTTTCTGCTTAGCTCGGTAACCCATCGGGTGTTCTTTTTCTTTACTTGACTTTCTAATCTACCGGGTTACCTTTGTTTTTAAGCATCCCTTAGTTAAACTTCTCGTCTCACTGGCGGTTTTGTTACTTAACATATTACAGAACATTTTTTCGTCTAAGAATGTTATGCTAATTTAGAGTGTTCGACTTAGTTCTAGCCGTTTCCTTAAAAATGACGATTTTACCCTTAACGGGTTTTTTTATCAACTTTGTAACTCTATAAAACTCATTGCTTAACTTTAAAGTTTCATTACCTAAATATTACAAAAAAATTTCCACTAAGAAATGTTTCCCAACATCGGGCGTTTTGAGTCCGTTTTGGTCATTTTATGAAAAATGACAATTTTGTCTTTGACGTTTTTCTTTCATTTTTTGCCTAAACTTTAAATTCTTTAAAACTTAGCATCTATAATTACTTACTGCCTACAGCAGTGTAAGAAATCAACGTTCTCTAGTGAAAACCTAGTTTTCATACAATTTTATGGTTTTGGCTCGAAATACAAAGAGATTTACATTTTTTCCCCTGAAACCAAAAATGACCAATCTATAGCATAACGTTCAGTTTTTTGCAAGGAAAAAAACTTACAAAAGTACCATGGTCGAATTCCAAACATTTCATAACGTTTTCATTTCTTGAAATTTTGTGCCCAAAATTTTGTAAAATTCATAACTTCTAAACCGAACAGAATTTTAGAAAACTATTGATGCTGTCCTAATAGTTTCGATGCATTCTACAACTTTTATATTGTAACTTTTTTGAAATTCCAACGTTTAGGGAGACTTTTTGGCTGATTTTCAAATTTGTCAAAAATTTATTTTCTTTACAATTTAGTCCCTTTTGAAATTTCACCAAAACCCTTATTTTCTTCTTTCCATCACCATCACCATCAACATATAACATAAAATAATCATGCCATATTGTCCATATTACATGCCATGGCTTAAACATTTCATCAAACACTTGGAATGCATATAAAAATACAAACTTTAACAAAGCTTGTGGGACTAGGATTTTACCTAATCATTCCCAAGTGCTTGTCGTCACTTTTAGCACTTGAAAGCTTCCAAATTCCCTTGACATCAAGCCCATACCACATCATAAAATCCATCAAAAACTTAAACAAAAACCTTAGTACACAATAGGGAAAAGTTCTGAGTTTGACCTTAAAACTCCTCAATTCTCATCCCCTTCACTTGTTCTTGCTTTTCTACATGATTTGGAGGCTTATGCATTAAGAAAAATCTTGAGAGGATTTCATGGGACGGGCAGTTTCCATAAGAAAGAAATGGAACATTTCTTTCTTTCTTTCTTTCTTTCTTTCTTTCTTTCTTTATTTCTTTCTTTCTTCCTTCCTTCCTTTCTTTCTTTCTTTCCTTTAAACGTTTCTCTCTCTTCTTCTTCTTTTTTTCTTGCACGTTGGAGACCAAGGTAATGGTCTCTTATATGATAAATTGATTCACTTTTTTTTTCTTTTCTTTTCCTTTTTTTAAATAAAAAGGTGATGAGTCACTTGGTAATCAATTAGGTTACTTTGGGTGGCCAAATGTGATTAGGCCACATTAGTGGATGTGGTGGCCCAATCAAAGCTTCTAAGGTGTCCCACTAAACTTTTTATGTAGTCCAAGTTTATGCTGACAATATTTTTCCTATACTGTCGGTATTCTTTTTCATACAATTCATGAGATCCCATAACTTCCAATACTTATCCACATCCATCCCTCACATGATGAAGTTTCAATATTATCTAACTTTGTACAGTCTAAATTTATACTGACAATATTTTTCTTATATTATCGGTATATTCTTTATGCTATTATAGCATTCCTTATTCATCCATATTGTCCAATTATTCCTACACTGCTTTATCTTAAACAACTCAATTTCTGTACTGCCTAACCTTAAATAGTCTAATTCTTACACTGCATTACTTTTACAGTGTAATTTTTATACTACATAACCTTATCAGTGTACTTTCTTATATTGCATTATTCTAATACTGTATAATTTTCTATATTATTATATAATATTTTTCTCCTTAAACTGTATTTTTTGTCTTAATATAATCTTTAACTTGCTGCATTGTTAATGTACTCAAAATGCTCGGATGTTACAATAATTCTATGAAATGGAGTATATTAACACATATTTATATTAACACATATTTTGCATTGAAAATGACTAAGTCTTAGAGTTTTATTTTAGTTTAATTAGTTTTTAATTTATTTAGGTTTCATTTTATTTTATTTTAAGTTGATCAATTTTTAGTTAAATTTTACTAGGTTTCTACTTTAATTTGTTAAGTATTTTTAGTTATAATTTGGTTTAATTTGTTTTTAAAGTTTTTGAGTAGAAAAGAGCTTGAGAGACATATTTTTGGACCAAAAAAGCCTAGGCCATGGCATAAGAAAAATTTGGGCTAGAGCACTGCAAGATTTGGAGGACTGGTACCTAGACTAGGGGGCTCAGTGACACAGCCGAGCGATGCTAGTTCCAGACCCATGGTGTCAAAAACTTAGCGCCATGACTCTGGTTCACATTTTTCTAAAATTTTAAAATTCTGAATTTTTTTCAAGTTACCCACTTTGTTCAAATCTATAAACATGATACTCTTAAGTTATCCTCCTTGAGGTTGATTTTGAAGGGAAAACAAGAGGGAAAGTACAAGGAGAACCACAACCTTAACGAAAGAAAATGAGAAAAAATTTTCAAGTTTTAGAGAAAACAAAAAGGAGGGAAAAAAAAGTGAGAGGCTGGTATGTTGGTATTGCATAATTTTCTATTCATATGAGAGACAAGAGAACCGTGATTTTACCCCGGTGAAGGCCCGGCCTAAGAGAGAAAAGGTGGGAGAAAGTGATGTAAAGGAGAAAGGGCGCAAATGGAGACTTTCTATTGGTGGTTCGACTAAAGGAGATGGATGTGCCATAGTTTCTTATTTTGGCCATGCAAAGTATTCAACCATTTTTCTAGTTTGAATCTCCATCAATCCATAAACATATGCAATTCCATCTCCAACCAACTGAAGCCACTAAACCAATCTCATCCACCTAAAAATTGTATAAAAGTTAGAAATTATACTTTCTAATAGAGTCATTCCTTCCACAGTTTTGAAAGAAAATTCTATAACGAAATTTAAGATCAATAAAATGCAGGAAGAACTCCACGATAAAGAGCTTCCAAATAGAACTAAAAGACATAATTTGTTAAATCCAGAAATTGAAAAAACCCTTCAATCTTTTGAAACATATTGTTGTATAGTAATTTTTGCCAGCCAAATATTGATATCTTGAAGAAATTACTACTGGTTTTAATGTGTAAATTGTTGATCCATCTGAACAGTTCCTCTGATCAGTTTCTTTTCCTCCTTTTGGGACAAATTACAAAAATTCTTGGACTTTGTGACTAGTAGCAACTTTTCCTTTGCCTCTTCAAATGGCTAATGACCCTTCATAAGCTTGAGAAAAATGATCATTTTAGTTCTTCCATCTGTTTACATTCAAAAAGTGAACGAAAAAGCACACGTGTTTGATGCTAATTTTTTGGACAGGAAACAAATAGGAAGATAAAACTAACGTTGCCACTTTCCAGGGTGTCATTTGTACAATTGAAATGTCAGGATTAAGTTGAGAGAAAAATTATATTATATAATTATTAGGAAGAAATTAAAACTCAACACAATTTTTATAATATTTTAAAAACTACGTTAATAACATAGTCATTATCTTAAAGATACTAATTATTTTAATGTTATTTTTTTAGACTATATGTATAATATTTACAAAAAATCAATTGGAGCTATATTTTAATCCAACAAATATACCTAGGGCAGTTGTCATTAATGACGAAGTGGATTTTTGTAATTCTCTCTTTCTTTCCTCTTTCTTTTATGTTCAAGAGCTTATCATTAATCTTATGTTTGACCGTTTGTAGTCTACATTACTTTTTTAGTTATAAATAGTGTAAAACTTTTACATATTATGATAATAATTAAAAAAAATCATTATAATATAAAGTTTTTATATACTACAATAAAAATAGTTTTAATCATCTTATCAAACACTATGCAAAACAATACAATAGAATGGATCGTCTGGTTTCAGTTAATGATACCAATATGTCCCAAGCCGCTGCGCAGTTCTCTTTTGTTCTGGATTCTAGAAGCCAACGCTGTCTTGAGAGATTAAAACCTTCTCTCTTATTTTCTTTACACAACTTTTAATATCAACTCCCGGCTTACGACATAAATGAACAATTGTAAACAAATATTATTTTTGTTTCTTCTGGTTCTTGGTGTTATAAAATGGGTCCATGCTACTAGATAATAGATACCTTGGGATGGGGGTCAATATAAAATGAAACTCCCACATTCATAGCCAGCCAAATTTCAGTTTAAATTCATATTTTAGATAAGAGGTGGTATACATTATTTATGAGAGACTCAAGTGACTCGAAGTTGTTGAAGTGCTTCTTGGCATAGAGCTTTTTTGAATTCAAAACTAAAATCAATTCCTACACATCACATGCATAGGGCCTATGTGGCACAGTTTCTACTTGTATTTTTAGTCCGTAGAAGAAAAGAAGTAAAAGCTATAACTTTTTTATAAGTATTTAAAAGTATATTTTTAAAAAGAGTTTAATAGGTCAAAATGGTTTTAATTTTTATTAAAAGTTATAAAAAAGATATATTTAAGCTTATAATATATTATTAACACCCTGGAACAAGTTTCAAAATTTATTTCAAATTTTTTTTTTGTTTTGACAGGAAGTACTTTTAGAGAGTAAACAAACTTATGACAAATCATCGAAACACTTTCAGAAACATCTTTTGGATTCAAGAAGCCGAAACAGCTTCTACAAAGTCTTCCCAAACAAGCCCATAATTAGATAAACATACTTGAAGGAAATTACTACATATGATTTAGAGGATCTAGTCAAATTTGATTTGAAGGGCTCCCATAAAAACAACACATTTTTTAAGCTATCGTCAGATTGCATAATACTCTATTACAGGATAAAATGCTTTGAATTCGAACAATATTAATCAACTGTCGAAATCTTTCATTTTTGTTGCCGCTTCTGGTGATGGCTCATTTCATTTTCTTGGTTAGGTGTTGAAGAGGTTTTCAACAATGTTCAAGTGTGTGCGCAGCCTAGCTTTTCTTTAATGCAATTGGTAGGTATTTGAATTTGAGGAAGAGTCATCAAACTTATAATAACATTCATTGGAAAAGTAAGCCTCCATTTTCGTTAAATTAATCTTCGCTTATCTTTTTATCTTCTTCTTGGGTTAGGTTTAGTGTGTTATTAACTATGGTTAGTTGTAACTAGTATTGTTGAAGAAACCAAATGTTAGGATTAGGACCGCCAAGCAGTTGAGGTTGTTGGGTGGATGGTATAAGCAGCGAAATATGATGAGTTTCCAACGAAGGTTTGAAGTCTTCATTATTCGTCTGATTACAAAACATCCCAATCCTCTCTATTTAAGAAGGAAAAAGGAAGGGTTCTTTTGGAGAATTGAAAAAACAGATATAATTTAAAGATTTATATGGCGTGGTACAAGCAAAATGCTCTTTTAACGTAACACAATTATAAACCATCAGATTTTCATCGAGTTTTGTTAAATTGTTATACTCATCTTAGTTAATATAATTCTAATGTGATCTAATGGTTCAAAATTAAAGTATTTTACCATATTGCATAACAAAATTTCTGTCATAGCATCTTCATTAGTTATATGCTAAAATTAGATGATTAGATAATCTGCAACTTTAGAAGAATGGAAGCTAAAGAACAATACACTTATTTTTTCCTACATCACTATCAAATGTGACGAAGAACAAAACAAAAGCATGACACCTAATCTACCACCATTGCAAGACTTCACAATTTCATGGTCTCGGCAAAATCCACAACTTTTTTTCCACAGTAGTCTCACTGTCAAATTTTCAGAATCTAATTGATAATAACATTGCACCACCTCTACTGGCTAGACTTTCCTCTTAACAAATTTCCATTAAATTTGCTTAGGATTCCATAATCCTAGTCCTATTCCAATGACATTATATGCGAGGCATTCTACCCTTGTCATGCTCATAAGTACAAATTTACCAGTTTCCTATGTACTGGAAAAAAAAATAATAAATTGATGAGAATGAAATTCTACTTTTGTTTGATGTCATTTCATAGAAGATCTTCTGGAAACACATATCGGTCAAGCACTAACCTGCCCATAAAAATAAAATATAAAAAAAGGCTCAAGTCAAGTGGAGGGTATTGTAAATATACACAAAAGCAATGTCGTTTTCTTTAAACTCAACTACTTTAAAAACAGATTGCCAACCCTCTTTGTCCCAAGTATGTCACATACTCATATGCACATTAATACTTAGGAAGGAAAATAGAAAAGTAGAGCAAAAATGGCCAACTTCTCATCCAGTTTGCTAGCCATTTTGATGTTCACCACAGCTCTAGCAATTGCCTTCTTCACCGTGGATGGGAGCAGTGACCTCCAGCTGATCAGCTGGGTGCGCATGAAGAGCGGTGGTAGTGGTGGCAGCTGCCTTGGCTCCGTAGCGGAGTGCATGGGACAGAACGAATACGACATGGAGTTGAAGAGCAACCGGCGTATCTTGGCGACCTCACAGTACATAAGCTATGGTTCACTGCAGAGGAACACTGTGCCTTGCTCTAGAAGGGGAGCCTCCTACTACAACTGCAAGCCAGGTGCTGAGGCTAACCCCTACTCTCGTGCGTGTTCTAGCATCACTCGTTGCCGTAGTTAAAGCCAAAAAAGGAGTGTTTCTTAAATCTGCTTCTTTGCTCTTCTTTTTCCTCTTTCTTTTTGTGTTTGTGCTTGTTTCCTGTTTTCTCTCTTATTGTAAGATAAACAGTTTGCACTTTGCAATAAGACCTGTACTGATTGACTTTACGACTATTTATCTATTCTCTCGTATTTTTTGAGAGGCCTTTTCTGTCGTATCGTTGCTATAGATGATAGCTCCAACTTTTTTCCCCTATATTTATATTGAAAACATGAAAATTGAGGAGGAAGAGGAGGAGGATGACCCTAAATTGCCCTTTTCCTTCTCGTGTTATTTCTTCCTCTTTCTTTGTTCCTATCTAAGGTACTTTTGTGATCAGGATTTTACTTTGATATCAGAATACAGATTCTAAGAATTGGAGCTGTGAGTGGACGTTGTCTTCTTCATATGGCTTACAAAACAGACAAGTAGTACCAATTTGATTTTCTTTAAAAGTTTCTCATTTGATTTTCTCAGCCAATTTAGATAAGAAACTGCTGGAGTATCTCCGGATGTTTGTTTTTTCTTTTCTTCTTTTATTATCTCTTCAGATTCTTTTTGACTTCAAATTCAAGAGGCATAATTCTGACAAGAACAAGCATAGTCACAGTTGGAAAGAGACTTCGGTAAACAAGGTTGAGTCTCCACAAGAACGCCCCAAACCAGTTACTTTTTTTTTTTTTTCCCCTTTTTCGGGAATAATTTTGTAAGGATTTTGGTTGTCAGATTTCTAAGAAGCTAGTCAAGGACTTAAAATATATGATTCCACCAAAAAAAAAAAAAAAAGGCCGGAACCAAGTGCCATGTCCAAATTATGATCAAACTCCATACAAAGCTTGCATCTGGAAAATTTCGAAATTGCAGTAACAGAAGTAGTTACTCAAAATGATAGTTGAGTGACGGAGCACAAAAAAATAAAGGATACAAACTAGCTGCAGTACTGACATAAGCACTCCAAACCTCACACTAACAACCGTCTTCATTCCTCAACCACTACAATGGCCAAAGAGAAGCTAACATGCAATGCAAAATGTGAATTTGACCAACTCTAACCAGAACCGTCCTCTGGCTTCACGTCATCAGCATTTGGCTTGCATGGGGGCACAGGAGATGGAGAAGCCTCCATGCCCATCTCTGTTTTTAGGTCATTGATACTCTGTTCCAACTCATTTATGCGGGCCCCCATATCATCGAGTGCATTGCAGGTCAAGGAAATATAATAAAACTCCCTTATAATCAGTTAAACGAAAGGAAGTAACAAGAATAATAGCATACAAGCATACATCATGAAAAATTTCATCACACAAATGTGTACGCGTCAAAATTCTGTGAAATCTGTAAAACTGGAATTATTGTCCTGTCCCAACTTTTTTAACACCACACAACTCATATTTTTGTTTTAATGTGTCATGAAACAGTTTTTTTTTCACGATATTTATAATTTTCCATAACGAAAACAACGCGGCACAAGCAAAGTTTCAAACTAGCTTGGGTCATAACAATGAGCAATGTTTCTTGATAGGGATAATACAGGAAGTCGGGAACAGCTAATAATAAATATAGTTGGGAAATGCTGGTCCTTTTCTTTTATTAAGAAACTGTCCTCACTTTATGCAAATTATAACAAGGGGAAAGGATATTCTTTGTCACAATGGAGTCGGACATTGCTTGGAACCTGGATTGCTGCAAAAAAATCCCGGTGGTGAGTAACACTCAAGTTGTTACTGAACATAACCTCTGAATAATTACAAAACTCACCATCTGCTGAAGAAGATCTTGCACCTGCAAAACAAAATAATGCTACTAAGAAATGGTTGAGTTAGAAGAAAAAAACCACATCAAGAATTATGCCAAACTAAAAATTCAGACATCCATGGACCACCCATACCAATGCTAGTCTCGATCATTATAAGCTTGCAAAGTATGAAGTTCTATATATTTAAAGGGCATATGGAAAAACTCTCTGACCTACCATAGACGAATTTTTTTTTTCTATTTTGACAAACTCGCAATGTGATAGATTTTAACCAGAACAGATTATAACTATAAAGTTCATCCTCTCAAAATTTATGGTACTCACAAAAGCAGACATGTCTGCAGTGCTCTGCTTTGAATCTTCTGCGTCGTGTCCGTCCTAAGGAGATTAAGAAAAACAAAAATGTGCAAAAAATTATCAATTGAAATGCTTTAGTTCAAGCAACAAAACAATAAGAAATAAGAGCATGGTGAATAATAATAAGAATAATAAGAGCAGCGTCTAGCCATTAATAGATTACAAACAATCAATCAACCTGAAAATTCTGTTTAACTACAGCATTAAACAGAAAGATTTACCCAGAAAAACGACAAGATTATAAAAAATATATATAAAATAAAAAATAAAAGTAGAGATTTGCTATATCTACGTTGATAAACGCATTGATTAAAAAGACAGATTCTTCCACACGATTAATTAGGGGAAAAGAGGGGAAAAAACGCGCATCGGTTGTGGTAATCACCAAAACTTTCAAGAACGCATTGCATCACGGTTCCGAAAGCTCCTTCAATTTCAAAACCAGATTAAACCCTAGCTGATTGAATTAGAATCAAGGAAACACCTTTCATATCAAGTCGGAATCCAAAATCTTGAACCCTAGGGGCTCAAATGAACAGAAAATTGGATCTTTCATTTCTGTGCAAAAGGATTTCAGGCCACAGATCGCAGCACATAAAAGGATTCGAAACAAGAGAGAGAAACAAAAGAGAGAGAAAGAGAAAGATATAGATCAACACATACCATTTTGTGTACAGATTGCAGGATAATGATCCTGATCGTTTCTCAGTTTCTTTCTCACGAAACACACACGACACCAACAAAAATGCTTTTAGGAGCGAGCGTTGGGTGAGACACCGAAATCACAGGTCGAACACAAAAAAGCCTTCTTTGATCTATTTATTTTCAAACTGTTGAGATTACTGTTTTACCCCCGTTGATGCGTGGAATTGCCAGCGTAGGAGAAATACAGACGGGCAGAGGTGGACATTTTAGTCATTCTAAAAAGCTAAAGTGCTTCCTTGGAGCGCCAGTTTATTTTAAATTTTGAAATTGTTATCTTAGGCCTCAGGAATTATTAAACAATGCCCACATGTGACTAGCTTTAAAGGGGAAAAAAAAAAAAAAAAGCCCGTACATCATACATATTCATTGTGGACGTGTTATAAAATATAAACCTGGCATTTCCTTTGAAATAATCCACTTACTTGGGACAATTCTTCTAAACCTCATTTGTGAGAAAAGAGAGTGTCTAAAAATAAAGTTGAAACTTAGATATCGTAGCATATGAAAACATTGTAAAAAATAATAATAATAACAAAGTAAAATGTGAGTCAAACCATGAACCAAACAGAAGCAGAATGAGATAGGTCTTGGATTTGGAAGGACAGAAATTTCAGTTAATAGCGCTTCTCTGTTACATCTTCAAGTCATGGGAAAAATAAATGTCCTCTTTGTGGTCTAAATCTATATATATGATAAAATACAATGAAAACGTACCAAAAAAAAAGGGAAGGGGGGGGGGAACAGAAAACATGAATGTGTTTTATTCCTCCTTGTTTGTAGTCAGTTCTCTTTGGCTCACATAAGGATATTCGGAAGGGGCAGCCCACAGACCTATCAGGATTACTAAATGGAGACCGACTAGGAGCGCCGACCAGTACACATTTGATGGGTAGACGTTCCAACAGAACTCCACCCCTATAAATATAATGAAACTGCAGAGTATGCAAAAAACTAATCAGTAAGTAATCGTCTCTGCAGAAAGCGGTGACGGGCTAAGTGAAACAACGTACCGTAACAAGGTAGGAAAGCTCGTCCTCTATAATAGATAAGGTAAGCTGTAGAGATACCTACAGTCATAGGATAAAGGATAATCAACTCCTAATGACGATAGATGAGCTAACTTAGTCTGCTGTAACTTACCATGAGTAGAATTGATAATGAAGAGATCGAGCACATATAATGCCAATAAAGTTCCCAACAAACATTGTGGTCACAATATCTGAAATAATGAGACAAAAAAATATTTGAAAGGAGAACGGAGGAAACAGGCGAAAAGGAAGTGATGCAAGGAAGACGAGGATGGATATCCTACTAGGGTGTTTATAGAGAGATGTCAAAACTTACATTCTGCCTTGAGAATCTTCAAGGCTTTGTGGCCATTAGAGCAATTCCTTGAAGGGGTTGAACTTACAAGAGCAAATCTTAACTTCGTCGAGGCAAGTATAGAACGCGAAAAATTCAGAATCCCTCCTTCATGCCTACTAGTGACAATCACACAAACATATACAGTAAAACGACAGCTGATAAATCGCCAAAGCCATCGTAGAGTATATGTACTTGATATAAGTTGCCCATACTTATTTATACGACAAGATACCAAAAGATTTTGTTTCCACACACTTTATGTCCACATTGCTAGGACTTTTGTTCCTTACTTAGAGAAGAAGAAATTAAGTTGTTGGACTCACTTGCACCATCTATAATGAGCAAAAGCTATGAACAATATAAGATGAGCAACTAGGAAAGAGACCGCAAATGCCTTTTATACAAATATTTGCTCTGGAACAAACTTAAAATTATCTGACCTGAAGAAATGGATTGCATGTTAGTTATCAGCAGGAAGAAATGTAAAGAAAAAAAGTATACAATAAAAATCTATATATCTCAAGTGCATATATGTTATACACTCGTTCTCTCTCCAGCACATACATTAAAATCATTGAATCATCTATTCTAAATTTCTAATGAAAGTGTAGGGAGGAAAAACAAATTGAAAGATCTCTTCAGTTGGTCAGATAATGTACCAACAGTGGATGAAGACACGCCCAAGATTGAAGGTTCTTGATACGTATGATAGCGGATGAGATGTGATAAAAGGCAGCCCCAAAAGTATCAGCAGAGCCATTCATGAACGTGGGGTAAACAAAAAAACACCACAGTCGGGGAATGGCTTGAAGTCCAACTCACCTAATCATGTTGAAAAAAGATTAAAAAACTCATACACCCAACTTCTGCGTTTAAAGACTCGAGTACTCTGTAAATCATAATTAACATGAGCAGAATATTACAACTTTCAAGATTTGGAGCGTACAAATTCTGAAAATTCTAACAATAGTATCTTGATAACATAAAAGGTCAAGATAAGCACCTGCACCAGGGCAGCACCAGCTAAAGCAGATATCACTCCAATGATATCCATAGCCTGTTAGAGACATTAAAAAAATATGTATAGAAAAGGAAAAATAAAATTTATTTGAGAAATTTTTTCATAAATAAGTTTGGCATAGATTTAAGAAGTATACGTCAAACAGAATGTACCTTTAACAGGAGGAGTAAGAGAGAAGGAGCATAAAGAAGTACATTCATCTTTATTGAAACCGCCCCACCACATTCATCTACCTCATAAAAATGCATTAAGGAAAGCACATATGGTACCTGAAAATGATCAACCCAAGATGCCACCTTTGAAAAAGAATCGAAGCCAGGGAGGCATGAAGGAGCATCATAGCAAAACAGTCATTAAAAAGGTGGAGAACAAAAATAGAGTGCACCCGCTTTGATAGACAAAGCAGGATAAGAGCCCACCAAGGAAGCTGCAAGATATTTCAAGGACAGTCCAAACGAACATCAGGGTAGAAGAAGAAGATAAACGCACAGTTCAAAAAAAATTTGAGTTCTTAAACATTAGGGTGTTTGGAAGAGTAGTCCAAACCAATGGTCTAAACTATGAACAATGTAAAACTCTCACGTGCTACAATAAAAAGCTACAGCGTAATGAGAATAATTTAAACTACTCTCTCAAACATCCTATTTCAGGAGAGAACAACTAATGCAATCTTGCATTAAAACACTAAAAAAAAAAATCAACACAGGATGCGACATTGTGTTCATACCATATCGGTCTTCGCATAAATGACTAAGATGATTCCTAGGTTTATGATGTACAAAATTCCGAACAAACTCTGCAACAACAGAAATCAAGAGCCAATAAGTAGATATTAAAAGACATGAAAAATCCATCCATCAAAGGTTACACGACCACATTAAACAATAATAAACACAACATAACGTCTAAAATGGCTTGTATTTCATAATTAACGAGGTTTTACGGGAAGGAAAGTGTTCTATTTCGGTAATATGATAAATGTCAGTGACAAAACTCTTCCCAATTCCCGTTTACCATCTTCTTCATGAAATTCAGCTAAAATATCTCTTTGAGCAACAAAAAGTATCCAAATTTGGCCTTGAATAAAAAGAGGAACGAATTAAGTACCTGAGCCGGAAAAACTTCTCCACCTGTAATATAACGGACTGCAGAATAAACATACAGAAACCCATCTGGGTAGACCAATGGCCCTGTGTTGCCTTTCAAGTTCTCATAATCTCTTTCTCCACCCAAAAACCCGCTGACCTACTTTTTTTTAACCAGAGAAACGAATTAAGCTCGTCAAAATCCCAAAAAAATGCACAAAAGAAAAGGCAGAGAAACGGATTGTTGCCACGTGTCTTCCCAAACCTTCGAATACACCATAATTGCCACGCCTACGACGTCCTTTTTCCATCCCATTCCGCCAATTTCCATTTCCGCTTTCCACGCGTCTCTCACTTTCTCGCTCGCCAAACACAGTATACAATATATAGAGAGATTAATATAATTATTCCATTAGCTTAAAACTCATTTTCCTCTCTCTTTCTTTCCGCTATGGAATCCGAAAATCTTAAGCAGCGAACGACCGGAGATTCCTCCGCCGTTATCGCCGCCGTCTCGGAAACCACCACCGCCGGTGATGATAAGAGCAAGACCGCCAAGAGAGGCAGTAAAGGCGGCACGGCTTGAGCTTCCCTTGCCAAACGAGGCCTTAGGCCGTTGGCCGTTGCGGTCTCCGTACCGGTCACTCACCCTCATGGCCGTTTACTTGGGCTCCAGCGACAGCTACAAGAACACGACAGCGTCCAAACCGCCGTTTTGGTTCCCGCCTCTTTGTCCCCTGCACTTCACTTCCACGGTCTCGACTTTCCTGATGGGCCTCTCAGTCTGGCTGATGTGGGCCCAAGGAGGCTTCCACGCGAGTCCCACGGGCCCTTATCTCTACTTGACCCAGCTCTTTTTGAGCCTGGTCTGGGATCCGATTGTGTTTGGGGCCGGGTCGAGTTGGGCCGGGTTGGTTATGTGTGTGGGGATGCTGGGGGTCCTTATTGGGTGTTACCAGGCGTTTAAGGAGGTCAACCCGATTGCCAGTGAATTTATTAAGCCTTGTTTGGCTCGGACTGCTTTTTTGGCGCTTGTTAATCTCACGCTTGTCTACCCCTGAATTTCTACATACATACATAGCTATGTATAATTAAGAAAAAAATGGTGTTTCATAGAGTGGATTCTGTTGTTTGTAGTCACGTTTCTGGTAGAAGGGTAATCTTTCATAGGTTATTGCAAATCTTGATCATTTATTTCAGTCACATACTGATACCAACTTCAAACTATTCTTGTACGAAATATACAATTGTACAACTGTACTTTTGTTATTCTAACTTCTAGCTTATGGCACTGCCCAGAATCCCCCTCTGTTAAAAAAATCGAATTGATAATGATAGTGATAAAAACTTCCCAAGATCATGCACAAGCTGAAAATGATGCAATAGTTAAGAACTTCTCAAACTATTATGTATGATGGTGATACAAAGAATTCTAATGGAATCATTTCAAAACATCAAAAAGGTGACCAAAAATTTCAAAACAAGAAACAGAATCAAAACTCAATCATAATCATTTGTTTGTTGTTCAAAGTATTTTGAATGACATTTTGTTTCTTAATATGTATCCCCAAGACAGGACAGGAATAAAAGTAGTTTGCATCTTTTTTTTTCTGTTTTAGTGCACCTTTACAGACGTTCAACATGATATAATAGTCTGTGTGAGCTCCAAATATGGTTGTCAAAACTCAAAAAGTGCTAGTCAACCTGGCCAAGCTTCCTCAGAGTAATGGAGATTCTCCTCTCCTGCTGTAATTCCTGTCCTTTCCACTTCTGAAATCCCGGCTTCCGATTTATCTCATGCTTCCACATGTAACGTGCTTCTCCAGACATCAGAACCAAAGAACCCGGAGTCAAAAAAAGGGGAATCTTCGTATTCATACTTGGAATATTATTATCTTCATCCCTAGTTGTTCTCTCAACTCGGCTGAAATGCATCACACAAGCCGACTCTAGGGAGACGATGGCAATGCCATCTTCAAATCTCATTAGATCAACATGTGCACAGATTCCCTGGAATCAATATCAATTAGGGTACTACTTTGGTTGCCAAGATGAAAAGCAATCAAGGGAAAATTTCATTGATCAAAGGCGATATATGGTTGAAAATTCTCACCTCACCTGGTTGATATAGATTTACAATGAGTTGGTCAAACAGTGGATTTCGTGACAACAAATGTGATGGAAATGGAAATGCGGAGGCTTCGTCAAGAGGATCAAGAACATCTTGGTGGCTCGAAAGCACCACATCACGAATGAAATCTGAAACCTCAATTGCCCATAATGGAAGCTCTCCGAACCTCATAGCCTACATATATATATATATAAAGATCAACCATATAAATCTCAGGTTTATTTTTGTGCATGAAAACAAAACCCCATATCAGAAAATCAACTAAATATGCACCTGATTGTTGGAGGCTTCGGAAAACCATCCTTCTGCAGTGATTATGAGTTTGTGTATGTCAAAATATCGTAACAAATGGAATTTAAGAAGATTAAAGAAGAATCTAATTGAAAGGCACCGTTATGGATAGAAGAGAGCAAGGAGGATTGTTGTTGGGGAGAAAGGAAGTCCCTGCAGAGCCACAATCCCTTGATTTCTTTGAATCGTTCCCAGGAGCGATTCGATTTCGGCCGAGGTTCTTCTTCTTCGTCGCTGCCCGATGATTCGGATTCGCCGAAGACTTCTATGAGAAGTGCTTTGTTTGCTGTATCCATTTTTGTGTTTCGGTTCGGAGCATTTGGACTCTGATAAGAATTGCCAATCGAGGGATGAAGTGTGAATGTGGACTGACCCGACCCGTGCTTACTTAGTTCGGACTTAAGAGTAGGGTGGGGAATACACCCTGTTGAGAAAATGGTGGTAACTTCACTTTTCCCAAGCTAAAAGCATGTTTGTCAAAATCAGTTCAACTAAAAGTAACTACAATGATCATAAAAAGCGACCTATGATATTAAGATCTCACATACTACAGTCTTTAATTTAAAAATTTCAATTTTAATCACACTTATCAAACAACTTGTAATTGCTGTAAACAGCAGGTTTTAAAAATACTTATAGTAAGTACAAATTAATGGTGCCAATAATTTATTTACCTTTTTATTTATAGTATAAATAATTTCATTTACATAATAAATGGATTTAAGATGTCATCTTTTTCTAACTTTGATGACTCACCTATATTAGTCACCACTTAAGATTATTTGCAGTTAAAAATTGGCCAAAGAGGAGAGGCCATACTGGTTCCAACATGGGGAAGATGTGGAAGATTTTCCACCATTTGTGAAAACAATATTTTTTTTCTACATAAGTCCTTAATTGCAAAAATAATTGGTCTAGGGGCCAAATTTTAAATTTTAAAAACTTGCCCCCACCATTCATCACCACCGGCCATCTTGGAAGAGATGTGGAGAAATTTCTATCTTTAGAGTCGCCAAGTGGGCTCCACATTATCCTTTTAACAGTCTAAATTTACACTGATAATATTTTCATATACTGTCGGTACTCTTTTTTTTATATTGTTATAAACTTACACAATATTCTTTACTTATCCATATCCTCCATACAGTATAATTCCTATACTACTTAACTTTATAAAGTCTAATTTCTATACTGCATTACTTTTACAGTATAATTTTCATACTGCATAACTTTATTAATGTAATTCCTTACGTTGCATTACTTTTGCAGTATAATCCTTATATTGTATAATTTTAATACTGTATAATTTTTCATATTTCTATATAATATTTTCCTTAAACTGTATTTTTGTCTTAACATTTGTTGCAATACATCATGCAATAATTAAGCTTTCCAACTTATTTTCATATCCTTTCTTTCTTTTATAAGACTATGTCATGATTGTTAAAACTTAAAAATCTCATTTTCACTTTTATGAAATTTATCATAAAAATCAAATTAAAATAATAATTCTTATAACACTCACTATGCTCTTAATATATTTAACAAATTCTCGAGCATAAACTTTAGCTTACAAAATTTGTACTAAAATTACTAATATAATCCCTTAATTATTGCATTTGTAATGCACTAAAAATGCTCAGACGTCACAATCTACCCACCTTAAAAATTTTCGTCCTCGAAAATTAGAACCTTCATAGGTAGTTCATCTTCATATCCTCTTCTTACTTTTGTATTGGTACCTTTACTTTGTGTTTTCATCACAAAAACTTTGACAAGAAGTATGCTCATATTTCCTATCATCCTTTTCGTTCATAACATAATTTCTTACATCGATACTTTCTTAATAAAAATAAAGTCTCCTACTTAGAACTTCATAAACTTTTATCATTTCATTGACATATTCCTTTAAATTATAACACTGCACTTCTACTGCTTAACTTTGATCTTTCAGTGTTTGAACGCAGTTTCCATCCATCTAAAAGTTTGGCATCCTACCAATAAATGCTATTCTTGAAAATAGGGTTCATTTTCATTTAAATCTCTTCATGACTATCAAAAGATCAGGGCCATCCGACCACAAAATCCATGATTTTTCAGTCCTATATCCATTCTAGAATTACATTTTTCATAATTCTCTCATAACGTATTAATCTCCAACTTCTATCCTTCAACAAGTGAGGCTTTTGCTGACAGATTTGACATCATCACCTTGATCGTGATTCCCATCTAGGCAGTTGCTAGCTTATTAGCATATCTCAGCTCAGCTATAAAATACTTAAGCTCGAAAAAATCGCATAGTTAGTCATCTAACGTCTGATTGCTTTCAGGCACTCTGTTTCATGGAACACCGAAAATCACTTTCGAACCTATGTTATTCTATATCTTGATTTGTTTTTCCTCGTTCCACATACAGTTAAATACTAAACGACTTCTAACGGAGTGAGATTGCTCAAACAAAGAACATAGTTGTACGCAAAACGTGTCATGAGCTCGTCCTCTTAGTTTTGAGCAATCGGGTCACTATTGACCATGTTTGACTATGTTAGATAATCATTGACCACGTTTGATCATCATTGTTAACTCGGTTCCACTGATGAACGATGACTACCGTCTATTTGCGAAAATACACTTAACATATAAAATAACATACGTCCTTTAGTCTTTGCTTCCAACACAAACCACTAAATAAAAACAACTTAATCATAATAAAGACTATAATAGAAAATTCGACCAAAAAATATTTAATTATACACCTAAATTCATCAACAGCCTTATATTAACAAAATTCTCAAATAAAAAACATAACCATCGTAACAACATAATCACCTAAATCATAATCACCCAAATCAAAATCAAAACAACACAACCACCTTATATCAACAAAATCACCCAAATAAAAAACATAACAATCATAACAACATGATTACAGTTCAAATACAAACACATTACACAAATTTTTCAACAATTTTCGTTAAACCAAACCACATTATAATGTTTCAAATTAACAAAAACAAAAATAACTAAAAACTTACACAATCTAATACCCACTAAATCCGAAGGTTAGAAACTTAGTGGTAGTACTAGGCAATGAGCAATAGGAACGACCAATAATGAATGCTAGGGCTATATAAAAACCACCCCGCACCCGTCAACCGCTCGCGCCCGCGCCCGCCCATCTCAAAAAAAGCGGGTTTACGTTAACAACCCACTGGTGGGCGGGTTTGGTTTTAAGTTTTTAAGGGCGGGTTCAATCTGCACCCGCTCGTCTATATATTTTTTTTTAAAAAACTTATCATTTATTTGATTTTGTTCTTATTTTAGAGATGATTGAACAATCCAACACTTCAAGCATGGGCTCGGCTGCCTCTTGACATATTAGAAACTAGAAATTCTCCTATTATTTTGTGAAGTGATCAAAATTCAAATCAAGTAAGTTAGTAGAGAAAGCCCTAAAAGAAAAAGAACACTTGACTTTGTTCATCATTTCATTTGTAGCATTCTATTATTTTCGAACCCAGTGAATAGGCTTTAATTTTTATGGACTATTGACTTTGTTTATCACTTTATATGTAGTTGATGTTTCTTGTTGCAGTGAATGATTATGTTTCTTAATTTGTACTTTTGAATATGGTCACTGTCTTTAAGCATCAAACTTGTTGGGAATGCTTTATGTATTATCATCTTATATTTTCTACAAATTTTCTTCACTTTCTAAAAAAAAGTCCAAAAAATTACATTGGGCAATAGCATAGGTCTAAACCGCCTTAACCCGTCCGCAACCACCCAAAACCAAACTAAAACCGCCCTCCATGTGGTGTGCGGTTTGCGGGTTGGTTAATCGCCAACCCGTCATCTAAAAAAACCGCACCGCACCCGCCCAAAAACCATCAAACCGCCCACCGTTCACCCCTAATGAACGCAAAAGAAGGGAGAGAGAACAAAACTAGAAAACTTTTTGGATTTTTTTTCGATTTTGGGGGGATTTTTTCAAGGATTTTTTGTTTATATCATAATCTAGAGTGAAATGTGAATAAAATAAGGGGTTTTTTAAGGTTTTTGAGGGATTTCAGGTGGGCAGGATGAGAGAATCCGAGAGAGGAGAGAAAGAATGCTGGAAAAAATGGGGGAAGTGGTTTAGTGTTCTAGTTTATGCCCAAAACTTTTTGCGACGACATATGTTGTTGCTATTAACACTCACAAGGATGTCATTTAATTTAAGCTAAAAAAACTACTATGTAGTTGGGAAGTTTTTGCAACCACCTTTTGTGATGACATTTTTTTAATGTGGTCACAAATAAATTTTTGGAAACTGCTAAAATTTCTGCCATTTTTTTCCCAAAAATATTAAATACTTGATGTGTCATCGCAAATAACTATACAATAAATATCTTTGACTTGTCAATGCCAACTGTACTCAATAAGTATTTGTGACGACATTGTCATCACAATTACCTGTGAATTGGCACCAACTTTGCTCACGCCAGATTACTTTTGGCGACATTAGATTAATTGTGACAACAAATCATTGCAAATTTGTACGGGCAATTTTTACATTATTTGTGATGGCATGTCATCACTAATGCTCTATATACGACAACATGTCATCACAAATGATAATGGCGATGACCCATTCAAGGTAAATAAATGACCATTTTTTACAACAGCATATCGTCACAAATAACACATTATTCGCAACGAAATTGTCGTTGCTAATATTGTTGTCGCAAAAGACCTTGTTTGTAGCAGTGTTAAGGGAGACATGAGCTTGCTCTTATTAAGGAAGGACATTACCATACTTTATATAAATGCAAGGGGAACATGCCTTTACTCTCCTATTGACGAAGGAGATGGCCTTGCTCTTATATTGACAAGGAACATGGCATTACTAGCACATGAGGAGGACATGGCATTGTTCTCATATTGAGGAGGGACTTGACTTTCTCTGCATGCTAGGGAAAAACATGGCCTTCTAAACATGTGAAAAGAGACATGACCTAACTAACATGTTGAGGAGAAACATTGCTATATCAGCATGCAAGGAGAGACATGCCCTTACTAGCATGTGAGGACATTGTTTTGCTCTCAAGTTGAGGAAGGATATAGCCTTCATAACATTAATTCTGAAGAATAAGTAGTAGATTATTGTGTTTTTTTACCAAAATATTTGTCAGATTATATTTATAATATAGGGCAAACATGAATGTTATTAATTGTGAAAATTCGTCTAACAAAGTTAATTATTAAGTTCATATCATCACAAATTATCTCTCATGTATGAACTAAACAATAAGATTGGAACAATTAGAAAAGATACAAAATTTAAAGTACCATACACTTAGAAGTGTGTTTGGCAAAATCAGTTCTAATCAAAACTTTTAGTTGCTATAGTGTAAAGCTCTCACATACTAAAGTTTTCAATTCAAACCACACTTCTCAAACATCTTAATTGTTTTTGTCGTCAAGGCATATATTACACTTCTGTTTTTAACTTGTAATAACAGAGGTGGTTTCATAACGCTTTGGTTTTTGTTTTGAGTAGCTAGCTAGAATCAATTTTCTAAGATGTTGTGGGTGATCGCTGTGATACAGGTCTTTTGGTCTTGATAGATCGTATTAGATTGTTGAAAGAATGAGCCATATTGATGCACTTTGTTGGTGTTATGGGAGAGTTTTTCATGATGAAAAGACCATCCAAAATCCAGATCCCCTTTAAACTAAGCAGGCCACAAAGTAGGCCGTAAAGGCCACCAGATAAGCCGAGAAGTCCAATCCAAAATGACTGACCTTAGACCGATAACTAAATGGCCGACCTTAGACTGAGAACTACATGGCCAACATTAGGTTGAGTACTAAATGGCCGACCTTAGGCCGAGAACAAGTGGCTAAGAAGGCCAAGAATGCTGAACATTAAATGGTCGACCTAAGCCGAATACCAAATGGCCGATCTAGACTAAGTAACTGACCAAGATACTACCTTGGTCGAGTCAATACTCACCCTCTGAGGAGCATCCCACTGCTAGGATCTTGATACTTGTCACTCGACCTAAAGGTTTCGTGCAAATGTACATCCAAGTCATAAGCTAAACCTAGTCTACACTCGGATCTAAACTAAACTCTATAAACAGGAACATTAACTTCATCACAAAGGTACGAGTATTATTCATTTGTCTACTGTACCTCTCCTTTTACTCTTCCCAGTCAAAACGTTGACTTAAGCGTCAGATTACCCTTAGCAAACACAACACCAGTGTCCCCTTACTTTGAGGCCTTCACTTCTCTTGTAGACCCAACCAGACCAGCGGAGCCGGGCAGAATAAGAAACTCAACCACTGTACACCCTCGAATGTGATGTTATGCCAATCTCAGACATCAACAGTTGGTGTGCCTTTTCTGCTTCTCCTCATGAAAATTTTGTCACATGTTTAATCTCCTTGTACATTTAATTTAGATATGGAACTAGTTTGTGGTTAAGATTATGAGTTCTTGTATATTAACAAAGTCATCAGTATTAATGTGTATATTTTGAGCAGAACATATTAGCTTTAAGAAGGGACTTTTTAATAAAAACCTTTATCAATGATACACGTTTTTAAACTATTAAATATGATCAAAATCATTTTTTCTACAAATCTAACAACTAAAAAGATAAATACCTACGGTGATCTAGTGAATATTTTTTGGGTTCTTATAGAATAAATTGCCTTAAAAAGGGGGAAAAAAGAGGGAAAGTTTTATAAGAGTTTGTTTGTTTTGAGTATTATTTGGACTCAATGGACTCAAATTTACATTTAAGTATCAAAAATTCTTTAGATATGTGTTTGTTTTCCCTAAAATACGAATCTTTTGAGTATCAAAAATCTAAGTTTTAGGAGTTCTTATCCCCCTCTAAACTTTTTGACACTTGGATATCTCTGCTATAGTAAAAACTAAAATTCTTTCTCTTATATTTGAGAAAAAAATCATAACTTATTCATTTGATATCCAATTGAGATTATTTTTTTCATTGTGTTCATAGTAAAGAGAGGAATAAATTGAAATCCATATTGCATATTTTTTAGGATCATTACATTAAGATTTTATTAGATTTATTAATAAAACAAAAATATTTTTACTATCTCTTTAAACACAAATTTTAATTTTATTTCATACTTAGATTAAATCTTAAATGCATATCTAAATATCAATTTAAGTAATAATTTAAATCACTAACTTAAAACCTAATTCAAATCACACTAATTTAATTCAAATTTATTTAGTAAACAGAGACCCTAAAACAGAATGGGCATTTAACCCGGTAAGACAACTATTTGAATGGGTCATTCAAATGCCTCATCATTCACGTTTGAATGGGTCCCTCTGTGGATCCCATCGGTTTTAAAATGATTTTCCTTTCAAGTTTGAGAATATGTTACGAAAGGGTGTTTTTTTTTTACAATAATAGTTGTTTGTTCGAATTCGGAAATAAAATGAAAAAGTATCGTCGTTTTTGTACCGGAAGAGGGATGGGCTGAACTGGACCATCCAATATATGCTCCTCGGGTCCCGTGCCGTGAGGAGGCATACCTTTCCGTGCCATACCAGAGAATATATAATATCCTTACCCTCACGGCTCGCACTCCGACACGTAACGGTAACGATCCCATTTCTCTGCCATCCACGTGTCAGTTCAGACACGCCCGTGCTTCATCTGGGCCGTCGAGTTAATCCAACCATCGAAACCAAAAACCTCGCGGCGAAAATAGCCTCGCTTGACGTCCCTTGCCCGATCACTGCATCCAAACCCGCCACGTGGCGAGGAGTCATGATCGCATCCGTCAATTTTTCTGGGCCTTGACGCCTTAGAATCCTATATATCAGGAACCAGTTGCAACGCTTCACTTCGTCTTCGTAGAATTGATATTTAGATTTTGGTTCGTAATCCAATCTTCCGTAATTTTACTGGGTTTTTGTGGTGTTTGAAGCTTGGCTCTTGAAGATTCGCGCGAAAATGGCCGATTCAGAAGTCAAACAGCAACCAGAGACGGTAAAATTGCTTTCTTGAATCTTGATCTAGTCTTTTAAGGTTGAGGTTTATCATTTTGGTTTGGTCGAAAACTGAAGATTAGATGACGAGGTCTTGATAAACACTGATTAGGTTTTTTCTTTTTGTTTTCATATGAACTGTATCTGAAGGTTCAAGCTCAAGAAAATAGTAATGACAATGGTGAGAAGAAACTCAAGTACTTGGAATTCGTGCAAGTGGCGGCGATCTACATCGTGGTCTGCTCCTCGACCGTCTACGAGTGCGCGAAGGAAAACTCCGGTCCGCTCAAACTGGGGGTTCAGACAGTCGAGGTGACAGTGAAGACCGTGATCGGACCGCTCTACGAGAAGTTCCACGACGTTCCGCTTCAACTTCTCAAGTTCGTCGATGGAAAGGTCTGTAATTTTCAATTTTTTAATTGTTTCTCTATCGGCGCACGTTAGCGGATTGATCTGAAAATGCGCCGTTCGGCCGATTTTGCAGGTGGACAATGCGCTGAATGAGGTGGACGGACACGTGCCGTTGCTGGTGAAGCAGGCGTCTAGCCAGGCGGTGGCGGCGGTGCAGACGGAGCTCCGGCGTGGTGGACACCGCTAAGAGCGCGACGAGGGCTCTGTACGCCAGGTACAAGCCGGCGGCGAAGGTGCTGATCTACAAGTACGAGCCGGCGGCGGAGCAGTACGCGGTGGCGGCGTGGCGGTGGCTGAACCGGCTTCTATTGTTTCCACAGATGGCGCAGATCGTGGTACCGACGGCGGCGTACTGGGCGGAGCGATACAACCAGGGGGTGTCGTACGCGGCAGAGAAGGGGTACGCCATGGGGTCGTATCTGCCGTTGATCCCCGTGGAGAAGATCGCCAAGGTTTTTAAGGAAGGTGAGAGTGGCACCACCGTCATGCCCAATGGGGATGCTCATGTTGAAGCGCACTGATCGGAGCCGTTGATTTGGGGTCTTTTGAGAAATTTTCTTTTTTTCTCCAGTTTTTGGAGGTTCTTTTTAGTTCTAGGCTTGGCTTGAATATGAAGTGCGCTTGGATAATCGAATTCTATGAGAAATGAAAGGCCCTTTCTTGCTTTGAAATCCCCAATTGTCTTTTCTTTTTAATGGTCAATATAAGATTCTGAAAGATGATTACTTAAAAAAAAAAACCATTTCACCTCCTATTATTATATTCGCCTGTAAGGAATTTTGCTGATATCGTACGAATAATGGCCTTCCAGATGTGGTTTCTTAGGATTGAGAAGGTAAGAACAAAAAGATTAGAAAACACGTCTTTGGCCCTGGGAAGACTACTATTAAACATGTTTGCATCTCTATGAGGTCATCACTATCACCTCTTTATTTATGCTTTAATCCATTTTTTGTTTGGCTCATTGAGCTTTATACTTTAATCGATTTTTTGTTTGGCTCATTAAGCTAGTTGTTAACTTATTAGTTGCTTTATTTTTTCAAAAAAAAAAAAAAAAAAAAAAACCATTTCACCTCCTATTATTATATTCGCCTGTAAGGAATTTTGCTGATATCGTACGAATAATGGCCTTCCAGATGTGGTTTCTTAGGATTGAGAAGGTAAGAACAAAAAGATTAGAAAACACGTCTTTGGCCCTGGGAAGACTACTATTAAACATGTTTGTATCTCTATGAGGTCATCACTATCACCCCTTTATTTATGCTTTAATCCATTTTTTGTTTGGCTCATTGAGCTTTATACTTTAATCGATTTTTTGTTTGGCTCATTAAGCTAGTTGTTAACTTATTAGTTGCTTTATTTTTTCAAAAAAAAAAAAAAAAAAAAAAGCTACACGTATTGCTCTTAAGTTGGTGAGCCCATTTGCTTTATTTGCGGGAACACTTGCGAATGGTATGTGCACTATAAATTTCACAAATTTAACAGAGAATGAGGGGACGTTTTACTCTACAACATGCCAAAATTGCACGTCTATTGCGCTGACAAAGTTTTACCACCCCAAGTTTTACCCTCTTGCCTTTCTGGTTTGCCTAAACTATATTACGTTTTTTGTGCAGTTAATTGTTATTCAGTGTTTAGAGTGCTATCCACGAAGGAGGAAGTGGAAAGTTCTTTAAGGGGGTAAAAAAAAGAGAGAGAGAGATAGAGAGAGAGAGAAAAACATGAAGCTGTTTCACATCTTCATTTGGTTACGCTAAATTTCAGAAGACAAATAGGCAACCATACTCTTTAAATTGGACATTATCATGCTAGATTACAAGCTAGAAGTGCACTATAGACCTGTCAATTGTTGGGTTCGTTCAAAACCCACATTGGATAATATTTTACGAAGCAGAAATAATTTTATCAACAAACCCTATTCTCAATAAGAAAAGGACATCACAAAGAAACTAGAGATAAGAAAGCTTGGTAAGAGAATATAGCAATGGCAGCAACATCTGCTACTTTAACTAAAAGAAAAAGCTACCACCAGACATTTATTGCATTCCCTCAAGGTTCCACCTCATTTCCAATACATTCCGTGCAATAAAGACTTCATATCTAACAACATGAGTTCAACCACAAACAAAAATAGGCAGGCTAATAATTGTGACAATGTAACAAAATGGAAATAGATGACAAATGAATTAAAGCATGTAACCTAGTGGAGAGAGTAGTTCTCTGCAGCAGCCCCAGGCCAGAGGATCTTACAGATGCTCCTGACAATAGGAAGAAGCGCGACGAGTGCGATTTGAAGCTGTTCTGAGCTGCTTGTTTTAACTGAAATCTGTCCACTGAGCTTGTTGTTCAACCCTGCACGAACAGCCATCTTGTAGTTCCTCCCAAGAGAAAATTGGGACTGCAAATTAGCCCCCAATGCCAAGTCCCCTCTCCACTTGACCAGAGAGAGACCAAGTGAGGATTGGTCTTGGCCAATGGGGAAATCTGCCTCCCTCAGACGCACTTCCAAGTTTGCTCCATAAGCAGAGTCGCTCTGAGACTTCACAATACCAGAGCTGCCCACCAACACCACTCTCTTTCCAAGCGCAATCTGGTCCTCAACTTTGAATCCAGTGGAGACATTTTCGCCCAAAAATGTCACGGATGCTCCAGCAGCAGTCTTGTTCTTCCTGAAACTTTTAAATTTGGTCTCCCCTCTGACAATGTAAGCGAGTTGTTTTCCAATGTTCTGGATGTCAAAGCCTGCCATAGTTGATCCACTCTCCCCATGCTTAGCAGCGACTGAGGAATCCAAATGGAGGTTGAATTCTTTCTTGTCCTTAGTAATTTGAACAGAAACTGCTCCTGGAAAACGATTGGCAATGGCTAGACTATGCTCGACGTTCACACCATCATAACCACAATCGTGATCCCAACCATGAGTGTCCAGCACCGGCCTTGCCAGGAACTGAGAAGTTGGCTCTAAGAACCGGTACCTGTAAGCTGGATTATCACCATCAAAGGAAGGTGAAAGAACCATGTCGGGCAATGCAACTGGAACAGCAGCTGGGGCTCCATTTTCTGGGTCATCTTCGCCTGGGTAACCATACTCTTCAGCACCACTGACCTTACCCTTCTTCATGTCTTTCATCCGTTTCAACTCCTCTCTCCATTGCTTCTTCTGGAGGAGTTTCACCCTGTAATCATACTCCTCCAAGTAAGCCTTCTTCTGCTCTCTGGTAAGCTTAGCAAACTGGGACTTCCTGAGAGGCTTGAATGGTGGAAGCTGGTCGTACTCATCCTCTTCTTCCCCTTCAGAATCAGACAAGTCATCCAAGTCAACATCAGAATCACCATTGTCACCACCTTGGTCAGCTGAGAGTTTTGGGTGAGTGCGAGACTGCAACAGCCAAGACAACAAGTATGGAAGAGGAGGCGACCGGGTACGGAAGCCAAACAGCTTCCGGTGATCAAATGACTCCTGAGGTTTTGAGAGGTTGCTCGCCTCAGATAAAATCTTCATAGAGTAACATAAGAGTAACAGCTGGGATCTCCAAGTTTGACCGTTGGGAAGCACTTTCTGACCATCCCTGTTCTTTCGGCAAGAAGGATGGTTCTCAACAAGAGAGATGGGATTCATCAAACTAGGACTTATAACCCGCAGATCACCAACAGCTTGTCCAATTGTCTGCTGGACAATTTGTGACCGCTGAGCAACAAACAACTCATAATTCAGCGGGGAACCGGTTGGTCCGTCTGGAGGAGATGATGCAGCATGGGTCAGAGTAACTATACTACTTCGCCAAATTGAAGGGCCAAGAGCAGCAGTGATTGATCTTAATAATGGCAAATCATTAAGATCTCTGCTTTGGGTGTCTAGCCGATCCACGTAAAGGACAATATCAGGGGGGCATTTTTTGGTGACCTTCTTCACGGAAAATAAAATACTGCGATTAAAACTTTGCTCCATTGCAGCAGATTTGAGACCTGGAGTATCAAAAACCCTGATCTTGACACCATCCACTGTACCAACAATTTCCTTCACAGTAGTTGTGGAGGGTCCAAATGCATATATTGGGATCTTCTCTTCTCCAAGTATAGAGTTTATGGTAGCACTCTTCCCCACACCTGTTTTTCCAAGAACCAGTATGTTCAAGGAAAAGTCCAAATCATCTTTCCTCTCTGCTTCAAGCTGGAGAGCTGTTTCCTTTGCAGTTTCAAGGCTAAATTCTCTGCTGGTTACTCGTCCTGAAACAAGTGCCAACCGGTACAAAACCTGCCTTGACATTGTATCATCAATGGAAACACCCAGCCTGTTAACGAGTCTCAAGTACTTCACCCTTAATTGCTGAAACTTCTCTAGTCTCTTTTTCTCCTCGTCGTTCAAGTTGTTCTCAGAGTCTCTTCCAACTGTGGGATTCGTAGGAGCGAAAATGTTAGAGTGATTAGGACGGGATGCAAACTTTGGGAGTGAGGATCCCAAACCAGCAGGACGCTCAACAGAGAAAAGCCTGGGTCCATCTGAAGTAGTTATCGTGACGTTGCCACCGTCTGAGGCAGCACCTGTTGCTGCTTTCAAAAGAGCTGCCAGTGCGGCAGAATCAAACAACTCTTTACCGCCTTCTTCCTCCTCATCGGTGTCTACTTCTTCATCCGAGTCTGTGACAATCTGACCATCAATTCTCTGCGAATGATCATGAGAACTACCTGCACCAGACGCGCGCTCCAGCTCTTCCAAGAATTGTTTGGCAGAGCTTCCGTAGATAACATCTTCAGTTTCCTCATCTGTATCCGAGCCATGAATCTCATCATCTTCATCTGGAACTTGCTTCTCATCTTCATATTCTAGCACTATCTCACGACTCAAAGTGGTGTTTGGTCCCAAAGACTCGGATTTATCAGGGATCCCTGCTTCCGATTCTTCTTCTTGCGCTTCTACACTGTCTGCACCAATATCTATCGGCTTTGTGTCATGTGCCGATTCATGTGGTGCCAAGTCAGATACACGATTCACCAAAGAAGCTTCAGCTTCTCCACTATCAGCACCTATCTCAAACTCATCTCTGATTTCCTTAACTTCCGAATCAGCTCCCTTCCCATCTTCATTTCCCGTCACGTTCGTGGAATCAACCTCATCAGAACCAGCAATAACAGTTTCCCGATCAGCAAGTCCATCTCCAGACTCCGCAAAAACATTCCCATCTGACTCAGAATCCACAGGCAGCAACTTCGAATTCACCAACTCTTCAGAATCGCGTCTTAGTGTATCAAACTCATTTGCCAACTCCACACCCCCAACAACTGGAATCCCCATGCCTTTAATCTCAGAATCCTCAATCCCCACCACATCGCCAACTATAGCAGCCCCAGAAGCTGAAACATTAACTTGTACAGCTTCCACCACCAAGTCTCCTCCAGTGAAATTTTTCGCATCTGAATAAACCAACTCGTCGTCTTTTGGTTCCACGATCACAGAGTCATCTTCATTTTTCTCAAAATCCACAGTTTTACTATCTTCAGCCACTTCACTTACAATCCCAGGTTCCTTGCCACCAAAACCCTCACTTTCCAGCTCTACCACAACCTTCTCGTTTATTTTATCCCCAAATCCCTCAGAACCACCCTCATTTCCATTACTAATTCCATTTTCTATCACCAATTCTCCAATATTCTCATTCTCGACTGAAGCCTCCTCTTTCCTCAAATCCCCCAAAAAACTCTCAGCGCCCAAAACCCTAACCTCCGAACCACCTAAAGCATAATCGTCATCGTTATCATCGATCCAGACCTTCGCAATTGGTCTCTGGTCACTCCGCATCGGAAACTCAGAAGAACCAACAAGAAACACTCCCGTACCGCCATCTTCTCCACCCGTAAAATCTCCTCCAACCTTCTCCTCACCACTCCCAAACCCGCCGCCGCCACCACCAGAAACCGCCGCTCCACCGCCGAAACCAGCTACGAAGTTGCCACCACCAGGACTCTCGCTATTGTCGGCGCCAAAAACATAGGGCTCCGTCGAACCGCCGACATCGGAGAACTGGTAAGGCGAATAGGGAGCGGAGCTAGATAAACCATAAGCAGAGGAAGCAGGAGAAGAAGAAGGACCTGGAGAGTAGGAATACGTCTGCTCCACTGGCGGCGTCGTGGTCGCCGTCTCGGGTGAAGAAGAAAGCTTTGGGTCCATGGCTATGGCGGTGCTCGGGAGAGACTCGAAAGGATTTTTTTTTTTTTTTTTGGGAGATTTCGATTGTTTGGTTTTCAGAGAGGAGTTTGGGGGGAGAGATAAGGCTTTAAGAGGTAGATAGACTTTGGCCAAGAGCCGCACGGGGTTTGGATTATGGGATTCGATCTGTGGGTTTTTTTCGATGCTCTTCGCATAGGTGAAATAACCAAATTGTCCCTTCCAAACATTAGATAATAATTTCTCCACAATAAATGTTAATGAATAACTAAGAAAATAGGTTCTTTTTGTTTTTGTTTTTTCAAAGAAATAGATTTTTGTAATAAAAATTGACACCCCTCGTCTTATTCTTCACATGCTTATTTTTAATAAATTTTTCTATCACTGAATTACTCATTGATAAAATTTTTTAAAAACAAAAATTATTTAAAAAATACTCATTATACACTCACTTTTTTAAAAATTATTGTACGCTAGATTTTTTCGAAGGCATAGCGATGGAAAAAGAAAAAGTATTTAAACCCATATTTCGAAAGAAAATTATTTTGACTAAACTTCTAATTTTACTTCACCATTTCATCATGCATGGAATACGAAAAGATTCCTGTTTAACGACATTTTCTTAAATCAAGCGTTTTGGTGTCTGTTTTGATCGTTTTTCAAAAAATGATTATTTTGCTCTTGATGGGTCTTAGAAAATATTCCAACGTTAAAAAATTAACTTAAATTTCTTGCTACCCTTAAGGTTGTGAAAATCAAAACATCGATTTTCTTTTAGCAAAAAAATCTATTTTTAAAAAATTTTACGATTTTGACCCATATATGAAAATCTTAATGTTTTTGCCCTTATCATACATTCCTTAGGAAATTCCCAAATCCCTTTTGAGCTTCTACACATAGATTTACTTTCAACCCATAACTATATAGGTAGACACATACACTTGGCGCAAATTTTTCGTTCTTTTTGGTTTTACGGTTTTGGGCCCAAACACAAAATCTTGACATTTTTGCCCCCGAAACCAAAAATAACTATCATGTGCTAAAACGTACAGTTTTTAACAAGGATTAAACCTTTCAAAATATCCTTGGTCTAATTCAAACAATTTCAAAACATTTTCCTTATTTAATCGTTTTGAAATTTAATGCTTAAAATCTTGTAAAATTCATAACTAATCAACCGAGCAGAATTTTGATAAGCTGCTTACAATTTTTAACAATTTGATATGATCTCCAAATTTTATGTTTTAACTTTCCTTAAATTTGGACTATACATTAGAGTTTTTGGCTAATTTTTAAATCTGCTGAACTTTAACATAACCTTTTTAATTTAGTCCTTTCAAAATTTCATAAAATTTTATTCACAAAAGTTGTGCATCTCACTGTTTTAAGTAAATCTCATCTTTTACTTAGAAAATAAAACAACCTCTAAGTCCATCAAAATCAACCATCTTTAAAAAAGCATCAAAACTTTGTCTTTTTAACCTTAAACCATAGTTTTTCATCTTTCCATCATCATCATCCTCTTAACATAGCATTTATTCATGCTATAGAGTGCTTATACATGCCATTGTCCATTCTTTTCATAAATTACATATTAAACATTTAATATGCATAAACTTATTCAAGGTTTAGGGTTTAGAATTTACCCAAGCTTTTTCCAAGCTCTTGCATCTCCTTTTTTTGGTGCCTTAAGCTTTGCTAACCCTCCTTGCGAAAATACATAACATATCCCATGAATATCTCATTCAAAACATAAACAAAGACCCTAGAACACCATAGGTAAAGTTTTGAATTTTTACTTTAAACATTCCTTGTTCTTCCTCCTTGCATTTGTTTATACTTCAAAACATGACTTGGAGGCTTAAACTCATCAAAGTTTTGAGTGGGAGAGACATAGGACAAGGACGGTTTTCTTGAGTGGAATTGGGAGCAATATTTGTGATGAATAACCAAAGTTTTCTTTCAAATAAGTTCATGGCTATTTAAAGACGTCACCATAGGGACTTATTTGCAATAACAAAAACACACTCCCCCACACATCTAATAGCCAGTTTCCAAGGGGAAGATGTGACCATCTAATAACTTGTCCTTTGGTGGATATATTCACTTAGGTCCTTAATTGCAAAAATAGCTAATCTAGGGACGAAATTGCAATTTCAAAAAGTTACTCCCATCGTTGGCCACAACTGGTTCTTTAAGCGGGGAAATGTGGAAAAAATTCCACCTTAGGGGTGTCACCAAATGGGCACCACTTCATTCTTTGACCAATCCAAATTTACCTTGATAGTATTTTTTTATACTATCGGTACACTATTTCTATACTGTTATAAACTTACATAGTAATCTTTACTCATCCATATCCTCCACATAGTATAATTCCTATACCGCTTAACTTTATACAATCTAATTCCTACACTGCATTACTTTTGCAATATAATTTCCATATTGCATAACTTTATCAGTGTAATTCCTTACACTATATTATTTTATCAATATAATCCTTATATTACTTAATTTATGTACTGTTTTATTTTTATACTCTATAATGTTTATATTTCTATACAGTAGTTTTCTTAAATTATGTTTCTATTTTAAAATCTGTTGCAATACATTCTGCAACAATTAAGTTGTCTAGCTTATTTTTCCTTGCTTATCGTCAAATTCTTTTCTTCATTTTGTTTATTCTTTATTTAAAACTATGATATGATTTTTAAATCTTTAAAATCCCATTTTTACTATTATGTAATTTATATAAAAAAAAATTTAAACACTAATCGTTATGACACGTATTTTACTTAACGTAATCCTCAATTATTGTATATATAAAGCACTAAAAATTCTCAGGTGTCACAATCTACCCTTCTTAAAAAATTTTGTCCTCGAAATTAGAACTATCATGGCATTTCTTTTCATGTCTTGTTCTTACTTTTCTATAGCGACCTCTTCTTTGTGTTCCACCAAGAAACCTTGACAAAAGATATGCCCTTATATCATATCCTTTTTCTTTTCATATCAAATCTTATTACCTCTTTCATTCGTAACCTTAATAAAACTAAGTCCTCAACATAAAATTTTAGGAACCCATATCATTCTATTGATGTAATAAACCTTTTCTTGTAAACATTTTTCTTAAAATGTTTTTCATAAACATTTCTCGTAAGACATTTCTCAAAATGTTTTTCATAAACTTATCACATAAACATTTCATGGAAAGGAATGCAAGCAACAACATAATGCATGATTCCATTTATACTCATTTATGAACTTTTAATTATGAGCTTTTTAATATCATTCATTACTTATTTAAACTTCTTATCGTTGTTCTTATCTTTCCTTATCTTGTGGACTTTAGTGTTTGTACAACTTGTTGGAAACAAAGTGCGCAGCGAAATTTTTTTAAAATTTTTCATCAGAATAATTTCTAAAACACAAGTTTGACATGTTATATGTATAAATTAGACATATCTTACTAACCTCAGCGTGCCGAAGAACCTCCGTAACCCGTGTAGAGAAGTAACGTTCCAGAAGAGCCTCAACCAACTGGTCTTCTTTGCTATTCTCTATCCACAACCGGAGTGAGTGTGGGCTCACACGTACAGCTCTTCCACCGGTGACTCTCCTTCCAACCAATAGAGAGAACCCAAAGCTAGTGCTCGTGATTTGTGAACAAAAGCTCTCAGGGAGTTTTCAGATGCTCACTAGAAGAGTATCACTCTTAATCTCTCAAATTGATCTGAGTAAATCATGAGACTCACTCCCTTTTTATACCTATTGGTCCTGGGGTCAGTCCATATCAGATTAGGTCTCAAAACTTGAAACAGAATCAAGTTCGGATCAATATCTGATAAGATCCGCGTAAAAACGCGTAATCTTATCTCCGTTGATCGGTAGGCCGAACAGGCCAGTTTGGCAGGCCGAACACGTCATCTGGCAGGCCGAACTCCCGAGAAAAAATCTCCACGAATCTTTTATTTTCCACCTGAGATTCTAAAGGATAAAGTCTCAGTTTTGATTCAAATAACCCAATAGAGAAGTTATCTGATCAAAACAAACTTTATCAAGATAATCTCTAAGAAAATAAATCAATTCACAATAATTCTACAAGTTTATCTTGTTCTAATTTTGTCCAAAATTAAAACAACCGATAAACAGACAAGAATTATCTGATCGCAATAATTCAACAAGTTTATCTTGAACTAATTTCTTACAAAATTAATTCAACCGATAAACAAACATGAATTATTTGATTCTTACAAATTTTAAACCAATCTGATAAATCTGACATAAGTCACCAATTATTGGAAAAGCACGCCGTGTCGTTACAGGACTTTGTGAGCTAGCAAAGGGGACCAAAATAGACCTATAAAGTTCAAGCTCATGACAATTATGAAACCCAATATCCCAGATATACATTTCACAATTATCAACTCCAACGCTACTCCACTAAAAGCTTGGAGCTGCACTCTCAAACTTTATAGAATTACGAAGCTCGTGTAGCCAAGTCTCCATGACATATCATAGTGTATCGTATCCCCATATGATAATCTATAATCGGCTTAAGGACAAGTTCTGTCTTACCTTCCCGATTATTTTTATCTTACATTCCATTGTCTCACCATTAGAAAACTTACCATCCAAAGATAATATACCATTCAGTTACACCTATGTATCCAAATGGTTGAGCGCTCCAGTTTTCCAATTACAGGATAACGCATATAAGAGGATATCATTACTCCTAAAGAGGAGCTATGGATTCCATATCTATGAATAACAAGTCTACGCTATCAAGAGTCATGCCTCCAACGTACCGGTATGCATACCACTATAGAGATGTGGGAGTCACCCATTGGTACATCAAAAGACACAAGTCGAGACAACGGGCCCACTATTCATCTCAGGATTAAGATACAATACAAATGACTGTCTAAAGTGAATCGATTTGCCAAGACAGAATTATTAATCCAAATCAATTCACTTTATGTCCCGA
Source organism: Artocarpus heterophyllus (assembly GCA_025403435.1). Taxonomy (NCBI): domain Eukaryota; kingdom Viridiplantae; phylum Streptophyta; class Magnoliopsida; order Rosales; family Moraceae; genus Artocarpus; species Artocarpus heterophyllus. The sequence goes on from CM046335.1 coordinate 11,227,458, forward strand.
TCCAACACGTCGTCACCTATGACAACGCGCCAATGTTTCTATTCACGGAGTCCAACTCCAATGGTCAAGACAAACCATCTCCCAAAAGGGATATAGACAACATAACAATCTTTACATGAATAAAGCGCCCAACTTTATTCCCTCGATTGCGGATCATATGTTTTAGACCATCACCTTAAGAATCGTGTCTACTGCATAATCATCCCATCATATGCCCAATTCTTAAGGTTTAGACTGACAGTCTCAGACTACTGTTTGCTTATCATACATTCAACAAATATGAACGTAAAGAGGACAAGATTTGGTATATATAAATGAATAAATTCTTATTGATAAAAATATCTCCAAAAACGTATTATATTTTTACTCCTTAGGGCATACATGTCTAACACAACTATCATTAATCATGAGAACATAAACATAATGTTTTCCTTGTAGAAGACTTAAGGCCATCGAACAATGAGTATAGAACTTTAACTTTACTTATAAACCTCACATCAAAGAGGCTGGTGCAACACTTACATGTCATCTTTGCTTTGCCTTCTTGTTAACTTTAGTAAGCATATCAGATGGTAACATATCATATGGAAATATATTGCAAATCATAACTTGAACTTTAAAACATTATACATTATACACGCAAACAAGCTTTAAACATAACAATTGTAAATACATTGCAAGTCTTGACTTGATCTTTTAAACTTTATGCATAACAAATGCAAATATATTTTAAACATATTCAAAGCATTGAAAATTATTTTCTTTATAGCTCATTACAAGTTCCTTCGTGCTGTAGGTAGTCCTATGGAAGAACAGTAAGACTGGTAGAAGAGCTCGGTATTGTGATAGACAAATGTGAAAGTTAGGTATGGATACCACTATGACAGTTTTCTGCGGCAAAAAAAAAAGTTTTTAGCTCATTTTAAAGGAGATTTAAAAGGTTTTACGAAAGTAAATATTTCTTAATAAGTTTAAGAAATGTTTTGAATGATTTTAAAGTCAAGTGTTGAGCTATATCTTAACTTTGGTTGCAACGGAAGGCGCAACAGTTTTTAAGTATGTTTAAAGGAAAAAATTTACCTAGTATTTTTCTTACTAAATAAGACTAAAGTTAAGAAATAATGTTAAAGCAAGATAAGTGCGCCCAAAAAGGTGGGGCGTCACATGTTAATCTTCTCTTCTCATTAAGGGTAGGAGCTGATTTGATATTTTTACAATAAGATTATTATTCACGGTTGAAAATGGAAAATGGTTGAGAAAGGATAAATTTGGTTAGTAATTGGATGAAAAAAGAAAAAAAAAACAATAAAATTTAGTTGTAAGGATTTTTTTGAAATTTTTAAAGGGGTGTAATAAGTAGAATGGTAGGTGTTTTAGGAAAGAGTGTTTACAAAGTAAAATGAGGGATGTCAATAAATGCAACTTAAATAAATAAGGAGAGTTTTTGTACTAATGTAAACAATTTTAATTGGTCGGCTTGTTCAGTACAAAGAACATAAATTTAATTTTTTATGAGAAAAAACAAAAAAAAAAATGAACTATGAGTTTAACTCGTGAAACAAACAAGCTGTTAACTATCATATTAAATTAGAATTATACAAGATTAAGTAAAATAAAATAAGAGATCAACTTTAATGTCAATTTGTATATCAATTCATGACTTGTCATGTTTTTATTAATAAATGTTTACAAGATTATTATGTTAATAAGTTGCATCTAGAGTCGATATCGTTAGTATTACTCATGTTATAGTAATTTAATGAAGATTGACGGAGTGTTGGTGTGAAAAAAATGCCTTATTTTATCTTATTCTATAAAAAAAATCTCAAATGAAAAAATAGGATAGAATTAAAATGTGTCTATATTTTATTTTTGGCATTCAACTAGCACGTAGTGTCTAGATTTTATTGAACTACCCATGATAAAAAGATTTTATTGGAATTGATGGAGTCCCGTGGAGTGTGGACGATCCTAGTCTATGCAATTAATGTCTTATTTTCTTTTAATTATTTTGGTTGATTATGCTTCCGATTTTTGAGGGGAAAATATCTTTTTGCCTTCTATTCCATCCAGGAGAAGAGTAGAAAAAAAAGGGAACCAAAAAAAAAAAAAAACTCATTTGTCTAAAGAAAATAATTACAATAGTTTCAAGATGAGTATGGTAGACTTGTTATTGTTTGATTGTGCTATGAGCGCATTGCCCAACAGCCGAATGGCACATTAACTCATGCAGTGGTCATGGCACAACTACACAACTACACAAGTGAGGCTTCTTTTTTATCATTATTATTATTTTATTTAGGAATTATTGTCAATATATATTATTCTCATGCGAAAATCGCATGGTAGAGTTAAAAAAATAGAACATGTTTTTTTTTTTCTCCATAGAATTAATATAGAACACATTATTGATAGAATAGGCTTCTACTCATTTTTTGTCATAATTCTTCAATTCTGGGGCCACAAACTTTGGTTGTTATATCTAATAAAACTATAGTTAGTAGAATTTGGGTTAGACATTTAGGTAATCTACTCTTTCGGGCAACAATGTTTGAACTTTCTTCTAACAAATTTGCTTTTTCTTTTTCTTTTCCCCTTTGGCAAGCATAAATCGCAGTCATATATGATAATAAGTTTTAGAATTTTTGACCTCAACCAACATCTTAAAAAAAGGTTTTAAGAAATTTGACTCGAGAAGGCACATTTGATTGCACTATATATTTTTGCCTATCCAATACGTTTGGGGAAAAAAAAAGGACCGACTATCATTTAATCATTTAATTTGTAAAAAGAATAAAAGATGAAGAAACTTTAATATGTTTTTGATATGTCAAAAGTGGAAGGGAAGAAATAGAGGATTTCTTTTTCTCTAGAAAATGAAATTGTGAATTGTTTGGTATAACTGTACAAAAAAGATAGTTTGTATCAATCTATGTATTAATCATGTAAAAATATATATATATATATTTCTTATATTATTTAGTTCATCTAAATAAGAGAGATTTTTTTAATATATTTTATTATGTTAAAAAAAAAAAAACTAGTTACCATTAGTCCACTGCCTACATGAAGCATAGAGTTAGTTGTTCTTATTTTTAAAAAAATTCTCTTATTTGATTAATAGTATAGCCATTCACTTTTTCTTTTTTGGCCAATGAAATAGCCATTCATTTGATAACCTTAAGACCCAACTCCTTTTCTTTCATTCATATATTTTCTCTCTTTTTTACTTATTATTATTTTATTTTATTTAATCCCTCCCTTCTTACAGAACTTATTTTAACTCCTTCCCCTCTCTTTCTTTCTTACAGAACTTATTTTAACCTAAAATTTTAACAAATAACACCTTGTAAACCCTCTCTCAAGATCGACATTGGCCTTGAGTTGGATGTGATATCTGAGCATTTCTAGTACATTATAAATGCATTAATTAAAAGATTATGATAAGCAAGACACATGTCACAAGGATTATTGATTTAGTCCAATTTTTATGATAAATTCAATAAAGTTAAAAATGAGATTTTTAAGGTAAAAATAATGTCATGGTCTTATATATGAAAAAAGGATATGAAAATGAGCTGGAAAGTTTAATTGTTGCAAAAAATATTAAGATAAAAATACAGTTTAAAGAAAATATTGTACAAAAATATGAAAAAAAAATTATACATTATTAGAATAATACAGTATAAGGATTACATTGAAGAAGTAATGCAGTCTAAGGAATTCCACTGATAAAATTATACAGTATAGAAATTATACTGTAAAAGTAATACAGTGTAGGAATTGGATTGTTTAAAGTTAAGCAGTATAAGAATTATTCTACGTGGAGGATATGGATGAGTAAAGAATACTATGTAAGTTTATAACAGTATAAAAAAGCATATTAGCAATAGAGAAAAAACACTGTCAGTATACATTTGGATTGTGTAAAAAAGTAATGTGGGGCCTACTTGGTGACATCCCTAAGGTATAAATTTTTCCACAACTTTTCCCACTAGGAATTTAGTTTGATGAGTTTATGGATTGTAAGTTTTAATTTGCAATTTAGCCCCCAAGACTAAGTTAATTTGCAAAAAATAATTAAAGATAAATTGACACTTGCATGAAGGAAAGAAGGCCACACCCTCCTCCAAGGTGGTCCGGTTTTGGTCATGGCATTTAAGCCAATTTTTTTTATTGCAATTTAGTCTAAAATGATGACTAAGCCTACAAGTCATCACAACTGGACAAAAAAAAAAAATCTTCTTTTGTGGTCACTTATGCATGAACCAGGAAAAAAACTTTCTTTCTTCCCTCTAAGGAAAACCACCCACCCTTCCTTTCATTCTCTCAAAAAGTTTTCAAGAATACAACTCATAATCCATTGATGAAGCAAGTTCAAGCATGGAAGATCAAGGATAATTTATGGAGGTAAAAACCTAAACTTTTACTATGGTTTGTAGTGTTTTTCCTTAAGTTTTTAGATGGCTTTTAATGAGTTATGGTATGAATATTATCAAGGAGGGTTTGCAAGGTTTAAGGCATCATAAAAGAGGATCAAAAAGCTTAGAACAAGCTTGGGTAAATTCTTAAACCCTAGTCTTGAAAATATGTTGTTTTCATGAGTTAAGATTATGGTTTGTAATCTTTATGGACTAAGACATGTATAAGAGACTTTATGATATGATTAAATGCTATGTTAAGAGGATGATGATGAAAAGATGAAAAACTATGGTTTAAGGTTAAAAAACAAAGTGTGACAAACGTTGTCATAAACACTAAGTTTAAGCAAACTAAGTGTTTAATAAAATGATTTTTGAGTTATGGCAAGAAAAGAAAAATGTTATGGCATGTTTTGTTTATGTAATAAGTACTTGATTAAATGATTGGAAAGGTTTAAAGATTAAACCTCAAAAAATCAAGTTAAGGTTCAAAAAAAAATATGTTTAAGGGCATTTTTGAAAGAATTTTGTGCTTGAGGCCCTTCGTGGCCAAATAATTCTTTGGGTTCAACACGTGATTTATTAAAACGTCGAGTCGGACAACTTTCATGAAGAAATCCTACTTGAATTACGATCGAAGCAAGCTGAAAAATGTTGACTTCGTTTATGCCTTATCAAGAACACCATTAAGAATAACGATTTTTAGAAAAAGTTAAAACACAAAAGTTATAGCTCATCAAAACAACTAGGAATTGCAGATGGTTTACGAAAATTCTATACCGATTTCAAGTTATTAACTCTATGAGATTCTAAGTACAAAATTTCATAAAAAAAGAAAATGTTATGATATGTTTTGAATTTGACCAAGGATCTTTTGTTTAATCCTGGCGAAAAAGGATGTTTTGGTATAAAGCAGTCGTCCTTGGTCCCAGGGGCAAAAGTGTCAAGATTTTGTGTTTTGAGCGAAAACCACAAAACTATGTGAAACTATATTTTTCTACTGTGAAGTGCTAGTTCTCTACACTGTAATGGGCAACGAGTAACCACAAATGTCGAGCTTAAAAGAACTTAAAGCTTTTATTAAGTAAAGAATGATAAAATAACGTTAAAGGCGTAAACGTCAGGATTTTCGTATTATGGTCAAAACCGTAAAGTTTTGATAAAAAAATTTTTGCGAAAAAGGAAACCAATGTTTTTTTTGTAAAGTTATAAGAAGGAAGGAAATGTAAGTTTTGTTTTAAAACAGGTTTCGAATGTTTTTTAAGACCCGTCAAAGGCATAATGGTCATTTTTTGTAAAATGGCCAAAGCGGATCTCGAACGCCCAATTTAAGAAAACACCTTTTAGCGGAAATTTTTCTATAACCAATAAATAATGAGACAATAAAGTAAAATTGAGAATTTTAGAAAAGTTACGATGTTTACGAAAAACCCATAAAGGTAAAATCGTCAATTTCTAAAGAAATCACTAAAACGGAGCCAAGCCTCTCAAATTAGCAAAATGCCTTTGATAGAAAATATTCCATAATACGTAAAATAATGAAACCATCAAGTAAGATAGGAAATTTAACTAAGGGACGTTTAAGTTAAGTAAAGAAAAGATAAACCAATGGGATACCGAGTAAAAGAAAGGTAAACCAATAGGATACGCAGTTAAATAAAGGAAAAATAAACCAATAGGATATGAAGTTAAGTCAAAGGAATGAATAGTTAAAATTTAAAATTATATCATCAATCAAGTACATTGATAATAAAAAAAGGTTAACTAATATTCGGGTATTATTTGAACATGACACAAAAGCCAACTAATAAAAAGAAAAAGGAATAAAACAAGAATGCCAAAGCTAAGTCTAGCTAAGTTTCAAACCTCACTTACGGCATGAAGAAAATAAATTTCAAATGCTTTAAATATGTTTTATGTTTACATTTGCTATGCTTAAAGTTTTAAAGATCAAGACAAGACTTGCAATGTATTTGCACCTGTTATGTTCAAAGTATGTTTGCATTTGTTATGCATAATATTTTAAAGATCAAGTCATGTTTTGCAACATGTTTGCATTTGCTATGTTAACATTTAAATGCTACATTATAGCATATGATATGTTAGCTTTGATATGCTTATTAAAGTTAATAAGAAGATAAAACAAATATAATAAGTGTTATACCAGCCTTCTTGATATGAGGTATACAAATTATGTTAAAGTTATGACCTCAATGTTCGATAGTCTTAAGTCTTCCACAAGAGAAGCATTATATTTTATGTTCTTATGATTGATGATGTTGGTACAAACACTAAAATTCACAAGATAAGGAAAGATATGAATGATGATAAGAAATTCAAGTAAGTTATGAATGATCATAAAAAGCTCATAAATTGATGTTCATAAATGAGCATAAATAGAATCATGTATTATGATATTGCTTGCACTCCTTCTTATAAAATATTTATGTGATATGTTTATGACAAACATTTTGAGAAATTTTTTACTATAAATGTTTATGAAAAACATTTTAAGAAAAATGTTTACAATAAAAGGTTTATGAATAAGTTTTATGAAAGATAGTTTTAAATGTTTTATGAAATTATGTTTGAGCTTACTGAGTGTAAGCCCATTATAAGTTTCTTTTAGTTGTAGGTAGTCTTACGGAAGACCAGTAAGATTAGTCGAAGAGCTCGGTGTTACAATGGATATATGCAAAGGTTGGGTATAAATACTACTACAACAGTTTTCCCTGCAAAAAGGAAAAGTTTTAATTGTTTTTTTAAAAAATATTTTTAGAAAGTTTTTAAGAAAGTAAAATGTTTTATTGATAAGTTTTAGAAAACATTTTGAATAATTTTAAAATCAAATGTTGAGTTATGCTTTAACTTATGTTGAAGCGAAAGTCACAATACTTTTTTAAGTATGTTTAAAGAAAAAATTTACTTAATGTTTTTGCTTACTAGTAAGTAATATTAAAGTTTAAAAAATGATGTTTAAGCAAGATAAGTAACGACCCAAAAAACAACAGGGCGTCGCATTGGTTGCCGTTTCTCTAGCCTATGGGTGGGGGTGGCGCACAACTTTGTTGTTTATTAGGGCAGATTACAACTAGGAGATATCCAACATGGGGAAAGTGGCTTGTGGTCTGGGCTCCTCAGCCTTTTTATTTAGAGAAGACGGTTTAGGTCTCGACACTTGTGACTTGCCCATGTGTTTCATCTGTTTTTATCGGTGAGCAAGTCAAATGTCTTCTAGATCTAATCCTTTTGTAATGGGCAATTATTTGCGAATTTGAGTATGTATTTTGTTTAACTTGAAATGAAAGTTTTCTGAAAATAATAATAATAATAATAAAACTCAATGAACTCTGTATATATCAAGTCCATGCTTGATTCATTTTTGTCATTAAAAATTATGTGATTTTAATGTCAATTGTGCAATTGTATTTCCCCAATTAAAGTGAGTCAATTGCTTAAATTTCTGGGGATAAGGATGTAAGTAAAGACTAAATCAAGGATAGTACAGAGCTTTACATTTTTTTTTTAAGAAATAGGGTGTTTACGAGTATTAGTTGGAACGAATTAGTTAAAAATATTATAACATATGAGAGCTTTATATTGGAGTTTGGTTTTTTTTACACTGTAACATATAAGAGATTTGTATTGTAGTAACTAAAAATTTTAATTAAAACGGACAATATCAAACATATTTTAAAAAAAATCAATTTGAGGTAAAATCCATTTTTAACGGTAATTTGAATATAATCTATGCACCTTTGATGGTACTTTTTGGTGAGAATACCGAAAAATTGAACATTACGCTGCTGACCATCTAGAATAATCGTTATGACCTTTTGTTTTGTTTTGTGCTAAATAGAAACTTAGGCTGGTTCATACTAATATTAAAATAAATAAATAAATAAATATATAATATCTATTCTATAATCTTTATACATATATTATATTATATATTTTTTCATAAAAGAACGAATGGGCAAATCAACCGTTCGCTGACACATGGGTTTCCCCATAATTTTTTTAATATTTTTGTTTTTCTTTTTCATTTTTTTTCAATTTTTAGCTTTTTCAATTTTCTTTTCATTTTCTTCTTTTTTTGTTTTTTATTTTATTTTTTATCTATGTTATTTTTCATCTTCTTTTTTGGCTTCTTATTCTGTGTTTCCCCTTTTTGTTTGTATCTTTTTTTGTGCTTTTATTCCCTTTGTTTTTTCCATTTCTCCCTCCTATTTTCATTTAGAGTTCCAGACTTCATGTTTTCCCTTCCTGTCTTTTTACTTTTTTTTTTGCTTTTACTATCTTTTATAGTTTTAGATTCACTTCATTAAATTTGTATATTCTTATGAATCGTTTAAGATGTTACTTTATTAAATGTAACTTTATACTTTTGTAATTTTTCCTTTCTATTTAAGAAACGTATTTCTCCCTAATCTACTCTAATTGAAATAATTTTTTCAAATATAGGATTACCTAAATTATTTTTTTTGTAGTTAATTTTTTCCCAACTATGGTCCTCATAAATATTTTTCTTAAATGTTTCCATCAAATAATTTATTATCAAGTATGTTCTTACCTAAATATTTTTATTATGCAATCTTCTCAAATACTTTTCTTTAGTATATATTCCATAAATAAATTGCTATGTAATTCAACTTTTTTTTTCATTAAACTAAACTATTATAATAAAAAATGAGTAAAACTAAATTTCAAAGAAATTTGAATCTTTGTATAATTTTTTTTTTAAATTTACATGTGTTGAGCGTGTGCCTAACATTAGTATAATTATAAGGGCCCGTTTGTTTTGAGTATTATTTGGGCTCAATAGACTCAAATTTGGATTCGAGTATCAAGAATCCTTTAGATATATGTATATTTCTCCCAAAATCCGAATCCTTTGAGTATAGTTCAAGTTTTTAAGATTTCTCATCCCTTTAAACTTTTGATACTCGGATATCTCTATTACAATAAAAACTAAAAATTCTCTCTCTTATATTTGAGAAAAAAATCATAACTTCTTCATTTGATATCCAATTAAGATGATTTTTTTATTGTGTTTTTAGTGAAAAGAGGAATAAATTAAGATCCATATTGCATATTTTTAGGATCATTAACATTAAGAGCACGTTTGTTTCGAGAACTCTTTGGATTCTAGTATTAAGAATTATTTGGATACGTGCTTGTTTCATCCAAAATCAAAGTCCTTTGAGTATCAAGAATCTAAGTTTTCAGAGTTCTGACTCCCCCTAAACTTTTGATACTCGGATATCTCTGCTACAGTAAAACTAAAATTCTCCCTCTTATATTTGAGGAAAAAAATCATAACTTCTTTATTTGTTATCCAATTGAGATGATTCTTTTTTTATTGTGTTCCTATTGAAGAGAATAATAAATTAAGATACATATTGTATATTTTTTAGAATCATTATTATTAATATTTTATTATATTTATTGATATATCAAAAACTACTTTTACTACTTCTCTAAACACAAATTTTAATTTTATTCTATACTTAGATTAAAACTTAAATGCACATCCAAACGTCAATTCGGATAACAGTTCAAATTACTAACTCAAATCATAATTCAAATCATATTAACTTAAATCAAATCACTAATTCGAATCCATTTATCAAACGGACCCTAAGATTTTATTATATTTGTTCATAAATCAAAAACTATTTTCACTATCTCTCCAAACACAAATTCTAATTTTCTTCCATACTCATTTCAAAACTTAAATGCACATCCAAATGCTAACTCAAATCCTAACAATTTAAATCACTAACTCAAATTAAATCCTTAATTCAAATTTATTTACCAAACGGACCTTAAATAGTATCAAGATCATCACTGTTTGTCCATAAAAGCCCCATGGCCACTTTATTTATTGATACAAACAAAAAAAAAAGCATACTTTTTTTATTTTTTTATTTTTATTTCCATTGGAAACATTAAAAAATAGTTGAAATTGAAAGATTCTCTTATTTTTGTATTTAAATAAAATTAGAAGATTCAACACCCAAAAAAAAAAAAAAAAACAGAAAATTGGAAGATTGTGAGGATTATGATTTTCAGCCCTGTTTTCGTCTTACCAGCGGAATCTGCGTTCTTCTTATGTTGTCTATGGACTTCAGAGGATGACGTTTTAGGATTGGGTTCTTATGAATAGATTTTTGTTTATTTCTGCATTTTTAATATTTTTGAGTAGAAAGTTTCTGCATTTTTTTTGTTGTTTATTGGTCAATACGTGTTTAAATTTACTCCCTCTTGTTCGTCATCACAAATGCGTGGCTAGAATTTGTTGATTCCTTCAACATCTATAAATCTATATGGTAGAATTATCTGCTTTGTAAAATAATATTGTCCAAATTCTAACCTAAATAATTTTTCCATTATGGAAAAAACCAAAGAAAATATTTTTTTAAGGATCTTTTTTTCTCCTTATAAGAAGGGAATTTACTGTATTGTAAGTAAACATGGGTGGTTTGGATGTTAATAAGCTAATAAATTGTACCGAGTGAAAATTCAAAATAACAAAATGTGCAAAATTCTATTTTATAGTGATTTTTAAATTATAATGCGAGAAACAAGAGATGCCAATATTAAAACAACGTCCCATAAAAGAAGAAACATTAAAACAAAGGGGGTAACATAAAAGCAGGAAACCAATGAAAAAAATTATTTTTCCCTAAAAAATGTCAATATAATTATTTTGAAATGGAATATTAAAAAGATTCAAGTTAAGGAATGCAATTAATGTTCACACTCAAGTTCATTTCTTTTTTTTTTTTCATTGATGTCTATACTTAATTCATTTTTTTTTTTTTGAAATGGTTGTCTATACTCAATTCTAATACAAAACTAAATGCAGAAAAATAAAACATAAACAAACATAAGGAAAAAGAAAAGAAAGGTTATTGATGTATAGGATGCTTGAAAGAATAAGGTTATTGATGTATAGGATGATTGAAAGAATAGTTCAAATAATTTGAACCGTAAATAGTATAAAATTCTTACATGCTACAACGAAAAGCTATAGTGTAAAGTTTTCGTATGCTATAGTTCTCAAACTCAAAATAATAGTTTAATCTACTATCCTAAACACCTTGGTAATCAACTAAGAATCTTACCATCAAAAAATAAACTGAATGATAAAATTGACATCTAATATGGAGTTTGTTTGTTTGTTTGTTTGTTTGTTTTCAAGTTTTGCTCTGCTTTTTTTAAAGGGTGTTTGACAAGCATGATTAAATTTAATTTTTTAGTTTAAAATACTGTAATATGTAAAAACTTTACATTATAATAATTTTTTATTTTTTATTTTTACATATAAGAGCTTTATACTTTTTTTTTTGTCAAAATTTGGTTTTAACTAAACGCTATTCCGTAAAAGAAAATCATGAAACCCCAGTTGAAAAACCCGTCACAGTAGGGTAATCATTGAGTGAGGGCTGGGCTGTTAGTTTAGCACACTAACTACCATGGGATCCCAAAAGTTTGCCCTTTTGGGCCATCCACCGGCCATGTGAGGGAAATAGCAAGGTCCTTTGATTCACACGAAATTATTATTTTAAAATTCAAATTCAAGATAATATTCAAAATATCTAAAAGTATATATAATAATATAATAATTATTTTAATAATATTAAATTTGTATTATATAATTACATAGTAATTATTTTAATGATATCGTCTTTTAACATATGTTGAGGGTAAGCTCGGCGCCTCCACCGAGGACCCTAACTTGGTGGTCGGCAACTCAGTTCGGCAGACATAGGCTACCGCCCGACCCGACGACTTATGCTTCTTCCCGAGGTGCCTTCCATTTATCTGAGGGCACACCCCTAAGAAGGCTGCCACCTCGGGGATGTACAGTAGCTCGGGCCGGGCCATGCTATCCATCATAATACGTCACTACTCATCCTTGTAGGCCAACACCAGGCAGACGTGCTGCCGTCCGATAGAGTCCAATCCATTGGACAATGGACGCGACACTTGTCACTTATTGCTTGATACACTTTGATGTGACACCTGGGTAATGGGTAAAACCCATCTTACACCCGATCCAGCTGGTGGCCTATAAATAGGATGCATTTATGACGTTTTAAGGAGAGAGACTTCCTCATACCTAATTAGCTGCCGACCTCTGCCGAGCAATACTTGCCTTGAGCATCGGAGAGCCCTTGTCTATTGACTAACCCCCTTTCTCCGAATCATCCCTCTTGCAGGTACTCACTCCCGACCAGGGGCAAGCTTAGGAGGAGGTCATAAGGTATTTCAGTCACACGTGAGTGTTGATCCGACGCCGGACAGCGGTAAGCATCAACAACATACATAGAATATTTACAAACTCAAATCATATTTTAATTTAATAAACATAATTAAATTATTTGTCTCCTTAAGTCTTGATATGCCTAATTTGAAAACTTCATGAAAATAAATAGCATTTATTTTACATATCTTATCATTTTAAGATGTCTCATACTGTTTTAGCATGTGTTTTTTAATTTAATCCTTCTATTTTTTTCTCGTTTTTTTTGTTGTGTCTCTCTCCCCTTCTCTCCTTCTTTTTCTCTCCTCCTATCTTTCTCCTCAAATTGTAGCATCGAAAAGTCACCATAGTCGAAGAGAGAGAACCACCATTGCCATCATCTTCTCAGACGAGCATGAGATCGGATGGAGAAAGTGAGGTTGGGATCGAACTTCGAACACGAGACTTGCGTATTACTCGTCGTCATATTCACCATTGCTCATCAAGATCCGCTGTTGTGCACTAGAATGGGGAACCAAAGATGAAAATATGCGTCGGCAGTGACAGCTTTAAGGTGATAGAGGTCTGAGGCTTCAATGGAGGTTTGAGACTTTGATAATGTCGAAGAAATGATAGAAGCTAAAGACGACGTGGCGAGTTGAACTTCATTGCGAGTAGTAGTTGCCGATCGTTAGGGAGGAAGACAGTGAGATGTAGGGGACAATATCGATTGCCAACCTCATCTCGTCAAGCAACTATCAGTGTGTGACAGCAAGCCTTGACTCGGACACTGGAGAGGGCATAGTAGATAGAAGGAGAGAATTTGGTTTGTTATGGTTTTCAAATTTTCATACTTTGGACATTATGTGACTATTTGGCTGAGTGGTGGGAACTACGGTTCCCACCATAAACTTAGTTATAAACAGTGTAAAACTCTCACATGCTACAATAACAATAAAACAAATTATTATTGTGTAAAGCTTTCACATGCTACAATAAAAATGGTTCTAACCAACAGTTCCCACTACCTTTCCAAACACCCTCTATGTTATTTGATAAATTTGGATTTGATTTAAATAGTCTATTTTTTAACCATTCCTATATTTGGGCCTATTGATTTGTATAATTCTATTAGCTTGGCCTATTTCCTTTATTCTCTCACTTTTAAAAGGAAGTAGCAATTTTTTTGGGAAGACTAATTTACTTAATATAATGTAAAAAAATTAAAACTAATATAAAATATTTAAAATAGATGTAGAAAATAATATGTTAAAAAACATATGTTTTATTATAATTAAAGCGTCAAAAATATCCCTTTTCATTTTATTTTTTTTGTTTTTCATCTCTTTCCTCTCTTTACTTCTTGTCTATTTGTCTAACCCCATACCGTCGGAATTCATTGCCAAATCACCGCTCGACCTCACGATCACGAAGCCTCACACAATGGTGGTCGATGGCCTCATGATGACGATTTCGTCTTCACCAATCTGCAACAACAAATCCGTCTTCTCATACCTACATATGCGACGAGTTCCGATAACAAGTTCATCTTCCCCAATCTGTAACAATAGGCCTGTGCTTGGCGACTTTTCAATATTCGTGGTGTCATCGTCTCTGTCTGTTTCATGAGGGAGCGTGATCGGTGATTGTCTGGAAGGAGATTGATGAAGGAAAAAAAAAAAAAAAACACATTGAGAGAAGGGGAATAGTAGTTCAAGGATTTATATCAAAGAAAATCTTCATATACGCGTTTTTTAGGGTTTTATAAATATGATATTTCCTTTTAAAAATTTGTTAAAAATTATATACGTTGCAATTTCCCTTTTAACATGTTAATTTTGGGATTTTTTCCTAAATGTTGTTTTTTGAAACTTACTATTTGTATGAATACCACACATTTTTTTAAAATTTATTATACCCCTAAAAAGTATTCTCTTAGATGAGAGAGAAAGGTGAAGGATGAATAGAGAATTAAGAGAGTGTCAAGACTTGTCTATTTTAATTAGTTTGGGAAAAAGCTAAACAATTCAAATTATTTTTTTGAATAACATGAGTGGTAACATGGCACATGTGTTTTTTGTTAAATTTTTCGTGATATGAATGTATTTATAAAAAATGTGGCACAATATCTAACTTCTCCTCTTGTTTTTATTGTTTTTTTAGGGGGACAAATGAGTTCAGTTTCTTGAGTAACTCAAACACTGTAGCATGTGAGAGCTTTACACTGTAATATATTTTTGTTTTGCGTTGTAACAAACAAGAGCTCTACACTGTTACATATTTTTGTTTTAAACTGTACCATGTAAAAGCTTTATAAACTATACTGTGCACGGTTTGAATTTATGAGTTTGAGGGTCAGTTTTAGAAAATACCACTTATGTGGCTTTGTTTTTTAATCTTACAACTTCTATGAAAAAGTTTGAAACATACAGTCACTTCCATAAAATATAAAGACATAATTGATCATAAATATTTTAGGTTATGGTTAGTCAAACAAGTGTTATCTGAGGATATTGTTGTGTTTTTGTCTAGAAGAAGTGGTTTGAATCAAACGAAGAAAAAATAAGTAGTATAACATAATAATGATAGTGAAAAAGTGGAGAATAATCCCTCATTTGTCAAACCTATGGTTAAAATAAAAAAGTTTTTAGCACTCTCTCTCTTAAAAAAATTGGCCACACTAGGAGTGATACCCCACACATCATAATCACATTCATATTTCTTTTTTCTTGATAACAAAAATTCAACCTATTTGCAGTTGGCTTTGAGATTCATGCACAGATTAAAAAACAAAAGATGGATAAACCGAATGATTGGAGCAATTACTAATTACTGTAAACATAACAACAACAATAAATTGCGAAAAAAAAGTGGACTTGGATTTTAGATTTCTTTATGTGCTGTAGATTTATTTATTTCTCTATGCATAAGAGATTTATTTCAACTAAACAAAAAATGATAGATATTTATGATGGCACGAGAGATAAACAGGTAGTCAAACTGTTGGACTTATTTAACGTATACTTTTCCTCAGCTTTTAATATTAGATTGACATTAAGACAATGATTGAGCTTGATTAGCTCCCTTAAAAAAGAAAAGCTTAAATTAGTTGAAACATCATGCAATGATTGAGCCCGTATGATTCATTTCTCACCTTTTTTTTTTTTAGATTAGATGCATGTGATTTTTTTTTTTCAAACAACAAATTTAAGCAAAAGATAATCCAACTTTAAAGTTTGAGTCTTGGGTTTTACTGCATTCGCGTGAACTTAAAGCTTAATCCTGTGGACAACTTTCAACAATGACTTTCCCACGCAAATTGCAAACAAGAACAAGTATTCTAGTTTTAAATAAATTTCGGCAAAATATCAAAGGGTAAAATATTTGAAAAAAATATAAAAATCACTGGAATTTATTTTATAGCTTTTTTTAGTATTTTAAAATACGATAAGCAGTCATAGGGCTTTTGACAATTGACTAGTTTAAACCAAAAGCTTGAATCAAAGTTAATTTATTATTTAAATTTTATGAGAGAAAATATTATAACAAAATATTTTATGGTTTTGAACTATTACTCTTTAAAATGTACGTAAACAAACATAAGCATACTGGATAAAAATCTTAATATCAAAAGAAAGTTCTATAAAATTAAAGCATGGGTAGAATTCAATTGTGATTCAAGCAATATTGGTATGACAATTTAATTTACAGAGCATACAAGCATGCTAAAATAGAAATTTTTATTATATAACTAACAAAACATTGATAAACAAAACTACGTTGGCTGGTAACTTTTACAAACTTTTTTTTCCATAATTTCCTGGTGTTTTGGTAACATTCAGGAATATTTTCCAAAATTATATAAAAAAATATACTGGAACGTCACCAATATTGTTTTTTCTTTCTTTTACTGATATTTCATGGTATTTACAAAAATTATTTGCCCGTGATTATAAAGCACTTGTCAGCTGACAAGGTTTCATTTTAACACCAACTTTTAGACCGTGTTTAGTAAAAATGAATAAAAATTGGAAAAAAAATAAATAAAGCATATAACTTATACGGGAGAACTTTCGCCCTTCTCGTATTTGATATAGATTCACTCTTCTTGTCTTTTCATCATTTTTGAAGGGCTTAAATTGACATACCTTGAAGAATTTGAAACCACCTCATTTGGTGTCCAATAAATATGACAAATTCATGGGCCGCATGAGATTAATAAGGTATTTAAAAAGTGTGGTTAAAACTAAAATTTTTGAATTTAAATTTGTAATAAGTGAGAGCCTTAGACCATAGTTTACTTTTTTTTATCGCTATAAATGTGAGAGCCTTATATTATGAGTATGTTTGACAACACAGCTAAAACTAATAGCTAGAACGATTTTATTATAGCATATATGAGTTATACACTGTAGCCTATTTTTACTTTTTATACTATAACACGTGAGAGTTTTATATTATAGCAGTCTCAACTATACGGTGAGAATAATATTGCCAAATATACCCTATAACAATTAAAAATTTTGATTAAAAGTGATTTTGCAAACACCAAATAATATGTTACACATAAAGCTACTTACTGAAACGTTAGCCGACTACACTATATCAATCAAACAAAATATTGTACGCATATCTATCCAACTTGGGTCTCTGTCGACATGAGTTGTAGAAGGTAATAAGGGATGATTGGTCAAAGTATTTGGCTTGTTGCCAGGGAAATTGAGAGTTGGGCCATAAACAAATGGTACCTCCTTCTATCATTTGCACATGTCTAGCCCCCAACTTTGAAGCTGTGCATTGTATATATATTTTTGAGTGGCAACTTGCAAAGTTTGTTTTGGGAATCATTTATGCTCACAACTTGTTCGCTCTCCACTACAAAAAGCTAACTTTTCTTACTTACTGCCTCTCCATCTCTTTTGAGACAACTTGACGTGCAAAATGTAATTTAGTGTTTTGTTTTTTCTTTTCCTTTTTTAATAAGCATTTACTATTATGTTTTCTTATGGGAGAACGTCTCGTTTAATGCATAGTCATATGTCCTGTCAATAAGGTATGCTTTATGCGCACCATAAAATTCTAGTATTTTGGTTTAAAGAAATATCAATTTAAGTTATATATTGACTCGGTTAGATTATTTTTGAACTATGTCAGTTTTGCCAACTCACTTGATGTTCATTGACAAAGAAAAAAAAGAAGAAGAAAAAAACATAGAATTTGAATAGTTTTTTCAAATATAATTTTCAAAGAATACATACAAAAATAAATTTTAATACATTCAAAAATAAGTTGAAAAATTAAATGAATTTTACTACATTTGGAAGTAAATTAAAAAATAAATATAAAGTACTGATAATTTGTAGATATTTTTGCAAAATTTATGTAAAATTTTCATGATATTTTCTTAACACTACAATTTTCATATAAATTTATATTTTTTTATAAAAATATTGATATTCTCTTCCACAAAAATTCATGGATACTTTTAAAATACAAAAATTTTTGTAAAAATATCAACTTTAAAACCTTGGTTGCAACTAGTTGCTTTACAAGTAAAATTCGATTTTTGGGAATTTGAGAACCGGGTGAGTACCAATTGTCTTGAAGCAAAGGCAGAAAACTAGGACAAAGTGTAAATGGTTGGAACTTCTAAAGAGTGTTTGGCCTATTGCTTCTAAACAAACTACTGTGTACCGCGTAAAGTTCTTAGCAATTATAATAAAAAACAAAAAGTTGTTACACTGTAAAGCTCTTGTATGATACAGTTTTAAACCAAAATTTATAGTTTTACCGATTTATCAAATACTTTATTAAAGTTTAAAGGATAAAGTAGAGCCAACCTAAAATTCAAGATATAAGTGTTAACCTAAAATTTATGATTTTACCCTCAAAGAACCTCCACGTGATCATAGATATTATTTTTCCGCATACCAGGTTAGGCCGGTTATAAGAAATTATGTTTTGTATAAAAAAAAGGTTTATTGAGAAAGTAAAATACAACCTAATACTGCTAAAAAAAAGCAACGTAATACTTTTTTTTTTTTTCTAGTCTAGTAAAAAAAACAATGGAAGCACAAAGGTCTCCACCTGTAAAAATAACAGAGCACAGCAACGGTCACTAGCGCAGTTAATGAAATTCAATACAATGCTCAACATATTTAGTATATTCCTATACAAATTAAACAAGACGAGCGATTCATCTAAAAAAATAACAATATCTTTTCAATATTTGCCCTTCAATCTAAGAACATATTTTTAAAATATGTTTGTTGTGTAGTGTAAATGTCAACAAAAACGAAATAGTAGGAGGCTAGGAGTTTAGGCATTCACCAAACACCTCCTAAGCCATAAATACCTCTCTCTCACCTTCCATATATATTTACATATATAAATTTCTAATGTACCATATTTTAAGTACACAAGCAAATTACCATATACATAAATTTTAATATTTTAAGTACACAAATATTATACTTACAAAAAAGGAACCAGCAGTGGCAATATCAAAAAACTAGAAAAGTCCAATATATATATATATATAATAATAATAAAAAGGGCCATGAATTCAGAAAAAAAAAAAAAAAAACCGCCTCAAGTGTATTATTCCTCAATTACGGATGGATTTACCTTCCTCCCAAATTAAAATAATAACAATAATAATAATAATCCCAATCCCAAGAACTCTGTATATAAGAAAGCAAATCAAAAGAAGAAAGAAAGAAAGAACAAACAAACGAACGTAAAGAACAGAAAAAAAAAAAATATATTAGGGAAAATTTATTTTTTTTTGTTTTAATTATTTTTCAGCTTTGATAAACCGGTCGCCTTAAATCATTTCACCTCCCTCTCTTCCCATCTTCTTGTCTCTCTCTGTCTCTCGAGTTCTCTGTGCGGCCACACCACCACAGAAAAGCCTTGTTTGGATCGGAGGCTGAGGAGGGGAAAAAAAAGAAAACAAAAAAAAAAAAAAACCGAACCCACACCATGGTCGAGACAAGGCGAAGCTCCTCATCCAAACGCGCCCTATCTTCTTCTCCTCCTCCCAACAACCCCAAGCGATCCAAGGTAAACGTTTGTTTCCAAAAACTCCAAGCTCGTTTATGGCTTTTGCATGTATGCGGATTTTCTAGGTTTGAGAATTCGATGAGTTGTTGATTGTGGAATTTTTGATTTGATTGATTGATTGGGATTTTTGGTGTTTTTGGATTTGTCCGATCGGCGATCGGGAAAAACCCTAGGCGTCCGAGTCTTCGTCGTCGACGAACGAGGTTCAGAGCGTTGAGCCCGTGGAGCTCTTGGGTCCGGTGAAGGAATCTGTGTCTGAACCGGGAGGAGTGGAGCTCCGTTCGCCTGATCCGGAAAACGCCGATCCTCTCAAGGCCGCTGCCAACGACGTCGCGGAGTTCGATGCGGCCGTCCTGCCGGAGAAGTCCGTCGAAGTTGTGGCCGAAGGTCTGGCTTTGGTTTCGCCGCAACCTTTAGGTGGAATATTGTTACGACATTCTTGAATTTAGGGGTTTTTTATTTTTTATTTTTTATTTTACTGTCGGAAAGATTGACTCTTGGGGGTTGATTAATTTAGGTGACGCGGCTGTTGATGCGGAGAAGTCGAACGCTGTTGCTTCGGCGAGCGGTCGGGGCAAGAAGCGTCCGTCGAAGCTGCCGAAGTCGAATCCGAAAGCAGCTTGGGGAAAGCTTCTTTCCCAGTCCTCTCAGGTGGGTTTTTCCTTATCCGCAATTTCTAATTTTTTTTTGATATAGGGAATTGTGTTCAAGGTTTTGTTGTTGTTGTTGTCTCATCGCATTTCATAAGAAATTAAGAGAAAAGAACAGCGACTTTGGTTTTTGTGTATTACTACTTTGAGTTTTTGACAAATTGGGCACTTCACCTCTTGTGGGATTCTTCTTGTTAGGCTTTTTATTTCAAATATGGTGTACCTTTATGACATGGCAATATGTCATAATCTTTGTGTTAGTTCGCATGTTTGATATGCCTAAACAACCGAGTATCATTAAATTGGCGTTGTTTCTTTTCTGTACTGTAGTACGTTTCAAGAGTACCATAACTTATTATTACTCATGGGTCGTGACACACTATAAGGTGGTGGTTTTATTTTTTTTTCAAATGTTATGTATGTGCAATATTCTTGTTGGTTCCTCTATGGTCGTAGTTGTGAAATCTTTTATTTGAGAATTCTTGTCCTAGGGGTCGTTTTATTGCTGTTGCAATACAAACTTGTTTGTGATACACTTGATACTGTTTTGGTTGTCATTGTGAACCCTTTTTGTAAACTGTAGTCAATGTTAATTATCAAGGAATGTGGATTTGTTTGGATATGTAGTTGAGGTGAATGCTGAAATCTTTTAGCTCAAAGGGGAGGGTCATATGTAAAGAACTAGGAAGTGTAAATTTTCCTGTACTGTGAAACTTCCTTCACAAGAGTGGATTGGACCAACCTTGTTTCGTAATTGGAGTAAATTTGATGCTGGTTGATTTGCCTGTGTTGCTTGAGAGATTATCTGGAACATGTTGCAGTCTTGACCCATCAAAGTCTTCAAGCCTGTTCTTTGAGGCTTTTAAGTGCTGCATACTGAGGCCTCATATTGACATATTTTTACTTGTTGCTTAGGGATGATTGTGTCAGTCTTTTAACAAGGGGGAAGTGAATGAGAACTATTAATGTCTTTTCTTATGATCAGTCCCCCATTTTGTGTCCCCTGTATGAGAGGTTATCAGAATTTACCCTATAGATAGTGATCATATCGGATGTATTGACCTCTTCATGATCAATATTCTTTCATGTGCAAAGTTATCCCAATGAGTATAATACCATGAAGTGCATGGAACTTTTCAAGATTCATTTACTTCTATCTTTGCTGGTCATGGGAAGTATAGGATTTTGGGTGTTTGGCATTGTAACGAGCTATTGGACGAGGTTTGGTAGCGCATATAGATATATAATTTTTTTCCTTTGCTATCCCTTTTTTTTAATGAATAATTTGAATGTCAAGTGCTTATTTTTTTTGTGTATGCTTTTGTTTTCTTTCTCCTGTTCCTTATGGTATGTGGGAATACTCAAACCTTGGTTTTGTTTAATTTTAATTTTTTTTACTGATACAAGGCATAATTATGGTCTTAAATGTTCCTTTGTTTGAAGTAATCTCACTTTTCTTTTGTTTCCCTGGCAGAATCCTCACCTGTTCATTCGTGAGACTCTTTTTACTGTTGGTCAAAGCGTCCAATGCAATTTATCGATTAAAGATCCATCGATTAGTAATACTTTATGCAGACTGAGGCACATAAAGGTATGTCTACTTGTGGGACACTTCTATTTTGAAAAAATGACCAGTTCAATATGTAAATGACCTTGGGAGTAACATGTTATCTATGATTCCTTTGCTAATTCCTTTGCTGATTGGCTGTGATGATACTGACATCTGTTTACTATCAATTATAATTTTTACAGCGTGGTAATGCATCTGTTGCATTGCTGGAGATAACCGGGGGCAAAGGTGCTGTTCTAGTAAATGGCAAGCCTTATCAGAGAACTTCAAGCGTGATTTTAACTGGAGGTGATGAGGTCGTGTTTAGTTCACTTGGGAAGCATGCTTACGTATCCTTTTTCTAACTTGGGCTCCTTGCAGCCTTGAGTAATAACATTTCACTCCTATTTAATTTAGCTTTCTTTGTTATAGAACCACCTTGGCAGTGTCTTTCTGTCTTGTGCTGTCTTTCAGAGTGTTTTGTGTGGTTATTATGTTTGTTACCTGTTTCATAAATCTTCAATTGTTTCCCTTGATGCCGGGTAAGATCTTCCAACAGCTCGGCAATGAGAACATAGCTTCTGCTATTCCCCCTTCAGTAAGCATCTTAGAAGCCCAGGGTTCTCCAGTGAAGGGAATTCATATTGAGGCGAGGTCTCGGGATCCGTCTGCTGTAGCTGGAGCATCAATATTAGCATCTTTGTCAAATTATAGAAAAGATTTATCCCTTTTCCCCCCACCTGCTAAAGCTGCTGGAGAATTGCAACAAGATGCAGAGATATCGTCGCTACCTGCTGGCTGTGTTGGGTCAGGTGATATTACTCCAGACATTGACATGAAGGATTGTTCTAATGACAATGATCAAGCCGGTACATCTTCAAGGGAAAAAGAGATTGCTCCATCCCCTGATGCTGCCAATGAAAACCCCAATCTTGACAGCACTGGCTTGGATGCTTGCCTGGATGGTCAAGTGGGAAAGGTCTCTGGGGCAGCTTATGAATTAAGGCCACTCTTGCGAATGCTTGCTGGTTCATCTTCTTCTGACTTCGATTTAGGTGGTCGTATTTCAAAAATAATTGATGAGCAAAGGGAGATTAGAGAACTTTACAAGGATTTTGATCGTCCAGTTATGGTATCAACTAGGAGGCAAGCTTTTAAAGATAAATTGCAACAAGGAGTTCTGAATCCAGCTGATATTGAAGTTTCATTTGAAAGTTTCCCGTACTACCTAAGGTAGAGACATTTACTTTTAATTATATGACATGAAACTATCATGATAATTATACCTAGCGACTTACTTTCCTTGGTGCATAAGATTTCTCTCAATCCATCTGTTTGTCATGTAGAAAGTAGATGAGAATGAGATACTTTGTCATTCTTCTTTGGCCTTGATTAATTGATAATTTGATATTTCTTTACTTACTCGTTCTTGTTTATTCATTTTGCATTGTTACAGTGATGCAACAAAAAACATTTTGGTTGCGTCGACATACATACATTTGAAGTGTAGCAAATTCACAAAATACACATTGGATCTACCTTCATTGAGCCCACGTATTCTGTTGTCAGGTCCAGCAGGTATGTAAATGGACTTGCAGGCGTGCGTTTGGCAGTTTAGTGCCTTTATGTCCTGATTGGTTCACCTGGGTATATCCAATTTGTTTATTTATTTATTTATTTTTTTAATTTTTGTGTAGGCTCAGAGATATATCAGGAAACTCTTGTCAAGGCACTCGCCAAGTATTTTGGTGCTAGACTGCTTATTGTTGAATCTCTTCTTTTGCCTGGAGTAAGTTATTTGAAGTCTATATTTGGTTCCCATTACAGGGTTTTATCTACTTACGATTCTTTTCAAGTATTTTCTGACAACATGCTGCTTGTTTGATAAAATTTCTTCTAAACCTAGTCCTTTTCTGACCTTAAAATTCAAGCTTTGGTTTGAATTATTGATTTTGCATTTCTTTGGGCATTCTATATTTTTATCTTATTACATTTCTTGGCATAATTTCAGTTACCAACACCTAAAGATTATGATAATAATCTAAATGGAGCAAGGCTTGAAAAATTGTTTTTTCCCAACCGAGCTACACAGGCTGCTGGGTTATCGAATAAGAAACCAGCTTCAAGTGTTGAGGCTGATATTACGGGTGGATCCACTGTAAGCTTTCAGGCTCCACCAAAACAGGAGACATCTACTGCATCATCTAGAGGCAGTACACTTAAAAAAGGCATGACGATACACAGTGTTTCTTTTTCTTTTTCTTTTTTCATTGCTCATTATGAGGTTTCTTGTGGTGATTATTCTGTTTATAGCTGTTATTCATACAAGTAATACATCTCAAGAACTTATACTCACTCCTGTAAAATTACACAGGTGATAAAGTAAAATATATGGGTCCTCCATCTTCAGCACTTTCTCAACAGAGTTGTCCCCTTAGGTACCTGTTGATGTCTGTTAGTTGTGATTTCTGTTAGATAATTTGGTGAAAGTTATTAAAATTTTTTGGGTTGTATCTCAGTGGACCGTCAAATGGTTACCGAGGAAAAGTTCTTCTTACTTTTGAGGGTAATGGGTCCTCAAAAGTTGGGGTTCGATTTGAGAAATCAATTCCAGATGGAACTGATCTAGGCGGCCTTTGTGAGGCCAATCATGGTTTTTTCTGTTCAGGTGTCTTCTCTGACTCCTGTTTTTATTTATTTATTTATTTATCATTTTGTTTAACTGAATTCTTTTATTTGCTGCAGTGTGATTTTAACTACTGTTATATGGTCTTTTCCTTACTCTGCAGCTAATCATCTAGTTCGTATAGATGGTTCTGGAGGTGATGATTTAGACAAGCTTGCTATTGGTGAACTATTTGAGGTACTTGTTTCGCATTGACCAAATTTTTTGCTGTCGTTAGTTGTCTCTGTATTAAGTTCTGAACTATCTCATGTGTAGGTTGCATCAAACGAGAGTAAAGACATTCCTTTAATTTTGTTTATAAAAGACATGGAAAAGGCTATGGTGGGCACCTCAGATACGTATACAGTCTTAAAGGGTAAGCTTGAAAATTTGCCAGAGAATGTTGTTGTGATTGGCTCTCATGCCCAGTTGGACAATCGTAAGGAGAAGGTATGTTTTATAGTAGTAGTAATAGTTGTTGTTGTTGTTTTTTTTTTTTTTTTTTTTTTATATTAAAAATTTGTATTCTTTGGGGCACGGATGATTAAGAATACTTTTGGATGTTGGACATTTGCATGTACTGTTTTCAGTCCCATCCTGGTGGTCTTTTGTTCACAAAATTTGGAAGCAATCAGACTGCTTTGCTTGATCTTGCTCTCCCGGTATGCCTTTACTGCAAGATATATATATGTTTTGTGGGGGGCCTTGGGGCTATGTTTGACAGTTTTTTGTTTATTCACTTGTATGTATAGACTTATAGTGGTATTTTTCTACATTTAGTAACCCAAATAGTTTTCACTGCCTTCCGTGCAGGAAACTTTTGGCAGGCTGCATGATAGGGGCAAAGAAATCCCCAAAACAACAAAGCATCTGACTCGACTTTTCCCCAACAAAGTGGTGATACAGTTGCCCCAGGTAGGCTCTACAATCCACTTCCCAGGAAAGTAATTCTGGTGTTGCTGAATTCTTATTGTCTGATGAACTTTCTGTAATACATCGTCTGTTAGGAGGAAGCACTTCTTTTAGACTGGAAGCAGCAGTTGGAACGTGATGTTGAAACCTTGAAAGCACAGTCAAATATTGTTAGCATTCGCACAGTGAGTATATATCTCCTAACCTGGTATCTTTATTTATTATCTTATACTTTTGTCTGCCGTTGGGTGTTTGTGTTGTGAGTTTATTCCTATATGTACCACCTGGTTAGCAACTTGTCTACTTTGATGATTTAATCAGGTTGGGCGTCATTCATAGATAATCCTGTGTGCGGTGGTACTTGATAATCTTTTCAAACTGTTTTTTTGTCTGTCTTTGCCATGCTCTCACTTGCACTGTTGTAACCTATATAGTATTTACGTGGACAGAAAAGTTTTTGTCAGCTTGCTACTTCCATTAAGCTTTATTAACCTAAAAAATACGCTAAAATTTGCATGGTACTAGTGCTGTGCATGGTATGTTGCTGTAGCAATCAAAAAGGTGTGCTGGGTGGTGCCACTGAAGGGGAGAGGTCACCAGTGGGCTTTCTTATATTAATCTGGAATTGGAAGCATGGTGGATTATTAGGATCCTAAACTAGTACTAAGATATTTTGCTCCTTAATATATTAGTTTCTAAAGGAGTATTACTGGATGCAGTTGCCATTGAATTGGTACTTTTTATGGTAATATAGGGGCTAGATTTTCCTAGATTATTTATTGATGGTTGGATATCAGTGGAGGACACGGAGTGTTATGCTTCTTATTAAGTTTTGCTGCAAGTACCAAATTGATGAGGGGATTCAACATTTTCAAAATTTATGGTGCTAGCCTTGGTTCTATATTATTGTTGGTGAAATGATATTTGGGAGTTGAATTTGATGTTTACAATTTTTTTTTTTTGCCTTCAGGCGATCGATCGGATTGGCTTGGATTGCCCTGACATTGAGGCCCTCTGCATTAAAGATCAAGCACTTACAATTGAAAGTTTGTATCGCTGAACTGTCCTCTAGTGCTGAAATTTTATGCCGGTGATCTGTACTCCACTTTTAACTTTTGCCATTCTACTTTCTATGATTTTCCTTTTTGAACAGATGTTGAGAAAGTTATAGGTTGGGCCTTGAGTTACCACTTTATGCATTGCGCTGAAGCTTCAGTTGAAGATGACAAACTAGTAATATCAACTGAAAGGTTGTCGAAAGTTTCCTAAGTATTTTATTGACTGCTCTTGAGGATGTTGTAGAATGCTCTCAATAATATTTCTTTACTTTCGTTGTCCTTACATTGGTGGTTGGTTTTGAATTACAGTATTAGGTATGTTGTTTACTTGTGTTGTCCTTACATTGGTGTTCTGTTTTGCATTACAGTATTAGGTATGGCTTGAATATCTTAGAAGGCATCCAAAATGAAAGCAAGAGTGTCAAAAAATCTCTAAAGGTAAGCTTAATGTTAGCTTGAGTGCACTGCTCCTGAAATTAAATTCACAGCCTTGCAAAAGTAGAATGTTCTCCCCAACTCCTTTCCCCTCATTTTTTTTTTGGTATATTGGAGGTAACGTTAAGAGTTTACAGGATGTGGTTACGGAGAATGAATTTGAGAAGAAACTTCTTGCTGATGTTATTCCCCCAAGTGACATTGGGGTGACTTTTAATGACATTGGGGCCCTGGAGAGCGTGAAGGACACTCTGAAGGAATTGGTAATGCTTCCTCTTCAAAGGCCCGAATTGTTTAACAGAGGACAGCTGACTAAGGTGAAATTCTGGTCTCACAATAATTTATCGTTGTTGTTGTTGTTGTTGTTGTTTTTGTTTCTTATTTTTATTTTTAACCTTTGAAATATCTCTATTCATTCTACAGCCTTGCAAAGGAATATTGCTTTTTGGACCTCCTGGTACTGGGAAAACAATGCTTGCAAAGGCTGTTGCTACTGAAGCTGGTGCAAATTTTATCAACATATCGATGTCAAGCATCACTTCAAAAGTATGATGTGTATCATATTGGATGTGGATCTTTTTTGTGGAGTTTTTAACTCGTAAAACAATATCATAACTCTTTGTTATTTGCAGTGGTTTGGTGAAGGGGAGAAATACGTCAAAGCTGTGTTCTCTTTGGCTGGTAAAATTGCTCCTAGTGTGATATTTGTTGACGAGGTTGGTTTGTGCATCTGTAACTGTTCATACTCTTATTGACTTCTTTTAGTTTTATTCATAGGTGTCACTTCACTTGTTAATCATTGCACCGCTCAAAATAATTGGTGGTGGTGGTTGCAGGTTGATAGCATGTTGGGGAGACGTGAAAATCCAGGAGAACATGAGGCTATGCGTAAAATGAAAAATGAGTTCATGGTGAACTGGGATGGTCTGCGTACCAAGGATAAAGAACGTGTGCTAGTACTTGCTGCTACCAATAGGCCTTTTGACTTAGACGAGGCTGTTATTAGGAGGTTTCCAAGGAGGTGAAACGCTGAACTTTCCTCCAATTTATCCGTTAACCATGAAAAGCAAGAAAAATCAACTCTATTTGCATTAATCTTTCTGCAGGTTAATGGTAAACTTGCCAGATGCCTCTAACAGAGAAAAGATAATTAAAGTGATATTAGCCAAAGAAGAGCTGGCACCTGATGTTGATTTAGAAGCAGTTGCAAATTTGACCGACGGATATTCTGGAAGTGATCTAAAGGTTGCCTGTTGATTTGATTGTTACAACTTTTTCCCATGCCATCTCCTGATTTACTTGTTAAAGGATGTTATAGGGTTCATCTGATTACCTTTTTGTTGCAGAATCTTTGCGTGGCAGCAGCTCACCGTCCCATTAGGGAAATTTTGGAGAAGGAGAGAAAGGTTAGTTTCATAAAATTGTAATTACAAATGGAAGCTTCTTGTAAAATTAAAGTTACTATTGTTTATGCTAATTCTGTCTCAAAACTTCTATGACTGTGTTTAGTTCTGTGCGATTGGTTCTAACTACCTGCAAGTTCTCTCGCTCTTGCTTTTTGGGTCATCATAGGGTTTGATTCATAGCTCCCAAATTCCCAATACAGTTTTCAATGGAAAACTTAGGAGAAAACATATGTTCATGTTCAGACCAAATCAGATATCTTTACATCACCTTTTTATTTCTAGTTGCTAAATATCCAAGTTAAAAACATGAGACCATATTCATCATCTTTTTATTTCCAGTTAAATATCCAAGTTAAAAACATGAGACCTATATGGATTTGTTTGCTTACACTTCCATCGAGTCTCGAAATCTGTAACTTTCAAATACCTTTGTTAGTCTTATTGTTATTATTATTTGAGCATATTGGTGAAGTCCCCTTTTCCATCACATATTTCAGGAGAGAGCTCTAGCTTTGGCAGAGAACAGACCTTTACCCGCATTGTACAGCAGTACTGACGTTCGTCCTCTGAAGATGGAGGACTTTAAGTGTGCTCATGAGCAGGTATATACATTTGCTACGTACTTGCATTAAACACGCACACGCACACGCACACGCACGCCACTGGCCTATTTCATAGTGAAACAGACAGACTAGGTATGATCATTGCACGGGAACTTGTTTTCTGAACGATTTTTATTGGTTTTCAACGAGAAGGTATGTGCAAGTGTGTCATCTGAATCGACCAACATGAACGAGCTCCTTCAATGGAATGACCTGTACGGAGAAGGCGGTTCAAGAAAAAAGAAATCTCTAAGTTATTTCATGTAGAAGAAGATTTTCAGTGTATAGCGTTGCACCAATGTTTTCATTCTTCTTTGTGTCACCATAGAGGCGGTGGCATGCTTTAGGACCTAATACTAATGGAAATTCCATTTGTAGGTCCTGTTCCCCATTGTATAATATATAGGTCTTTCTTCTCGTCATTGTTTTATTTTTCCCTTTTCTTAAATTTATTATTTATTAATTTACCCTCAATGTTAGGAAGTTCACAGTTTCTAAAATCAAAGGTCGTTTGACACCTAGCCTCTTTTTTTAGAGGTTTTTTTTTTTTTTTCCCCTCTACTGTATATACTAATTTTCCCATTAATGAATAAGCATGTTTTTCTATTTTCTTCTCTTTTTTAATTCGTTGCTGTCTGCTTTCTATGTGGTGGCTGTATCTGTAATTTGATTCATTGATTCAAGTTTACATTTTTTAATGTATATTCATCTTTTTAAAACGTGATTCATGTGACTGCTGGGTGTCTGCTTAAACAGAACTTTTTGAGCTTAAAGTCCATTTTGTGATGATGACTTTTGAAAGATAAAAGCAAGGGGTCTATCTCGCTCCTGCTCTCGTTATATTCTCTATTTCTTTATGCTGTGCTGTTGCCGTTCCGCATCACAATTTCAAGTTGCAATGGCCCATTTCGAGGGGGAAAAAAAGAGGAAAAAAAGAAAGTTCCAGCGCCACGCCTCGAGGGTTAGCCAAAAAAAAAAAAAAAAACCCTGTATTAACGATTTGATTAGAGAGTAAAACCCTATAAAGAATTTATTATCTTTATTCGTTGCTTTTTTTTTTGTTTGGCTGGAATTTAGTTTTCATTGCTGCCTTTTGCTATGAAACAATCTTAAGCTGAAAAATGTTAAAGGATACCAACTTTAATATTAACTTGTAAATCAATTTATAAGTTATGTTTTTGTTGGTAGGTGTCTAAAAGATTGTAACATCTATAAATTGCGTCTATCAATGATTTGATGGCAAATTAAGAGTTGACACATGAGTTGAAATTGGAGTTGATATGTATAACATTACTCATCTTAGAAGGATTTTTGTCCCAAGAAATCAAAGGAGATCTTTAATAGACCAGTCAATGGCTCAGGAAGAGATTGAGAGTATCATGTTATTTTGCTTATATGATACACTCCACTAATTAAAAACTGACATTTAGATTATTTGATGCTATCAATACTTTACCTTTCCTACCATACTTTACATTAATTGCTTAGTCTTAGTTATCATAAAATTTTCCGGCTAAACTCATATATTGATTAGCATGAAATTTAGACAATTTTGGTAAAACTATAATCTACACTTGATCTAAAAACTTAGTATGTTTGAATCACTAATATATTGTTATTTATTAACTTTGCAAGACATATTCAAAAGGAATAAGAAGAAGCACAAGGGAAAAAAAATAGAACTCACCAAAAAAAGAAAAGAAAAACGTAAAAGAACAAACCCTGGAGGAAGTGATTTCCATTGCAAAGGCTGGAGTTTATGTGGTGAAATAATTCTTGATTTATTAACAGTTTGCGATTTAATTTGTGTGTACGTATATATACAGTGTTTAGTTTTCAACTAGAAGTCTCTATATCAACATTGCTCACAATTATTTTTTGTTATAACAATGTACAAATGAAAGGGACAAATATTTTGCCATGCAAGTTTGACTAGAACAACCATTGTATAAATGTTCTTTCTTTCTTCTTCTTCTTCTTCTTCTTCTTCTTCTTTTTTCCGCTGCCTTTGTGCTTCATGTTTCATTTAAAAATATTTAGTTACAAAAATTTAGTTAATAATAATATAATAGTGAATCTTTTGTTTTATAGAGTTTCTTAAAGAGATTAAATTGTAGAAAAAATGGTTTTTCTTTTTTAACAATCACTAATTTGAAATCAAAATTAATTTACACAGAAATTTAAGTATAACATTGATGACAATTATGACTAAACAAGTACAGTAGGAAGGTTAAATATTTGGGAGAAAAAATCAACCAAGTGTCGACCTTTAATCATTCAATTTTGGTAAAAAATACTGTAGCATGTGAGAGTTTTAAATTATAATTTATTTTTTTGATATGGTAGAATGTGAGAGCTTTGCACTGTAGCAACTAATGTGGAATTTGGCAAACTCAATTGCAACTCAAACAGTGTAAAACTTTACATGTTATAGTATGTTATGTTTAAACTTTCAGTTTCAACTTACCTTTCAAATATCCTATAAAAGTTTTTTTGTTGAAATTGAGATTGTCAGACATGCTATTAATCTATTTATTTTACGAAAAAATCTTGATGGGCATTGAAAAAGTATTTTGATAATTTCCATAAAAATTTTAACTTAATAATGGATTTGCTTATTAGCAGTTAAATTTATAGACAAAAAGGTAATATTGACTAAATCTAACTCTAGGTTGTAAGACCTACATAAAAATAATAATTTTAGTCCAAGTTAATGGTTTGAAAAACTGGGTCCGTTTAATAAATGGATTCAAATTAGTGATTTAATTTGAGTTAGTATAATTTGAATTAGGATTTGAGTTAGTGATTTGAATTGTTATTCAAATTGACGTTTGAATGTGTATTTAAGTTTTAATCTGAGTATGAAATAAAATTGAAATTTGTGTTTGAAGAGGTAATGAAGATAGTTTTTGATTTATTAATAAATATAATAAAATCTTAATGTTAATGATCTTAAAAAATATGCAATATGGATCTTGATTTATTCTTCTCTTTATTAGGAACACGTAAAAAAAGAATTATCTCAATTGGATATCAAATGCATAAGTCATGATTTTTTTCTCAAATATAAGATAAGAATTTTAGTTTTTACTGTAGCAAAGATATCCGAGTATCAAAAGTTTAAGGGGATGAGAACTTTGAAAACTTAGATTCTTGATACTCACGGCCCCTTTGTTTCGAGAATTCTTTAAATTCTTTAGACTTAAATTTAGATTCGAGTATTAAGAATCCTTTGGATATATGTTTGTTTCCCCCAAAATCTAAATACTTTGAGTATTAATAATCCAAGTTTTTAGAGTTCTGACTCTCTCTTAAACTTTTGATATTCAGATATCTTGCTATAGTAAAAACTAAAATTCTTTCTCTTATATTTGAAAAAAAAATTCGTAACTTATTCATTTATTATCCAATTAAGATGATTCTTTTTTCATTGTGTTCCTAGTGAAGAGAGGAATAAATTAGGATCCATATTGCATAATTTTTAGGATCATTAATATTAAGATTTTATTAGATTTGTTGATAAATCAAAAACTATTTTCACTACATCTCTAAACACAAATTTCAATTTTATTCCATACTCAGATTAAAACTTAAATACACATCCAAACGTTAATTCGGATACCAATTCAAATCACTAATTCAAATCACACTAACTCAAATCAAATCACTAATTCAAATTCATTTATCAAACAGACCCTCAAATGATTCAGATCTTGGGGAAAACAAATACGTATCCGAAGGATTTTTGATACTCGAATTTAAATTTGAATCTATTAAGTTCAAAAAATGCATGAAACAAACATACCCTTAGATCATTAGTAAATTTCCACCAGGACAAAATTCCTTATTTATTTTTTTTTTACGGGGACAAGAATTTATTTACAAGCAAAAAAAATTATTCTGTTTATTTATTGCTATTTATTTTTATCGCACGCCAACTTGGTAATAATAGAGAAGAAGCAAATGACAACAATAAGCATCATAACGAGGGCTATCTGCTATGTTATATTAGATTTTTTTGAATTTTTTTTTAAAATTTTAAAAATATTTATAGTAAATAATATATTTATGATGTAATAACTTTTATATATTACATAAATAAAAAATATTTACATTTATTAAAAATAAGAAGATAAATTTAATTAATAAATACATATTTTATTTATTATATAAATAAAAATTATTTACCTAATAAATAAAAAAATAAATATATTATTTACATCATAAATTTAATATTTAATGTAAATATTTTTAAAACCTATAATTTATTATAATTAGTTAAAAATGATGTTTCTTATCGTTAATTTCCTCAGGCCCCTCTAGAAGGAGCAACCAAACACAAGCAAAAAGTAGGACATTGGACTTAATATTGTAGTGATATATAATAGTCGGTCCTCTTCTCCCTCTTCGTTGATTATTTTTTTTTATTTTTTATTTTTGGTTTTGGGAAACTCAACTCGAAAGGAATCAATTTGAGGTCATCGCAATTTGAGAATCGAAATCGATACCAAAGCAGTAATTATTCTCTCTTTTGTGTTATATATATATATATATATATATAGCAATCATCTGTCAAGTGGGAAAAGCGCACGTTAGCATCAAATTTAGTTAATTTAATTTAATGGAGGTTATGTCCCACTCGTCAACCTTCCTCCTTCCACCAATCCCCGCCGACCGCCACCGCCCTCCTCTATCCTACGCACTCGTCGTCCTTAACCAGAACCTCCCCAGATTTGCTCCTCTGCTCTGGTCCCACGGTAACCTTTTCTGCACTCTTCTTCTGCGCATATATTATTATCAATCAAGTGTACAGAGTTTTTTTTTTTTTTTAAATAATGATGGTTTGCTGAGAAATTGTATTGCGTTTTGTGCGTGTTCGTTTTAGAGCAGCAAAACTGCGTTTGTGCGCCGACGGAGGTGCCAACCGCCTCTACGATGAATTCCCTCTGCTTTTCCCTCAAGAAGATGCTGCCGATGTTCGAAACAGGTTTTTCCTTTTTTTTTTCTTTTTTTTTTTAAAGAACAAGGTTCTCTTTTGTTGTTTCTATCAATTTCATCGTTTTGTTGTGTTGTTTAGGCATTTGTGTTGTGAGAATTTTTTTAGTTTTTTTTTTAATTTTTTATTTTGTTGTGGCTCCGAAAAGAATCGTAGGGAAAACAATCGTACTTGTCGCTTCTTGTTTATTTAATTTGGTAATTTTTGTTCAGTTGTTTGCTTTTTGAGCACGCATTAATTGGAATATTCGGGAAATTTTTTTCTTGTAATTCGTTTCGCCTTTTTTTTTTTTGTTTTGTTCTTCTTTTGTGAAAAGTTAATTAAAGTAGTTATTATTCTCCTTCAATGCGATTCCAGATTAGCTATTCCGCTGACAAAAATTCCAATTCCAGGAAAAAAAAAAAACTTTTTCTTTGTGTATCCTAAAAGCACAAAATAAAATGTGGGAAAAAAATAGAGAGCTGCATATTGGAGTCTAACAGGTTAAAGGATTTTTTTTTTTGATCATTGTTTGTAGTGTTCTTTTCTGTTTGGAACTGTGTATAGATTTGTGTGTTTTAAGCTAATTCTCCACCATTATGGTTGGCGATGATACCATTGGACCTGTTTGTGGTTGTTTGAGCTTCACCCGTGTTTATTTTAATGAAATATTTGTGAAGAAGTTATGACGAACTTAATTTGTTATTCACTTGAACTTAAGCTAGGTACATGCCTGATGTTATTAAAGGTGACATGGATTCAGTCCGAACAGAAGTTCTCGATTTTTATAGAAGCAAGGTAACGTTTACAATCCTTTTTCTGAAATTTTCACAGTACCGTTCCACTTAATTTTTTGAAGGGCATTGTCCTCCAGTGAAATTTCAATTCAAACCTTGTTCCTGGGATTTAGCTTTCCACGTCATGCATTGTTGTGATGTTGCTGCCCAGTGGTTTGCATCTACTCGGTGCTTCAGATCTTACTTAGAATTTCATTGTTGGCTTACTTATTGGATGCAGGGAACCGAGATAGTAGATGTATCTCATGATCAGGATACCACAGATTTACACAAATGTGTATCATATATATGCGACTTCACACCAAATTTGGATAAGTCTAACGTAAGTCGTCTCTTTTCATATGCTCCGTTTTCAGTGAGGTTCAGCTTCATTCTGATTTTTTAGGCGCCTTTGGTTTGAACTATGAGATCCATAACCTTTTGAAAACTAAGGTTGAGATTTTGCTGTGTTCGGTTAATGATATTTTTGCTCATAATAGCATTTGGATTAACTTTTTGTTGATATAATAGCAGCGATGCATCCTGGTTGCTGGGGCACTTGGTGGAAGGTTTGACCATGAGATGGGAAACATTAACGTATTATACCGGTTTTCATCCTTTCGTATAGTTCTTTTATCTGACGATTGCCTCATTCACCTTCTTCCGAAAACTCACCGTCACGAGATTCATATTCAATCGTCTGTTGAAGGGCCTCATTGTGGACTCATTCCCATTGGGATGCCTTCTGGAAGGACTACAACCACTGGGCTCAAGTGGGATCTGAGTAAGTATTTTCAGTGCATTTCACTATATGGTGCTTCCAATTCCATTTATTGTAGTTTGATTTGCCGGTCATAATGATGCATTTGTAGTGCATATCCCATCTATATCTAGTTCTAGATCCTAACTTATTTATTATATCTGACCAAAATTAAATGAGGCAAATTGAACGATTCAACAGCGCCTTTGTTGGGTGACTTTATTGGATATTTTCTGTGGTTCACGCTTTATGGCTGGTGACCAAACAAGAAGATGAGCATTAATAGCAGGACTTTTAAATCCATCTTCAACGCAAGTCTATTATTTTTCCACTACTCCTTGACTATAATTACTTGTGGTGTTGCATGATAGAGACGGATTTTGTAGTGCCATAATAATATTTAAAGAGTTTTTCCTGTTTGTAGCTGTGCATTTTTCTGTTAAGAGTGGTGGGGCCCCACTCACTGTTTTCTTTGTCCATTTCAGATGAGACGGAAATGAGCTTTGGCGGCTTAGTAAGTACTTCAAACGTAGTTGAAGGAGAGAAGATAACAGTGCAATCCGATTCAGATCTTCTTTGGACTATATCTATCAAAAAGCTATAATGTGACTTGATAAGAGGTGCACAAGCTAAACTTATACAAGCTTTTATTCCATTGCCAGGACCTGTCAATTTCCTCTGCGGAGGGAGGTGCATACTTGGTTTAAATTTTGGATTTATTCTCTCCCATTCTTATTGGTTTATGCTACAATTCATTTTAACTTATAGTATATATCGTATTCTGATGACATTATTTTCTAAATAATTTTGTTTCACATGAATAATATTTCTTATTGGTATTTAACTTCAGCATCCAATAAGTTCTGTTTCCTCATACTAATGCCAAATAGGTGGAATTTCTTGGCAATGTATCACAATTGGCGCTTAGGAATGTTTTCTGGTTTTAAATAAATCCTGTGCATTATTCTAATTTTCCATTGTGCAAGCTCAAGCGCCTTGTTTTCGCCTGGTTGATTCTGAGTATCAGTGGATTTGCACTTAGTTTTGAAGCAAATGGAGAGTTTGAAATAAGGGTGTTTGGGAGCACGGTTCCAATCACAGAACTGTAGTTCAAACCAATTTTGTTGTAGTGTTTTCTCTCACAAAACTTGAAGCATAAGTGGTTTGAACTACAATTTTGTTTTGTGATTGTGTTCTCCTTACTTCTATTGCTTTGAGTATGTTGCTGTTCATCACAAGTAATAATAATCACCACTATACACATCATTAAATTTAACCTTTGGATCTCACAAATGGGACCAATATCTTTTTCTATAATGGTGTTCATCACCATAGGTGATTTATCATTTTCCGTTTTCCTTTAGGACATGTTTGGTACATCGTTTCGTATTGTATTGCATTGTATTGTACTATATACAGAAAATACAATATAACACGGTGTGTCAAATAAGCCCTTAGGATGTTTATTTTTACCACTTTATACATGTTTTTGGAGAGTCAAAATCTATGGTCCCTAAGTTTCATAAATCAAACATGGTTGTTAAAGCCACATACTTTTTTTTTTTTTTTTTTTAATAATGCCTTTTCACCCTCATTCTATGAATGTGAACAAACCACTTTATTTTCATCTCCATTGATAGCCACGAGATGATATTACTTTGTTAGCTAGTCCAAGTTTTGCATCTTCCTTTCACAAATTTTTGGTAACAAAGAAAAATAGAGCAACTTTTTATTGGAAGTCCAGTTTTTTAGCTCTTTGAAAATGAATGGCTACCAAGGGATCAACTTTCCCCAAATCGTGATGCTATTAACCAAATCTCAATTTTTCTAAGGATTGAGAACTCAAACCAAATATCCACCCCTAGGGCAAAGGTCTTGGTTTATTCTATTTTATTATATTTTATTTTAACCCCCTTTGTTTATAATTGTGATTTCTGTTATTTTTTCTTGGAGGGAGAAGAGTAATAAAAAAATATACATTAATTTTTATTTATCAGTTTAAATTGTTTAGAAATTTAGTTAAAAATACAAGTTAGAATTAAAGTAATATAATTTGTTAGAGCCTTATATTGTTGTAAATTTTTACTTTATTCTGTAACATGTAAGAGTTTTATACTGTAGCAATTGAAATTTATTAATCCTAATTAGATTTGTCAAATCAAGCCTAACTCTTATTATTAACAACTCTCAATCTGAAAGTGTTCAGGTTTAAATCAGCCCAACGGGATTGAACTCGTATTTAGAGTGATTTTGAATGTAATAATTTTAATTAATGTGTTTTGACTTTTTACATTTTTTCAAACTAAAAGGTCAAAAAAAAAAAAAAAAAAGAGATAACGTTTGCCCTTTTTGTTTTTTTTTTTTGGTGTTTATTTCTATGTCGTCATCGATTCAAGCAACACGTGAACACCAAACTGTACACCTTTCACGATCACGAAAAATGACCAACTGTTGTCTTTTTAATTATTAGACATGACTACAGGCAACATGGCTAGTTTAAGTAAAATACTTTTAGGCACCACTTTAAGCACTACAACTACAAAAATACGTGAGTCTTTATATGCCAAATTTATCTTCTATTTAATAGATTTAAAAAGAAAAACGTGTCCTGTAACATCTTTGTTTTGCAACTACTGTTTTTAATAAAATTAGTTTTAACTAAAACTTTTAATTGCTACAATATAAAGTCATATATATTATAATAATATAAAAAAAACTATAAGATAAAGTTTTTATATATTATGTTTAAAAGTTTCAGTTCTAATATAACTCTCAAACATTTTATAAGTTAACTCTCAAACATTTTATAAGTTATTAATATCGTCATTATCAAACAACAGGCTACCTACATAATGTTTTTTTTAACTTAAACGACAACAAAAGTAAACAACAAACACGCCGTCTTAGTTAATGTTTATAAATCAAAAGACATAATCCACTAACGTAAAACATGACGCAATTTTGTTTTTCATTTTATTTTTAGTTTTGGAAAAAATTACACCGTATCCCACGTGTTTTTATTTTAAGAAAATTATATCGAATAATACAATTTTCAATTTTAACGTAAATAAAAACATTTTTAAAAATATTTAAGGATGTAAAATTTCTTAAATTAGACAATTTTTGAACACCTTATTTAAAATTTTAACCATTTATTCTTTTTTTCTGCTTTTTTTTTTTCATTGTTTTCATCTCTCTCCTCTCTTTGAACTGATTTCTCTCTTCTCCCTCCCTCTCTTTCCCTGACGGCGATGGCGAGCACATAGTAAGACGGCATCGGCAGTTCCTGGGTGAGATGGCGGTGGCGGCCACGACTTCGGCAGTGGCTTCTACATAGCTGCACCTCGCGCGATTTCGGCGAAGGCTTGTGTGACTCAGACACCTGCATGTCGCGCAACTCCGGCACTCCTCCTCGCGCGACTCTGGCGATGTCTCCTTCACCTCGTGCGACTCCGGCGCATGCTCATGGCGCGACTCCAGCGACAACACTTCCACCTCGCACGACTCCGGCGCCTCCTTCTTGCATGACTCCGGCGAGGGCGACGGCGAAGACGAATCGGGAAGAGTTGCTCGTACTTAAAGTTGCAACGCATTTTTGAACTTCTAGATATTTTTTTAATTTGGTTGGGCTACTAATTTTTAGTTGCATCAAATTGTGCTATATATTTTTATTCTCTTTTCAACTTCGCTTATTTGCCTCATTTACTATTGACGACTGATTTTTTTTTTTTTTTAAATTATCGGAAAAGAAAAAAGAGAAGAAAATTGTGAAAAAATTCCAACGGATAAAGGACATGTCGCTTTACGCAGACGACAACAAATATGTAAGCTATAAATATGTCGAAATTAGTGTTAGACGGAAACTACTGACGACATGTCGCTTTTATGTAAGCATGGTAGATAAATATGTTTAGATATAAAGGATGTCTCATTTTAATTCTGTGGACGGTAGAGAAGGGTAGAAGAATAACGCAAACACAAATGACGTGCCGTCCTATTATTTATAAAACTAAACAACAAACTGCAAGATACATGTCGTTTTTCTACTCAAACGACAACATAACAAAACTACAAACTATAAACTACATCTCGTTATAGAGCTAAGGCTGCGTTTAGTCGAGGGGAAAGGAATAGAAAGGAAAAAGAATGAAGGTTTTATTCTGATGTTTGGTTGTTTTTTGGAAAAAAATAGTTATTCAAAATGGAATGACTTTTCTATCAAATGGGTGAATTATCATTCCTGCCTTATATGGAAGAAATAGCCATTTCAAGTTTTTTTTTTTTTTTTTGTCATGGCTACCCTTGAATATTATAATTATAATAATAATAAAATATAATATAATAATTGTAATATTCTTTTATTATATAATATAGTATATTGACAATAACATAACATAATATAATATAGTTGTAATATTGTAATTAATAAAATCATAATTATATTAATAATTGTAATATTATTTTATAATATAATATAATATATTATTAATATAATATGAATAATATATTTTAATTAACAATACCATAACTATATTTTATAATTGTAATATTATTTTATTATAATCATAATAATATAAATTATTACATAATTATGATATATTATATCAATAATATAATTAAGTATTAGTATGATATTATGATTCCAATATTATAATCTATTATATTGTATTATAGGCTATAATTACATAATCATTATTATAATTCAATTTATTTATAATTATTAAAATATAATATAATATATTATTATATTAGTATAATATAATCTATTTCAACTATTGTAATTAGATTATAGTTGAATATTATTATTTCTTACGTCATATTATATTTTATATTTTATAACAATAAAAATGTAATTATTAATACAATTATAATATTATAACTACATTTATAATTTATATATTAAATATTATCATAATATTATTATATTTTATTCCAGTAACTATATAATATATTGTATAATAACAGATACTATATTAATATATAAAATATTAGTATCATAACATAAGGGTAATTTTGTTAACATGAAAGTCTTCATATTTCATTCTATAATATTCCTAAAATTACAACTAAACAAATAAATCAATTTTTTTTTCATTATATTCCAATACCATTCCCATTTCCATTACTATTACCGTTCTGCCGTTACAACCAAATGCCATTTAAGCGGTCAAAATTAACAAATCTGATAGCATATATGTAAAGATATGAAGCATGTGCCGTTTTGAAATTAAACCTGCTACTTATATGTCGTTTTTCCACTTAAAGTACACCAAAATTTAACTTCAAACTGCATTTCGTTTCAGGATGAAACGATAGCAAAGTGCAAAGTGTTAAATTTTAAATTACAAACGGGACAGGTATCTTATTGGTCATGATGTTCATCACTTTCAGTGAGAAGAACCATTTTGCTTTTGCTTTTGAATTTCTACTAGAAAACTATGACAACCATGGAGCTTAACCCTAAATGTAAATCCTATATATATTCACTTTTCAATACCTCCTTTCCTAAAAGCTCTTATCAAATACCAAAAAAAAAATTCCTAAATAATTTCAAGTGAAAATATTAGAAAATTGTTATCAAGTGAGAGACACTTTCATTTTAATCTCACACATTGGAAGTAAAATGAAGAAGATTTATAAGAAAAAGAAAATACTATCCTCTCGGACAAAAGCCGAGGGAACAATATGCTGAAAATAACTCTTACACGAATTCTAAACACCAATCTCAATTTGGCTCCAGATTTATAAGAGAAGCTGTATCATTATTTTCACTTTTTTAAACAACAAAACATAAAAATTAAAAAAGCTAAAGACCATAAGACTAACTGATGCAGCCTAATATTACAAACAACTACTCTCTGTTTTCTTAACCGCCAGGCAATTTTGAGCTTTAGGCTGATTATGAGAAGATGAAGAAGAGTTATCATCGTGATTTTGTGAAACTTGCTTTCCTTTGTTTTTGCTTGTTTCTAGCAGCTTTGTTGCCAGGCCTGGAGCTTTAGGCTGATTATGAGAAGATGAAGAAGAATTGTCATCTTTGTAATAATTAACAGAAGACATTTTGATTTTCAAGTACAAAACACAAATAGATGTAATCAGCAATCTCTCAATTGTTTGTGCAGCTTTAAGCTATACAAGAGTTGTATTTATAGACAGAAGTTTGAATATGGTTAAAACCAATATAATTTTGATTTATTTATTAGGTTGTAGAGAGAGTTTTTCAGTTGTTTCTCAAAGAAATTTTAATTCAATTGTAAAGCAAATCCCTCCCCATTTTCATTACTATTGCCAAGAAAATTTCACTAATTACAGGTCGAGAAGGAAAATTAACCTTATACTTTTTAATTTGTCTAGTAATCTGACAAAATATTAAGTTTGAATAAACATGCATGTTGAATTTTATTTGAGATTTTTTAATAATTTTGCCTTGATGCTATTTCACCGTGAAGGGATTATTAATGGAAATTAACGTGTACTCCGTCCACATAAAGAAATTTCACGAAGTGTATTTTCTTTCCTTCATTTCACATATATGGATTTTGCATCTTTTTTTTTTTTTGTTTTTCTTTTTGTTTTTGGACGGTGTCGATTGATCAACTGAGTCATTTGTCGTAGTAAAAGTTGCAGAAAATAATAATGTATATCTTTTTATACCTGTGTTGTGTCAATGTGTCTAATAGTAAGCGTTGATTGTTAAATAATAATAATAATACGATGAATAAATAAATAGAATTAAACAGAAGGTATTCAACCCTTCGAAAAAAATACAAAAAGTGTTCAATAGTTGGAAAGTTTCGAACAAATGAAATGAAGCTTCAAATGAAAACGCTTGATCATCTCAATGAGTTCTTACTCTCATCCAAAGTTCAAAGTCTTATGTACCGATCAAACTTTGAATTATTGTTTCAATTTATGTACACATTCCTAACATTTTCTTAAGCACCTTCGATGTTCAAAACTATTCAAAATTTAATATTTATATTTCATTTACGTTTTTCTTCGTTCTTCAACTAGTAAACAAAGTTTAGGTCACTTCGAGTAATTTCTGAATTTACGCACATATATGATTTGTTAACTTTGGAATTTTATTTAATTGTGTATTTCATCAAATAACGAGATAATTATAGCAAATGACGACTTCAACAAACTTGGCACTCTAACAAATTTGAAGATCTTAGTTTTGGAGCTGCTTCTTTATAAAAACGAAACAACAAATAAAAATCGATGTGAATGGTACTTAATTTCTTTTAAATCTTCCATTAATATTCCTCTTTATTTGTTCGACTTTGACAAGTAATTAAGAGAAGGTTAACAGGAAAACAACTAATCATGTATGCATAAACTTGGTAGTTAACGTATCAACACGAAACGAAATCCAAATACACCGACACACGTATATTTATATATGATCCCAACATTATTTATTATTATTTTTTTTCAAAAAAGGTTGGCTTCCCATTTGTGTAATGCTAATTTTTTACCTTCAACTTTCGGTTTTTTCTTGTTGGCAGTCTTCTTGTAAACTTACAGCTTGAGCTGGTTTGTTAGACAACCTCTACAAGAATTATCGTTTTACTGTTCATCACTGTTCTTCTTCTTCTTTTTTTTTTTTTTTTTTTTCCCACAAGTCATTCGTGCAATTTGAAATGTTGATCTGTTCAACGTTTGTGGAACGACGTACGTGTTGGTTTTTAGGCTTCAAAACATGACTTTGTCCTCGTATTGATCGGACCGACGTACATAGAATTTGACCTTTGCTTTCCTTACTTGTTGGACGAGATCTCTCTCTCTCTCTGTCTCTCATAAATATAATTTTATTTTGCGATAAAAATGGAAACTCATATTAATCAGTTACGCGTAGCTATAACTTGCTCCAGGCTACATATAAAATACATACATATATATCGGAGTGTGTGCATATATATTAAATAAAAAGCACTCACCCTAAATACATACACACTCACAAACAAATTGATCTTTTTTTTCTGCAAACAATTTGCAGTAGTTTTGGAACTGCTTCTTCGTAAAAACGAAATAAACAAAAATCAATATGAATGGTACTTAAAATCTTTTAAATCTTCCTT
Source organism: Artocarpus heterophyllus (assembly GCA_025403435.1). Classification (NCBI taxonomy): domain Eukaryota; kingdom Viridiplantae; phylum Streptophyta; class Magnoliopsida; order Rosales; family Moraceae; genus Artocarpus; species Artocarpus heterophyllus. The sequence goes on from CM046335.1 coordinate 11,271,067, forward strand.
AAATATTTTTCTTTATTTGTTTGACTTTGACAAGAAATTACGAGGAAGTTAAACAGAAAAAGAACGCATGATATGTGCATGCACTTGATAGTTAATTTTAATGTGTCAACACTAAAAAAAAAATTCCAATGACACGGTTATATATATACATAAATATATTACCCCACCTCTATTTCTTATTTTTTATCTTTTTTTTTTAAAGATTGGCTTCCCATTTGTATATGGCTAATTTTACCTTGAACTTTCGGTATTTTCTTTCTCGGCGGTCGTCTTTTGAATATTGTAAACTTACAGGTTGAGCTTATTAGAACACCTTTATAAAAATTATCCTTTTACAGTTCAATATTACGTACTGCTTTTTTCTTCTTTTCCACAAGTCAGTCGTTTATGCATTTGAAATTCTCTGTTCAACGTTTGTGGAACGTGTTGGTTTCCAGTCTTCAAAACATGAAATTCCAGACTTTTTCTTCGTATTTATCGGACGAGAGATCTCTCTCTTCTCCAATTGTTTGACCTTTGATCGTGTGTGTATATATATATAATATGCCATAAAAATCGGAAACTTATGTTAATCAGTTAACGCGTTTTAACTAATTTTTTGGATAATTTCAAAACAAGTAAGATTCAGCAAAGCTTATCTAGCTACCACGAATTCCATTTGATGCTACATACGTAAAATCATGCATGTAATTTAGATCAAATAAAAACATTCTCCCTAAATACATACATACATACATATTCTAATTGCCTTTTTTTTTCAAAATAAATAAATAAATAAATTCATATTCACGTCATTTTGAAAATGTAAAATCAGATAAAAGTAAATACACTCGCATTTATGTTTCTGTTCCTTGACGCAAAACCGATTATAATGAAGTATAACATCCTATTACTTTTGTGAACTGAAACAAAACTATAAGAAACCGTTTAGAAATTTCCTGAACGGTTTTGGAAATTACATGAACATTATAGGTTTCTTGTTCTCATAACTATTTACGATCCAAGGAAGAGGGCTTCTACGCATTATAAATATGCTTGATTACATATAACGAAGGTTATTGTCATTTCAGAAAAACAAAAACAAGCTCTATTGTGGTTCATCAAATTTCCAAAAATGTCTTCAAACAATAATGGTTCATCTTCTCAAAATTCTGCTCAAGCCTGCCTGGGGGCCAATTTGCCAAAGTCAAGTGGTCATGGAAACAACAAGAGCGACCAGCAACCCTCGGCCGGGTCCATCCTTGCACAGGACAAGAAACAGAAATCAACAAACAAGAAGGGAAAATAAGGGGTTATAAATGAACAATATATCGGTTTCTTTTTTGTGTATTCTTTTATACATAGTTCGTCTCCGATTGCATCTGATTTAGCTTTTCTCTTTTATACATTATTTTCTTTGTATACATGTACATACACGCATACATATTATGCATATGTATGTGTGTTTATAGATTTCCATATTTAAGTGTATGTGTAGATTTTCTATTATAATGATCGGAGTGGGGAAAGTAATTATTTGTTTGTCTGTTTAGACATATATGTTAGTCGCCTAAATTTGATTATGAATAAATAAGAATAATATTTGTAATTTAACATTTGTACGATTTTTCATGTTTATTAAATAGATGCATGCATTCTTATTTATGTATTGTGAATTTACTAGCACGACATGTTATTTATGGTCTTTCATAATTTAAGAATATGATTAAGAGACTAGAAAAAAAAAAACAAACAAACAAAAAAAAGATTTAGAAATTATTTTGTACATCATTGCCGAGACGAAGAAGAAGATGATGATTTAAATAGGGTAGGATTAATTTAAAGGATACCAAACTTGTGACGACATCGGATAATTAAGCTGTAAACAAGGGAATTTTTTTTTTTTTGGTTGGTGTAAACCGCAGTAAGTACGTAGAGAAGATCATGACGGGTCATTTGTAAAGGAAACTACAAACTACAAGTCGTTATAGCATTAAACGACAATTACAGATTAAACGACGAATTTTTATACTGACGTGTCCTTTTTCATGTTTATTTGGAAGTACTTTAGATAAAGCACGCCAAAGCTTGACGTCTTTATGATGTGAACCATAGAAAAACTTTGTCCACGAAAAAAAAAAGAAGCAAAATCCGATTGATTAATGAGATTGGGTAGACGACAACGAATGTTTTTTTTTTTTTTTTGTATAGGACAATGTACTTATAAAAGAATGACAAATATATATGCTATGAATAACGTCTTTTATTAACAACAAAGATCACTGGTGTTGTTTGATCTTCTCGCATAGATGAAAGGAAATATGTAAGATATAAATGATGTGTGGTTCATTTTGAAGGAAGCCATTTTTTATTTATGTAGGCATTCTAAATTTATTTAGCAAAATCCAGAACTTTCAAATTTGTCGTGGAAGATCGTAGTTCTTTTTCTTTTTCGTTATAATTGTGTTTTCTTTGTTATTTTTCCAATATTAGAACCAGAACGGGAAGGATAAACCAAAAAATAATAATTTTTAGCCATTTGTATAACTCTCATTAATAACACTGTAAATCTAAGGTGCTCATATTCAATTAGAACAACAAATTTGAACCCGTATTTAAAATTTTTGTGCATTTATTAATTTTGGTATATGTTTGTGTTACGGTTAGCTTAATGGGGTTTGACTTTTCTTTTTTGTTTTTTTCTTTTTAATACTGAGGTCGAAAAAACATGATACTGTGATCGTTTTTTTTAATTTATTTTGTAGTTGACTTAAACGACAGATTGACACCAAAATCTTCATGACTAAACGTTTCATGGTCATAAAAATAAGTCAACAGTCGTCCTTTTAATTAGTTTTTTAATTTTATTTTATACATTGCATTTTAAAGGTATCAAAAAACCATACCTTACATTTGGACAGTTGCATCTTTATATGTTAAATTTTGAGATGCTAAATCTTACCTCCATCAGTTAATCATCTATTTTTATCATTATATTCTATTTCATAGCTATATAATATATTATATAACAACATATATTATATTAATATATAAAATATTAGAATTATAACATAAGGATAATTTTGTCAACATGAAAGTCTTCATATTTCATTCTACAGTATTCTTAAAATTACAACCAAACATGTGAATCAACTTTCTTTTCCCTTCTATTTCAATACCATTCCTATACCCATTACCATTATCATTCAATTGCAATCAAACGCAGTCTAAGCAGCAAAAATTAACAAATCTGATAGCATATATGTAAGATGTGAAGCATGCGCCGTTTTGAAATTAAACCTGCTACTTATATGCCGTATTTCCACTTAAAGTACACCAAGATCACAAAGGGGACAGATATCTTATTGGTCATGATGTTCATCACTTTCAGTGAGAAGAACCATTTTGCTTTTGTTTTTGCTTTTGAATTTCTATTAGAAAACTATGACAAACCATGGAGCTTAGCCCTAAATGTAAATCTTATATATATTAACTTATCAATACCTCCTTTCCTAAAAGCTCTTATCAAAAACCAAAAAAAAATTCCTAAATAATTTCAAGTGAAAATATTAGAAAATTGTTATCAAGTGAGAGACACTTTCATTTTAATCTCACAAATTGGAAGTAAAATGAAGAAGATTTATAAGAAAAAGAAAAATACTATCCTCTCGGACATAAGCCGAGGGAACAACATGCTGAAAATTATTCTCACACGAATTCTAAACACCAATCTCAATTTGGCTCCAGATTTATAAGAGAAGCTGCATCATTATTTTCACTTTTTTAAAAAACAAAAAACAAAAATTAAAAAAGCTAAAGACCATAAGACTAACTGATGCAGCCTAATATTACAAATAACTCCTCTGTGTTTTCTTAACCCATACTAATTTGCGGTCTTTACCGCGGATTTCCGGATTTCCCCTTGTCCTGTCCAAAGATGTCTTGAGCAGAATTCTCGTGATTTTGTGAAACTTGCTTTCCTTTGTTTTTGCTTGTTTTTGCCAGCTCTGTTGCCAGACATTCTTGAGCTTTAGGCTGATTATGAGAAGATGAAGAAGAATTATCATCTTTGTAATGAGCTTTAGGCTGATTATGAGAAGATGAAGAAGAATTATCATCTTTGTAATAATAAACAGAAGACATTTTGATTTTCAAGTACAAAACACAAATAGATGTAATCAATAATCTCTCAATTGTTTGTGCAGCTTTAAGCTATACAAGAGTTGTATTTATAGACAGAAGTTTGAATATGGTTAAAACCAATATAATTTTGATTTATTTATTAGGTTGTAGAGAGAGTTTTTCAGTTGTTTCTCAAACAAATTTTAATTCAATTGTAAAGCAAATCCCTCCCCATTTTCATTACTATTGCCAAGAAAATTTCACTAATTACAGGTCGAGAAGGAATATTAACCTTATACATTTTAATTTGTCTACTAATCTGACAAAATATTAAGTTTGAATAAACATGCGTGTTGAATTTTATTTGAGATTTTTTAATAATTTTGCCTTGATGCTATTTCACCGTGGAGGGATTATTAATGGAATTAATGTGTACTCGGTCCACATGAAGAAATTTCACATAGTGTATTTTTTTTTCCTTCATTTCACATATATGGTTTTTGCATCTTTTTTTTTTTTTGATCCTTAATGGATGGTGCCGATTAATCAACTGAGTCATTTGTCATAGTAAAAGTTGCAGAAAATAATAATGTATATCTTTTTATACCTGTGTTGTGTCAATGTGTCTAATAGTAAGCGTTGATTGTTAAATAATAATAATAATACGATGAATAAATAAATAGAATTAAACAGAAGGTATTCAACCCTTCGAAAAAAATACAGAAGGTGTTCAATAGTTGGAAAGTTTCGAACAAATGAAATGAAGCTTCAAATGAAAACGCTTGATCATCTCAATGAGTTCTTACTCTCATCCAAAGTTCAAAGTCTTATGTACCGATCAAACTTTGAATTATTGTTTCAATTTATGTACACATTCCTAACATTTTCTTAAGCACCTACGATGTTCAAAATTATTCAATATTTAATATTTATATTTCATTTACGTTTTTCTTCGTTCCTCTATTTGTAAACAAAATTTAAGTCACTTCGAGTAATTTCTGAATTTACGTACATATATGATTTGTTAACTTTGGAATTTTATTTAATTGCGTATTTCATCAAATAACGAGATAATTATAGCAAATGACGACTTCAACAAACTTGGCACTCTGACAAATTTGAAGATCTTAGTTTTTGGAACTGCTTCTTCATAAAAGTGAAGCAACAAACAAAAATCAATGCGAATGGTACTTAATTTCTTTTAAATCTTCCATTAATATTTTTCTTTATTTGTTCGACATTGACAAGAAATTACGAGAAAGTTAAACAGAAAAACAATGCATGATTTATGCATGCACTTGATAGTTAATAATTTCGTCAACACGATATAAAATCCAATCACACGGTTACCTATACATAACGATATATTACCCCACCTATATTTCTTATTTTTTATCTTTTTTTTTTTTTTAAAAAGATTGGCTTCCCATTTGTATATAGCCAATTTTACCTTGAACTTTCGGTATTTTCTTTCTCGGCGGTCTTCTTTTAAATATTGTAAACTTACAGGTTTAGCTAATTAGACCACCTGTATAAAAATTATCCTTTTACAGTTCAATATTACGCACTGCTTTTTTCTTCTTTTCCACAAGTCAGTCGTTTATGCATTTGAAATTCTCTGTTCAACGTTTGCGGAACGTGTTGGTTTCAAGTCTTCAAAATATGAAATTCCAGACTTTTTCTTCGTATTGATCGGACGAGAGATCTCTTTCTTCTCTAATCGTTTGACCTTTGATCGTGTGTGTATATATATATAATATGCCATAAAAATCGGAAACTTATGTTAATCAGTTAACGCGTTTTAGCTCATTTTTTGGATAATTTCAGAACAAGTAAGATAAAAGCAAAGCTTATCTAGCTACCACGAATTCCATTGGATGCTACATGCATAAAATCATGCACGTAGTTTAGATCAAATAAAACCATTCTCCCTAAATGCATACATACATACATATTCTAATTGACTTGTTTTTCAAAAAAATTAAATAAATAAATTCTTATTCACGTCATTTTGAAAATGTAAAATCAAATCAAAGTAAATATACTTGCATTTATATTCCTTTTCCTTGCCATAAATCCGATTATAATGAAGTATAACATCCTATTTTCCTATTCAAACACAATAGGAAACCATTTAGAAATTTCCTAAACGGTTTTGGAATTTACATGAAAATTATAGGTTTCTTGTTCTCATAACTATTTACGAGCCAGGGAAGAGGGCTTCTACGGATTATAAATATGCTTGATTATATATGAAAGTGTTATTGTCATTTCAAAAAAAAAAAAAAAAACAAAAACAAAGGCTCTTGTGGTTCATCTAATTTCCAAAAATGTCTTCAAACTATAATGGTTCATCTTCTCAAAATTCTGCTCAAGCCTGCCTGGGGGTCAATTGGCCAAGATCAAGTGGTCATGGAAACAACAAGAGCGACCAGCAACCCTCGGCCAGGTCCATCCTTGCACCGGACAAGAAACAGAAATCAACAAACAAAAAGGGAAACAACAAGAGCGACCAGCAACCCTCGGCCAGGTCCATCCTTGCACCGGACAAGAAACAGAAATCAACAAACAAAAAGGGAAAATAAGGGGTTATAAATGAACAATATATCAGTTTCTTTTTTGTGTATTCTTTTATACATAGTTCGTCTCCGATTGCATCTGATTTAGCTTTTCTCTTTTATACATTATTTTGTTTGTATACATGTATATACACGCATACATATTATGCATATGTATGTGTGTATATAGATTTCCATATTTATGTGTATGTGTAGATTTTCTATTATAATGATCGGAGTGGGGAACGTAATTATTTGTTTGTCTATTTAGACATATATGTTAGTCGCCTAAATTTGATTATGAATAAATAAGAATAATATTTTTGTAATTTAACATTTGTATGATTTTTCATTTTTATTAAATAGATGCATGTGTTCTTATTTATGTATCGTAAATTTACTAGTACGACATGTTATTTATGGTCTTTCATAATTTGAGAACATGATTAAGAGACTAGGAAAAAAAAACAAACAAAAAGATTTAGAAATAATTTTGTATATCATTGCCGAGACGAAGAAGAAGAAGAAGATTTAAATAGGGTAGGATTAATTTAAAGGATACCAAACTTGTGACGACATCGGATAATTAAGCTGCAAACAAAGGATTTTTTTTTTTTTGTAAACTGCAGCAAGTACGTAGAGAAGATCATGACGTGTCATTTGTAAAGCAAACTACAAACTACAAGTCGTTATAGCATTAAACGACAATTACAGATTAAACGATGAATTTTTATACCGACATGTCCTTTTTCATGGTTATTTGGAAGTACTTTAGATAAAGCACGCCAAAGCTTTGACGTCTTTATGATATGAACCATAGAAAAACTTTGTCCTCGAAAAAAACAAAATAAAGCAAAATTCGATTGATTAATGCGATAGAGTAGACGACAATGAATGTTTTTTTTTTTTTCTGGTATAAGACAATGTACTTACAAAAGAATGACAAGTATATATGCTATAAATAACGTCTTTTATTAATACAAAAATTACAGGTGATATTTGATATTCTCACATAGATGAAAGAAAATATGTAAGATATAAATGATGTGTGGCTCATCTTGAAGAAAGCCATTTTTTTATTTATATATGCATTCTAAATTTATTTAACAAAATCCAAAACTTTCAAATCTATCGCGGAAGACCGTAGTTCTTATCTTTTTCGTTATAAATGTGTTTTCTTTGTTATTTTTGTAATATCAGAACCAGAACGGGAAGGATAAACAAAAATAATAATAATAATTTTTAGCAATTTGTGTAACTTTTATTAATAACAACTCTAAATCTAAGGTGCTCATGTTCAATTAGAACAACAAATTTGAATCCCTATTTAAAATCTTTGTGCCTGTAATAATTTTAGTATATTTTTGTGTTACCGTTAGCTTAATAGGGTTTGATTTTTTTTTTTTAATACTGAGATCGAAAAAACATGATGCTGTAATCTTTTTTTTTTTTAAATTTATTTTGTTGTTGACTTAAACAACAGATTGACACCAAAATCTTCATGGCTACACGTTTCATGGTCATCAAAGACAGTCAACAGTCGTTTTTTTAATTAGTTTTTTAACTTTATTTTATACATTGCATTTTAAAGGTATCAAAAAACCATACCTTACATTTGGACAGTTGCATCTTTATATGTTAAATTTTAAGATCCTAAATCATGCCTTCCATCAGGTAATCATCTATTTTTATAATAAAAGACATAAATGTCCTTTAAACAAAAGAAAAAAAAAGAAGAAATAAAATAAAATTCCATATAATAATAATAAAAATATAAGTTAAAAAAATTCACAAACAAAAAAAGCAGGATGGATCTTCTACCAAAATTTAAGTTGACATATGGGGACAAATACTATCTTTTGCAAAAGAGAAAGTAGAAAAACATAACAACCTGTCATATCTAGCTTGTTCTACTATTTTCATCTGGCTAGGGCTGTTTAAAAAAATCAAAAAACCAAAATCGAACAAAACTGATTGTCAAACTGTCTGAGAAAAGCCAAAAAATCGATTTATTTAGACACAAAAACCAACCAAGTTAGTTTGAAAACTGACTGCTCATCAATTTTTGGTGGTCAATTTTTAGAAGCAATTTTTTAGTTGGTTGGTTAACTGATCAACCCTTCAAACATCAATAAACTTTCCTTCTTTTACCATGACATTAAAGTCCAAGAGAAGACAAAGAGTGCTCACTTGGCTAATACTTCCAAGGACAAAGGGAAGGAAAGGAAGAAAGATAAGGAAGCTGCAGTTATGGCACCTCAAAAGAAACAACAAAAGAGACCAGTTGATCCAGAAGGTACAGGTTGTTTCTTTTGTGGAGCTGCAAGACATAAGAAGAAGTATTGCACTAATTATCACGCTTGGCGTGTCAGAAAAGATTTCAACTAAAGCAACTACTAAGACCCCTTACGAACTTTGGACGATAAGAAGCCTAGTCTAAAGCATCTGCATGTTTGGGGATGTTTAGTTGAGGCAAGGCTTTATAGGCCTAATGAAAAGAAACTGGACTCAAGGACGGTTAGTTGTTATTTTATTGGATACTTTGAAAGATAAGGACTTTGTCTTTGAAGAGGAATATGTTGATATTTTCACAGCTATTATTGACATTGTTCAAGAAGTAGACCCAAATCAAGACAACGTCGAAGAACCTCCTATTTCAAAAATTGTTCTAGAAGAACAAACTCAACCACCTCAAGAACCTGTGTTATTAAGGAGATCTACTAGAGAAAAAAGGAGTACAGTGCTAGATGATTACATTGTATTTCTCTAAGAACATGAGTTTGACATTGGTATAGTGGAAGATAATCCAATCAACTTCTATCAAGCCATAAAAAGTTCTAGATCTCAAGAATGAATTGATACCATGAATGAAGGGATACAGTCTATGAAGGACAATGACATTTGGGATCTTGTCCCATTGCCTGAAGGTGCGAAACCCATTGCTTGCAAATGGATATTTAAGACCAAGAAGGATTCGAAAGGCAATGTGGAGAGATATAAGGCTCGTCTTGTCGCTAAAGGCTTTACATAGAAAGAACGCATCGATTATAAAGAGACTTCTCTCCGATTTCTTTGAAAGACTCTTTTAGGATTATAATGGTATTAGTGGCACATTTTGATCTTGAGCTTCATCAGACGGATGTTAACACTGTGTTTCTCAATGGTGACATTGATGAAACAATCTATATGGTGCAACCAAAAACTTTGTGTCGGGAGACGCAAAGAAGATGGTTTACAAATTAAAGAAATCTATCTATGAGCTTAAGCAAGCTTCTCGTCAGTGGTATTACAAATTTCATCTAGTTATCATCTTGTTTGATTTTGAGATGAATTTGGTTGATGATTGTATATACCACAAGTTCAGTGGGAGTAAGTATATTTTCCTGATCTTATATGTCGATGACATTTTGCTTGCCAGCAACGATATAGGCTTATTGCACGAAACCAAGAGATTTCTATCAAAGAAGTTTGAGATGAAGGATCTTGTTGATGCCTCTTTTGTGTCGGGTATACAGATACATCAAGATTGCTCTCGGGGTATTCTAGGATTATCACAAAAAGGCTATATTGAAAAGGTTCTCAAGAGATATGGCATGCAAGATTGTAAACCAGGTGATACCCCTGTGGCTAAGGGAGACAAGTTTAGTCTCAATCAGTGCCCTAAGAGTGATTTTGAGGTTAAGAAAATACAGAAGATTCCTTATGCGTCAGCAGTAGGGAGTCTGATGTATGCTCAGATTTGTACGTGATCGAATATTGTGTATGTTCCAAGGATGTTGGGCTGGTACTTAAGCAATCTTGGAAAGGATCATTGGACAGCAGCCAAACGAGTCTTGAGGTACTTATAGAGAACAAAAGACTACACGCTCACGTATCAGAGATCGAAACAGCTTGAGATCATTGGATATACTGACTCTGATTATGCTGGATGCTAAGATAGTATGAAATTTACGTCGGGTTATGTTTACCTTTTGGCTGGAGGTGCTGTCTCTTGGAAGAGTGCTAAACAGTCTCTTATAGCATCTTCTACCATGGCGGCAGAGTTCATGGCATGTTTTGTGGCATCCAATGATAGAATATGGCTGCAGAATTTTGTCACGGGGCTGCGCATAGTGGACAGTATTCAAAGACTACTCAATAGTTTTGTGACAATAAGTTAGTAGTTTTATATTGTAACAACAACAGGAGCTCGACAAAGTCAAAGCATATAGAGATCAGTTCCTGATTGTGAAAAAAGAGATCAGAGTGGACAGTTGTCTATAAAGCACATTGGTACAAACTCCATGTTTGCAGATCCGCTTACTAAGGGATTGCCGTCTAAAATGTTTCATGAGCACACTGCTCGTATGGGTGTCATATCATTTCAGGATATTCAGTTTTAGTCAGAGTTTGTAATTTTAAATGCTCTTATGATATAGACATTTTCAGTTATTTTAGTTTATGGATATTTTAAGGTTATTTTCTGCAAAAATAAAGTTTTCGATTTATTCACACTCTAATTTTGGTATGGTTTGATCTCATTCAGGTTTTTAGGTAGACTAGTTGGAAATAGGCATGTTAAGATCACATTGCATAAAATTTTCATGCTACACATCCATGCTTGATCTTGTCGTTAGTTGTATTGGTATATGTCATCATTGATGGGTCTAGTTACGACATATGTAACGAAAGTCGCTTTGGTCCTATATTGATATGGTTAATGGACAAGATTGTTGAGATACATAAGGTTTTGATTGTTGGAAACAAAGTGCGCAGTGGAATTTTAAAATTTTTTTCATCAGAGTAATTTCCAAAACACAAGTTTGACATGTTATATGTATAAATTAGACAGATCTTACTAACCTCAGTGGGCCGAAGAACCTCTGCAACCTGTGTAGAGAAGTAACGTTCCAGAAGAGCCTCAACCAACTGGTCTTCTTTGCTATTCTCTATCCACAACCGGAGTGAGTGTGGGCTCACACGTACAGCTCTTCCACCAGTGACTCTCCTTCCAACCAATAGAGAGAACCCAAAGCTAGTGTTTGTGATTTGTGAATAAAAACTCTCAGGGAGTTTTCAGATGCTCACTAGAAGAGTATCACTCTTAATCTCTCAAATTTATCTGAGTAAATCATAAGACTTACTCCCTTTTTATAGCTATTGGTCCTGGGGTCAGTCCGTATCAGATTAGGTCTCAAAAACTCGAAACAGAATCAAGTTTAGATCAATATCTGATAAGATCCGCTGAAAATGCATAATCTTATCTCCCGCTGATCGGTAGGCCGAACAGGACAGTTCGGCAGGCCGACCACGTCATTCGGTAGGCCGAACTCCTGAGAAAAAATCTCCGCGAATCTTTTATTTTTCACCCGAGATTCTAAAGGATAAAGTCTCAGTTTTGATTCAAATAACCCAATAGAGAAGTTATCTGATCAAAACAAACTTTATCAAGATAATCTCTAAGAAAATAAATCAATTCACAATAATTCTACAAGTTTATCTTGTTCTAATTTGTCCAAAATTAAAACAACCGATAAACAGACAAGAATTATCTGATCGCAATAATTCAACAAGTTTATCTTGAACTAATTTCTTACAAAATTAATTCAACCGATAAACAGACATGAATTATTTGATTCTTGCAAATTTTAAACCAATCTGATAAATCCGACATAAGTCACCAATTATTGGAAAAGCACGCCGTGTCGTTATAGGACTTTGTGAGCTAACAAAGGGGACCAAAATGGACCTATAAAGTTCAAGCTCATGATAATTATGAAACCCAATATCCTAGATATGCATTTCACAATTATCAACTCCAACGCTACTCCACTAAAAGCTTGGAGCTGCACTCTCGAACTTTATAGAATTACGAAGCTCGTGTAGCTAAGTCTCCATGACATATCATAGTGTATCGCATCCCCATATGATCATCCATAATCGGCTTCAGGACAAGTTCTGTCTTACCTTCCCGATTATTTTTATCTTACGTTCCATTGTCTCACCATTAGAAAACTTACCATCCAAAGATAGTATACCATTCGGTTACACCTATGTATCCAAATGGTTGAGCGCTCCAATTTTTCAATTACAGGACAACACATATAAGAGGATATCATTACTCCTAAAGAGGAGCTATGGATTCCATATCTATGAATAACAAGTCTACGCTATCAAGAGTCATGCCTCCAACGTACCGGTATGCATACCACTATTGAGATGTGGGTGTCACCCTTTGGGACATCAAAAGACACAAGTCGAGACAACAAGCCCACTATTCATCTCAGGATTAAGATACAATACAAATGACTGTCTAAAGTGAATCGATTTGCCGAGACAGAGTTATTAATCCAAATCAATTCACTTTATGTCCCGATCCAACACATCGTCACCTATAACAACGTGCCAATGTTTTTATTCACGGAGTCCAACTCCGATGGTCAAGACAAACCATCTCCCAAAAGGGATATAGACAACATAACAATCTTTACATGAATAAAGCGCCCAACTTTATTCCCTCGATTGCGGATCATATGTTTTAGACCGTTACCTTAAGAATCGTGTCTTCCGCACAATCAGTCCATCATATGCCCAATTCTTAAGGCTTAGACTGACAGTCTTAAACTACTATTTGCTTATCATACATTCAACAAATATGAACGTAAAAAGGACAAGATTTGGTATATATAAAAGAATAAATTCTTTATTGATAAAAAATGTCTCCAAAAACGTATTACATTTTTACTCCTTAGGGCATACATGTCTAACAATCTCCCACTTGGACTAAGTGAGTAAATACAACAAATTTCGCATCCCCATAGCTTCCACATGCCTCTCGAAGACTCTCCCAGTAAGTGTCTTCGTAAATGGATCAGCTAAATTGTCCTCTGACGCGATCTTACACACCGTGACATGCCCGTCCTCAACGAAGTCCTTTATCACATGATACTTTCGATCAATATGCTTACTCTTCTTGTGAAATCTTGGTTCCTTAGCATTAGCTACCGCCGCACTGTTATCACAGTACAGTGATACCGCTTTATCCATACCAGGAACTACCTCAAGATCCCCAAGGAACTTGTGGAGCCACATTGCTTCTTTCGAAGCATCACTAGCCGCCACATACTCGGCCTCCATCGTTGAATCCGAAGTGCAATCTTGCTTCGCACTTCTCCAACTGATGGCACCGCCACCCAGAGTAAACACAAACCCCGAAGTCGATTTCCTAGAATCCAGACAAGATTGAAAATCTGAATCAGTGTATCCTAGATGAGTTAAATCCTCACCTGAATACACAAGCATATACCCTCGAGTCCTTCTCAGGTACTTGAAAATATGCTTTACCGCAACCCAATGGTTTGGTCCTGGATTCGCCTGAAATTGACTTACAATCCTGACCGTATAGCTAATATCCGGTCGAGAGCAAAACATGGCATACATGAGACTACCCACTGCCAAAGCATAAGGCACCTTCTTCATGTATTCTCTTTCTTCATAAGACTTTGGAGAGTCTTTTTTAGAAAGAGTAATTCCAGACCTAGATGGTTGCCCACCTTTCTTGGAATCCTGCATTGCAAACCTCTTGAGAATTTTATCTATGTAGCCGGCCTGAGACAAAGCTATCATTTTGTTCTTCCTATCCCGAAAGATCTGGATACCAAGAACAAAATTAGCCTCACCTAAGTCCTTCATGTCAAACTGCTTAGTCAACCATAATTTGACCGATGACAACGCCCCAACGTCATTGCCAATTAGCAGAATGTCACCTACATAGAGCAGTAGAAAAATCACCTTCCCATCCTTAATGTGTTTGCAAACACATGGTTCATCTACATTTTGTGAGAACCCATAAGTCTTGATCACTTGATCAAATCTTATGTTCCAAGAACAAGAAGCCTGCTTAAGTCCATAAATAGACTTTAGCAGCTTACAAACCTTACCCTCTTGACCCGCGACCTTGAACCCGTCTGGTTGTTCCATATAAATGGACTCATCAAGATAGCCATTTAGAAAAGCCATCTTGACATCCATCTGCCAAATCTCATAGTCGAGAGCGGCAGCTATGGACAAGAGAATCCGGATGGACTTAAGCATGGCTACAGGCGAAAAGGTTTCCTCATAATCGATTCCTTCCTTTTGCGTATAACCTTTAGCTACCAGTCTAGCCTTAAAGGTTTTGACCTTTTCATCCACTCCTCTTTTCCTCTTGTAGATCCACTTACACCCCTATGGGTTTTACCCCTTCGGGAGGATCCACAAGCTCCCAGACCCGATTAGTCTCTATAGACTTCATCTCTATGTTCATGGCCTCTGTCCAGAGTCTTGAATCAACATCCTCCATAGCTTCTGCGTAAGTGTAAGGATCCCTGTCATGTTCATCTGGTGCAGCCAAAAAGACCTCCCCATTGAACATATACCTCTCAGGTTGACGCCCGATCCTCCCACTACGTCGAAGCCCTTGAGGTTGTTGTTCAGGTTTGTTTGGTTTTTCTACACCGATCGGAATGGTTTCGTTCAGAACCTCCAGAGTGAACGGATCACCCCTTAATTCTTCAAGCACCACTTTGCTTCGAGGTTTAACGTTGTCCATGTAACTCTCCTCAAGGAAAGTTGCATTAGTTGAAACCATGACTTTATTTTCCTTTGGGTTATATAAATAACCCCCTTTAGTCCCTTTTGGATATCCTACAAACACGCAAACTTCCGAATGTGCTTCCAACTTATTCGGATCCTTAAACAGGACATGAGTTGGACATCCCCATATGCGAATATGGTTTAAGGATGTCTTCCGTCTTGTCCACAACTCGTGAGGAGTTTTAGGGACCGATTTTGAAGGCACATTGTTCAAAAGATAACATGTGGTTTGTAGTGCATATCCCCAAAAGGATAAAGGCAATGATGAATAACTCATCATGGACCTAATCATGTCCAACAAAGTCCTATTCCTTCTCTCCGCTACGCCATTCTGCTGCGGAGTGCCCGGCGCAGTCAAATAGGATAAAATCTCATTCTCTAACAAGTGTCCCAAGAACTCATCAGAAAGGTATTCCCCACATCGATCAGATCGAAGTGCCTTTATGGGTCTACCCAATTGCTTTTCCACTTCAGCCTGAAATTCCCTGAACTTATCATAAGTTTCGCTTTTATGGTGCATCAGGTACACATACCCATATCTTGAGTAATCGTCAATAAAAGTGACGAAGTACTCATACCCTCCTCGTGCCCGGATGTTCATTGGTCCGCAAATATCACTATACACAAGTTCTAGAACCCCTTCGGCCCTATTGCCCTTAGACCTGTATGGTCTTTTGGTCATTTTACCCTCCAAGCAAGACTCACATTGAGGTATAGATTCCACCTGTAAGTTACTTAAAGGTCCATCCCTTACCAACCTTTGAATCCTATTCAAGTTAATATGGCCAAGGCGTAAATGCCAAAGATAAGTCTTATTAGAGTGAGAATTTTTAAGTCTTTTTGAGTCATTATCATTTATCTCAGCATTAAACAATAAGTCCATCTTAGGTTTGATAAAATATAGATTATTTTGCATCCATCCAGAACAGATAAAAGATTTGTTTTTACGAATCATCACTTTTTCATTAAAAGATACCACGTAGGAGTCTTTAAATAAAGAAGATACAGAAATTAAATTCCTTTTAAATTTAGGAACATAAAAACAATCTCGCAAAATTAAATTCCTATAATTATCAAAGTGAAGATGGACATCTCCCACTGCTTTCGCTGAGACCAAGGATCCATCGCCCATCCGAAGCGTTAAGTCTTCACGTAGTAGACTTTTCGTTTCTTTGAATCCCTGCAGAGAAACACAAACATGATTAGTTGCACCGAAATCTATGACCTAGATGTCACTGGATTCCTCAGCCAAACAAGTTTCTAAATATAGAAGATCACACCTACCTCCCTTGGAAAGGAAGTCCTTGCAATGCTTCTTTATATGCCCAACCTTATCACAGAAGAAACACTTAAGCTTCTTTGGGTTCTTCTTCTTCTTCTTCTTCTTCTTCTTGCTCTTGGTAGCAGCAGGAATAGAAGACTTCCCACTCTTGGCCCGTTGCTTCTTTCCATTCCCAGAGTTAGGATTGGAACCAGAAGCAGCCACCATGTTGGCCTCACCACCAGCAGGAGACTCTCTGATCAACAATTCAAACTCCTGTACCTGTTTCATCAGTTTTGTCAAGGTCATATCCCGTCTCTTGCTTAAATTAAAAGTAGCTCTAAACGGAATAAATTCCTTAGACAGAGTCTCAAAGACCATAGTCATATGAGTTTCAGCATCAATGTCGGCTCCATTGGTTTGAGCCTCAGGTAACCCATGACCAACATCATGTGCTCCTTTACAGATGTCCCCATTCTCTGTCTACAGTTTAAGAGTTTCTGAAGCGCCCCTTGCTGCTTTGTTATGGCCTGGCCTCCAAACATGTCCTCAAGATTATCCAAGATCTGCTTCGCAGTCTCATAATCCTGATGTTGAGCCTGCAGCACGTTGTTCATGCTAGCCATAACATAGCAGCGGGCCTGATCATTAGCATCTTTCCAGCGGTCGTACGCTTGGAATTGCTCATTACTTGAGTCTCCCGTAGGCTCAGGAGGACAAGGGGTTGTCAGTACATATTTCAGTTTCTCAAAGGATAGAACGATGTCCAGGTTCCGTTTCCAATCGTTATAATTCTCACCGGCTAATTGGTTTTTGTCAAGTATCGATGATAAAGCGTTTTTAGACATTTTCAATCTACAATAAAGAATCATATACCAAACATAAGCAAACATATATAATAATTTAGTAAGATAACATAATCATGTAAAATCATACAAATGTGTTTATGTATCAAAACCTTGAAAATATCACAACCTTACAACGATAATTCCCAACTCAAAATTCAACAAGCTCCTAGGGGAGTCATGCCAAATTCAATCAGGAACACGGATCCCCTCCTGATTAATATTTGCCATCCAGGACCCGTATGGTCCAGCATCTACTAATAATCATTTCTTTGGTCATTAATTTTATTAACAGAGCTCCTAGGGGAGGTTAATAATAAAATTAACGTGAGTGTATAACCACCGTTTCAATATTTTATCCATGATTTATAATCACCACCTAGGGGTGTGCAACCATAAATCATACTAAAATACCTTATCCTTTCAGAGATCCAATCTGGTACATGATAGAAATCCCTTCCTAGGGGTCGGGACCACCATGTTCTTCCTATGGACCAACGATGGAGGCCTTGGGTCCTCTCTTCGAAAACCTTCTCCCACTCAATCTTTTTGAAGTCAACATTTTATTTTAAAATCATGCATGAATAATTTTAATATGAGCGGCACTCCTTATTCTATATGACATGTTATCAATATACATGGTAAATTATATTATAATGCAGACAAGCAAAGCAATCAAGCAAAGCTACAAGCAAAATAATAATAACCGTAATATTATGGTTCCACCCTAGAGAATAGAAAACTAAGATTACAAGAGAATAATCGAGACATTTATTGATTCTTCATCCTTGAATCCTCAAGCCGTATCCTTCTTCATGTAATATCCATCTTCAAGTCTTCAATCCCGTATGAATCGAATACTTCATATTTTCGGTCATATCCAAATTTAATGTTTCTCAGAATCGTCCCAAAAATAAAATTAAAACTGCAACGTAAAAATTGCACCTTTTCTGCAGCTCTCGGTCGGTAGGCCGATCTGGGTGATCGGCCTGCCGATCATGAAGGTTCGGTCTGCCGGCATAGCACCAAAATTTTTGCCCCACTGTCGGCCTACCGGACCACACGTCCGGCCTGCCGATCTATGACCTTCGGCCTGCCGAACTGTGAGGTCCAGCATGCCGACCGAGCAGAAACCCTCATTTCAGAAAATACAATTTTAATGCAATTCATCAATTTTATTTTCAACAATTCAAAAACATAAAATTAGAGACTCAGGAAATACCTGGAGGCGCCATCATCAATCTTTAAGATCCGACTTCTCGTTCCGTCTTCTCTGAATAATTATTTAATTACAAAATTCTTACAAATTTAAAATTAAATAACAATTCCTAGACGGAGATGATAGTCTGCCATCTAATTACATGAAAAACCTAGATACACATTCTAACCTCTATGGAACCATAACCGGTATTAATTAATTAATAAATAATTAAACAAATGATTTAATCAACCAAAATTAATTAATAAACATTCACCACATAATCCATGACAACATATATATTATATAGAAACCTAGAGTGCCATCTCTCTATAAAATTCAATTCAAGCATAGGAGAGATTAAGATCACAAAATTTATGCATATAACATGATCACAAACTTGCAAATTTATGTAAAAATCTCGGCTCTGATACCAATTGTTGGAAACAAAGTGCGCAACAGAATTTTAAAATTTTTTTCATCAGAGTAATTTCTAAAACACAAGTTTGACATGTTATATGTATAAATTAGACAGATCTTACTAACATTCAGTGTGCCAAAGAACCTCCACAACCTGTGTAGAGAAGTAACGTTCCAGAAGAGTCTCAACCAATTGGTCTTCTTTGCTATTCTCTATCCACAACCGGAGTGAGTGTGGGCTCACACGTACAGCTCTTCCACCGGTGACTCTCCTTCCAACCAATAGAGAGGACCCAAAGCTAGTGTTCGTGATTTGTGAACAAAAACTCTCAGGGAGTTTTCAGATGCTCACTAGAAGAGAATCACTCTTAAGCTCTCAAATTTATCTGAGTAAATCATAAGACTTACTTCCTTTTTATAGCTATTGGTCCTGGGGTCAGTCCGTATCAGATTAGGTCTCAAAAACTTGAAACAGAATCAAGTTCAGATCAATATCTGATAAGATCTGCGTGAAAATACGTAATCTTATCTCCCTTTGATCGGCAGGCCAAACATTCTGATCAGCAGGCCGAACAGGCCAGTTCGGCAGGCCGACCACGTCATTCGGCAGGCCAAACTCCCAAGAAAAAATCTCCGCGAATCTTTTATTTTCCACGCGAGATTCTAAAGGATAAAGTCTCAGTTTTGATTCAAATAACCCAATAGAGAAGTTATCTGATCACAACAAACTTTATCAAGATAATCTCTAAGAAAATAAATCAATTCACAATAATTCTACAAGTTTATCTTGTTCTAATTTGTCTAAAATTAAAACAACCGATAAACAGACAAGAATTATCTGATCGCAATAATTCAACAAGTTTATCTTGAACTAATTTCTTACAAAATTAATTCAACCGATAAACAGACATGAATTATTTGATTCTTACAAATTTTAAACTAATCTGATAAATCCGACATAAGTCACCAATTATTGGAAAAGCACGCCGTGTCATTACAGGACTTTGTGAGCTAGCAAAAGGGACCAAAATGGACCTATAAAGTTTAAGCTCATGATAATTATGAAACCCAATATCCCAGATATACATTTCACAATTATCAACTCCAACGCTACTCCACTGAAAGCTTGGAGCTGCACTCTCAAACTTTATAGAATTACGAAGCTCGTGTAGCTAAGTTTCCATGACATATCATAGTGTATCGCATCCCCAAATGATCATCCATAATCGGCTTAAGGACAAGTTCTGTCTTACCTTCCCGATTATTTTTATCTTACGTTCCATTGTCTCACCATTAGAAAACTTACCATCCAAAGATACTATACCATTCGGTTACACCTATGTATCTAAATGGTTGAGCGCTCTAGTTTTTCAATTACATGACAACACATATAAGAGGATATCATTACTCCTAAAGAGGAGCTATGGATTCCATATCTATGAATAACAAGTCTACGCTATCAAGAGTCATGCCTCCAACGTACCGGTATGCATACCACTATTGAGATGTGGGTGTCACCCTTTGGGACATCAAAAGACACAAGTCGAGACAACGGGCCCACTATTAATATCAGGATTAAGATACAATACAAATGACTGTTTAAAGTGAATTGATTTGCCGAGACAGAGTTATTAATCCAAATCAATTCACTTTATGTCCCGATCCAACACATCGTCACCTATAACAACGTGCCAATGTTTCTATTCACGGAGTCCAACTCCGATGGTCAAGACAAACCATCTCCCAAAAGGGATATAGACAACATAACAATCTTTACATGAATAAAGCGCCCAACTTTATTCCCTCGATTGCGGATCATATGTTTTAGACCGTCACCTTAAGAATTGTGTCTTTTGCATAATCAGTCCATCATATGCCCAATTCTTAAGGCTTAGACTGACAGTCTCAGACTACTGTTTGCTTATCATACATTTAACAAATATGAACGTAAAGAGGACAAGATTTGGTATATATAAAAGAATAAATTCTTTATTGATAAAAAATGTTTCCAAAAACGTATTACATTTTTACTTCTTAGGGCATACATGTCTAACATTGATAGCAAAATTCATGAGCTCATAAGGTATAATTCACATTTATAGAGTTTCATATGTAGCCTAAGTGGGAGATTGTTGGATCAAAATCCAATATGTGGGCTAATATATTAAATAAATGTGAATTAAAGGCTATCAATAAGCTTGCCCAATTAAAAGTGATCAATTTGGGTTTTGGGCTTTAAATGCATCATTATGTGTGGGCCTCCTATGTGTAGAGACCAAAAATATAATTACTAATTTTATGATAGGCTAAATTGGTAATTAAGGATAATTGTTAGGGTTTAGCAATTATATAAAGGGGTTGTGGTCCCTAAGTCAGTATGTACATTATTTTTCTGTTTCCTATCTACAGAGAAATTACAAAGGCATTTTGAGAAGGAGGGTTTACGTACCAGACTTGGAAGATCCTCAATCTATAGACTCAAAAATCACATTCAATCCATGGATTCAGATTAGCTTCTACATCTTATTAATGTTCTTGATGATTTGACATGAATGATCCTAGGTGATGATGGTTTTCGTCACAATTTTATTCTAACGCTACGCATTATAAATATGCTTGATTACATAGAACAAAGGTTATTGTCATTTCAAAAAAACAAAAACAAGGGCTATTGTGGTTCATCTAATTTCCAAAGATGTCTTCAAACAATAATGGTTCATCTTCTCAAAATTCTGCTCAAGCCTGCCTGGCGGTCAATTGGCTAAGATCAAGTGGTCATGGAAACAACCAGAGCGACCAGCTACCCTCGGCCAAGTCCATCCTTGCACCGGACAAGAAACAAAAATCAACAAACAAGGGAAAATAAGGGGTTATAAACGAACAATATATCAGTTTATTTTTTGTGTATTCTCTTATACATAGTTCGTTTCCTATTACATCTAATTTAGCATTTCTCTTTTATACATTATTTTGTTTATATACATGTATATACACGCATACATATTATGCATATGTATGCGTGTGTATAGATTTCCATATTTATGTGTATGTGTAGATTTTCTATTATAATGATCGGAGTGGAGAAATTAATTATTTGTTTGTCCGTTTAGACATATATGTTAGTCACCTAAATTTGATTATGAATAAATAAGAATAATATTTATAATTTAACATTTGTATGATTTTTTAGTTTTATTAAATAGATACATGTATTCTTATTTATGTAATGTGAATTTACTAGTACGACATGTTATTTATGGTCTTTCATAATTTGAGAACATGATTACGAGAAAAGAAAAAAAAAACAATTAAAAAGATTTAGAAATAATTTTGTATATCATTGCCAGACGAAGAAGAAGATGATGATTTAAATTGGGTAGTATTAATTTAAAGGATACCAAACTTGTGACGGCGTGGGATAATTAAGCCGAAAACAAAGATTTTTTTTTTTTTTAAACCGCGGCAAGTACGTAGAGAAGATCATGATGGGTCATTTGTAAAGGAAACTACAAACTACAAGTCGTTATAGCATTAAACGACAATTACAGATTAAACGACGAATTTTTTTACCGACGTGTCCTTTTCATGTTTATTTGGAAGTACTTTAGATAAAGCACGCCAAAGCTTGACGTCTTTATGATATGACCCATAGAAAAACTTTGTCCTCGAAAAAAATAAAATAAAGCAATATCCGATTGATTAATGAGATAGGGTAGACGACAACAAATATGTTTTTTTTTTTTTTGTAAGACAATGTACTTATCAAAGAATGACAAATATATATGCTATAAATAATGTCTTTTATTAATAACAAAAATCACTGGTGTTATTTGATCTTCTCACTAGATGAAAGGAAATATATAAGATATAAATGATGTGTGGTTCATTTTGAAGAAAGCCATTTTTTATTTATTGGCATTCTAAATTTATTTAGCAAAATCCAGAGCTTTCAAATTTGTCGTGGAAGATCGTAGTTCTTTTTCTTTTTCGTTATAATTGTGTTTTCTTTGTTATTTTTCCAATATTAGAACCAGAACGGAAGGATAAACCAAAAATAATAATTTTTAGCCATTTGTATAACTCTCATTGATAACATTGTAAATCTAAGGTGCTCATATTCAATTAGAACAACAAATTTGAACCCGTATTTAAAATTTTTGTGCATTTATTAATTTTGGTATATGTTTGTGTTACCGTTAGCTTAATAGGGTTTGACTTTTCTTTTTTGTTTTTTACTTTTTAATACTGAGGTTGAAAATTTTAATTTATTTTGTTGTTGACTTAAACGACAGATTGACACCAAAATCTTCATGACTAAACGTTTCATGGTCATAAAAAACAGTCAACAGTCGTCCTTTTAATTAGTTTTTTAATTTTGTTTTATACATTGCATTTTAAAGGTATCAAAAAACCATACCTAACATTTGGACAGTTGCATCTTTATTTGTTAAATTTTAAGATGCTAAATCTTACCTTCCATCAGTTAATCATCTATATCTAGATTGTTCTAATGTTTTTCATCTAGCTTGGGCTGTTTAAAAATACCGAAAAACTGAAACCAATCGAAACTGACTACCGAACCAATTGAGAAAAGCAGAAAAAATCAATTTATTTAGACACAAAACCAACCAAATTAGTTTGAAAACTGACTGCCCATCAATTTTTGGCGGTCGATTTTCAGAAGCAAATTTTTTAGTCGGTCGGTCAACTAACCGACCCTTCAAACATCAATAAACTTTCCTTCTTTTACCATGAAGTTAAGGTCCATCATCTGCAGGTTTTCTGCTATGTTTTAATTGCAAATGATGGCTCTGAGTGGATGCTGCGGATTCAGTCAGAAAGAGCACTTTAAAGATGACTCTTATTACTTTTGTTAATGTTTCAGTTTTGAAATTTTTTTCCAATCAGACTATTCTTATGCCAACTTGTTTTACGTCTGCTTGTGTATGTTACTGTTTCAATTTTTATATTTATTTTTTCCCTTCTTTTGGTTTGAGAGGCATCTGATTTTATCTTAAATTATGGTAACATTATAATCATCACTAGTTATTTGAGACTAAAACTTGTAGAAGTTTGACAATTTCTTTATGATGCAGAGGGCAAGGAATAAAATTTGCCCATGTTAATATAACGCTTGCTTGTGATGTAATTTACTTGCTGTGATCAATTTACTTTTTTTAAAAAAACTTGTTATTGTGATATAATTTTAATTCCAATTTATATTAATAAAGACCATGTTATATTGCTCTTTAAACACTAAATTACTTTAAGTATTCTGGCCGATTACACTAGTCAAAAACCGACCTTAATCGACTGTCATAAAACCGATTGTTGTCGGTCGAACACCGACCTACTGTTTAACTATTTAGTTGGTTTTTGGTTCCACTTTCTCAAAAACGATGACCATTTGTCGGAAACCAACCGACCAAAGATCGATCAATGAACACCTTTGCTTTCATATGCAATAGATTGATGGTAGATCCTTTCCATTCTACTTGAAAATATGTACTTTTTTTTATTCTACTACAAATTAGATCTATGAAAGATGGCTGAGGACTTGGCAAATCTCATGATGACGGCAAAAGGCTCGGAAAATCTCATGACGATTGTTGGCTGTGAGACCCTAATTGTGTCAACTCCGCCATGCCATCATCCAGATCAAGTCACTCTGGATTAGGAAAGAAAGCCATGCTCATATCCAATACGAAGGAGTTTTTTTAATAACCTTCATCAAATCTAAAGAGCTGGTAATATTTTAATTTTTTTTTTGTTTTTTTTTTACTTTTTTGAATTTTTTCTATCTTAGCATATCTATGTGTTTTTATTAGTCAAAATGATATAACATAAATTTTAAATACAAATGTATAAATATGCACTTGTCCAAACGTAAAATATGATTTTTAAACTATTAAAACGAGGGTATAATAATTAAAAAACATATAATAATAATAAAAACTTTTGATTATTAGACAAAAATCCTTGCAATATGGCTTATTTAAGGAGTACTTAAATAGGACGTTGCTCCAGGCACCATAATTAATATAATGCGGGTAAAATCTGTTATATTTTGGGATCTGCCATCTCAACACTAGAGATGTTAAATGGGCCGGCCCGATCTAGTCTATTTAATTTAGGCCCAAACGTGACTCTTGTCATATCTGGGCCTGCCTATTTATTTATTTATCATATCGTGCTAGACCCGACCCTGCTAATTTTTGTAGCATCAAGCCCAGTCAATAAATGGGCCTTGCCTATAAAGTGCTTGGGCCATGCTTATACTCGTATCGATGTTTGTATTTTTTTGTTGTACATTTAGCTCTTAATGTATCTTTCTTCTACTTAATAAATTTGCAAAAAAATAAAAATAAAAATACTAAATCGTAACAAAAGAAAGTGCATGATTAATAAAAAAATCTTTTTTTGAGGACAACAACATTATAGTATTTTGTACGGTATGGCTTCTATAACGTAGTCTTTTATATAAATCAAAGAAGATAAGTATATATTAGAAGTGACAATTTACAAACAATAAAGAATCTCTTTGATCTTTTTTCTTTTTTAATCAAACCTATTAGAAATTTAATACTTCTTTATAAAAAAAATATTTATAAAAATATAAAATATATTAGTAAAATTAGTTTTAAATTGCATATTTTAATCGTACTTATAACTAAACCCCAGTCGTGCTTTTAGCATGTGACGCCAATGCAACTAGGAAGGAAAACGTTTTTTTCTTCGGGTGAGATTTCCATATTGCAGGTCCTAAGGGAGGGTTTGCAGCAGATTTATTCCTCCAGTAACGCTCGTTACTGTGTCAATGAAGTTGAGGAACATACTGAACTATATATATCTGAGTTATGTTCTCCTCATCAGAAGTCTTATGCGGCATTGAAACCATTATCCAAGAATGAGACTGTTCATGAAGAAGGCAACGATGAGGAATGCATTATAGCAGGTGATAGAACTGACAAAACCGTTGGAGATGGAGCTGAGGACATTCCTGATGTAGAAGGATTTACATGCAGTAATAAAATGAGAGACTTTTTAGCAAGAGTTCACAGAATTAAGAAGACTGATTATTGCGGGCAATTGACAACTCTTGTTGACAGTATCACTGCCGTTCAAAAAGCTCTTCCTCCTGTTGAGTATGGAACTGCCGTAAATAGAGGGATTCATATAGTTGTGCAAGCTCTGTTCAAACATGGCTTTATAGATATATTAATATAAGTAAAAGGAAACGTGAAAACATTAGTAGGCCGCTTTCTGATTTGCCTGTCCTTAGAAACCAGACTCATCATTCACCTGCCTGAGATGCATTATGGGAGGATGTAGCTAAGCTTCTATGCTGCTCATATACACGGTCCATCGTGAATTGGATAGTGTTTAACGTACTATATAGAAAGTGTTTGATGACTTGGACCAGAATTGTTTATAACTTTGTTAAAAGTCCAGTGTTTAGAATGGTATTGACATCAGTGCACCTCGTTTAAGCAGAAATTTAATTGGGTTAAGTTTGCCCAACATAGCAGACAAAATGTGACATGGTCACAGGAAAGATAAAACAAGGAACAGGCTAACTAGGAAACATATTTATCACAGTCCACAGAATGGAAAATATTCCTTCTAAATTAGCATCTTATGCTGGAGAGTTAAGATACCCGGTTCTAGCTGGCGGCACTAAATCATTTGCATGCACACGAGCACGCGCACACACTTACATGTTAAAGTGATCACCGAGACTTGTTTTTCATTTTTAGGTCATTGGGAAATTTAACCTTGGATTCATTATTGGGAAGCTAGACAAAGATCTATCTATTGTGGATCAGGTAATTGACATCCATGCTTCTGAATTCTTTTAAAATCAATGTTCTGTCATTTTTGCCTTTTTAGCAGTGCACATATCTAGATGGTTTCCTTTTCAAATTTCTTTATTGTGGTAATGAAATTTAATCATATTTCAGCATGCTGCCGATGAAAAATACAATTTTGAGCGTTTATAACAATCAACTATCTTAAACCTGCAGCCTTTGCTTTGGTAAGCGTGAATTCTTAGTTAGCTGCATTAAAAATCCTTGAATTACTCGTTACATAGGTTACTGATTGGGGGGTCCTCAATTTTCTAAAAAGAATAAACTTGAAAAAAATGAGAATAACTTTTCGTGTGCACTAAAATCGTGTTCTTGACAAAATAGTTTTTTGAAAGTTTGTTTTATTTTTTGTCTTCTGATGATGGCAAGATCTCTCAGATGTTCTGAACTTTAGAATTTTAACTGTAGGCCATTAAGGTTTGGAGTTATGTCCTGGAGAAGAAGTAGCAGTCTCCATGCACTTGGATATATTCAGGTGCCAACTCTCTCATACTCTAATCTGTATGTGATTCTGGTTATCTTTCTAATCTCTAAAGACCTTTGGAGCTATTACTATTTTGTTGACTTCTCGTAATTTAGATGTCGAGTCTAATTACCCAAATCATATTGTGTTTCTATTTGAACTTCGTCATCTTGACATGCTTTTGAGGTGTTATTATTTGTTTTTGATGGCTATAAAGGATTCTGCATAACTTCTCTCCTGGTTGACTTAACATTGTTATAATTATATATATATTTAGTGAATCTGGAGTTTGCATACAGTATCGAATGCATAGATTGGCAGAAGGTTTTTTGCTTCACTATTTGTTCTTTTTTGTTCTTCTTCTTTTTAATTTTTGATTATTCACTCATTGATATTGTTACAAAAAATAGTGCGAGAGAAACAAAAAACAATAACATACACAAATCAAACAATCCCAATTATAGTCCTTGCAGATTGGATCATCCATATAATAAACAAAAAAAAACTCTATATATTTAATATCTTTATATCTCAATTCCGGTGATGGTTTGTTAGATATCTTACAACTAGAATCCTCTTTTTCTGAGCCAATTCCTTCACCATCACAAGTCCCAGTTAGATTCAGACATGATATACTCTTTAGTTACTTAGAGAACCTAAGTACTCTCTTTTAGATCCAGGAAACAACTCTCAATATCCTTTTTACCTTTTGGGAGTGAAACAATCAATCTATTGATATTGGAAGACCCAAAAATTCTTTAACAACTCAGGCCATCATCTTGTCAAGAACATTATTACTTTGCCTGACATTAAAGATTTTGCATTATGGTTCGATTCAACGGACGTGAAGGACTTGATTTCTACTCTAGCTGATTTTCATGGGAAATGCTCAATGATCTGTAGTAATAGAATGGACACTGCTGATTCTGTTTGCCCGCTAAGAGTCCGCACTATGCTGGCGTCACGCGCATTTAGATCATCTGTCGTGATTGGGGATGCTCTTGGAAGAACTAAGATGCTGAAGGTTGTAACACAATTACATGATTTAATTTTCCATGAATATTCTGTTCTTCCTTCTCTTTGAGAAAAGAGAGAAAAAACTTCTCACTCTTCTGTTTGTCTGCATGATATTTAAATGCTCAGGATTCCAAATTCTTTAGCATATTCTGATTCAATCAGTTGTGTGCAGATACTCGAGCATTTGGCAGGGCTGAAATGTCCTTGGAATTGTCCACATGGAAGGCCAACAATGCACCATTCGGTAGACTTGACAACCATGTACAAGATATCAGGAGAGAATGGTGCTGATTCTTGATGGATCCTATCATGAACTTATATTATCTGGATTTAACTTATTTGGATTAAGTAACCATGTACAATGTTTAGCAAAACAAACAAACAAAAAGCAAAAAAAAAAAAAAAAAGAAACCTTTGTACATAAAATGGCTTTACCTTGATCACAACTACCACTGGCTCTCTTGATTCAATGTAATTTCGCAGGTGCTGGAACTATTAATAGTTCCCTCTTTTTCTTTTTTTTTTTTCTTTTTGGTTTGAAAGGGGAAATTTCATTTAAATTAAACTAGATTTACAAATGCAAAATAGATGATAAAAGACCCCGTATTACATGAGATGAAACCCTCTAATAAAATTAGATCCATTAGCAAATTCTGACGACACTTAATAAGAGAAATTATGTTAGAAACTCGATAATGGAAAAGTACCTCGATACACTAAAATCGAACATATGTAAAGCTTTTTGACAAAGCCTCTACGATTGATGTATTCCTCTAATTGATTGAAGGGTAAAATCTAGTAGCATTAAGTCCACCACCTACAATGCCTAGAGGCAACTTTGACAAACATAAACACCCACCCAAACTCATATCTGGCGGATATAGAACACGTCTTGAAGGAGAAGGGATAACTTATGTTATTACAAACCAACAAGAAAGAAATAAAATTATCAATATAATTAATTACTATAATATAATCTATCTTAAATATTTTAATTAGATTATAATTGAATATTATTATTTCTTATGTGATATTATATTTTATATTTTATATATTATATATTATGACAACAAAATTATAATTATTAATATAATTATAATATTAAACATTATCATAATTTTATTATATTCTATTTCATAACTATATAATATATTATATAATAGCGGATATTATATTAATATATAAAGTATTAGAATTATAACATAAAGATAACTTTGTCAACATGAAAGTCTTCATATTTCATTCTACAGTGTTCTTAAAATTACAACCAAACAAGTGAATCAACTTTCTTTTCCTTTCTATTTCAATACCATTCCTATTCCCATTACCATTATCATTCAATTGCAACCAAACGTAGTCTAAGCGGTAAAAATTAACAAATCTGATAGCATATATGTAAGATATGAAGCATGTGCCGTTTTGAAATTAAACCTGCTACTTATATGCCGTTTTTCCACTTAAAGTACACCAAAATCACAAACGGGACAGATATCTTATTGGTCATGATGTTCATCACTTTCAATGAGAAGAACCATTTTGCTTTTGCTTTTGAATTTCTACTAGAAAACTATGACAAACCATGGAGCTTAACCCTAAATGTAAATCCTATATATGTTCACTTTTCAATACCTCCTTTCCTAAAGGCTCTTGTAAAAAACCAAAAAAAAATTCCTAAATAATTTCAAGTGAAAATATTAGAAAATTGTTATCAAGTGAGAGACACTTTCATTTTAATCTCACAAATTGGAAGTAAAATGAAGAAGATTTATAAGAAAAAGAAAATACTATCCTCTCGGACATAAGCCGAGGGAACAACATGCTGAAAATAACTCTCACACGAATTCTAAACACCAATCTCAATTTGGCTCCAAATTTATAAGAGAAGCTGCATCATTATTTTCACTTTTTTAAACAACAAAAAATAAAAATTAAAAAAACTAAAGACCATAAGACCAACTAATGTGGCCTAATATTACAAACAACTCCTCTATGTTTTCTTAACCCATACTAATTTGCGGTCTTTACCGCGGATTTTTGGATTTCCCCTTGTCCTGTCCAAAGATGTCTTGAGCAGAATTCTCGTGATTTTGTGAAGCTTGCTTTCCTTTGTTTTTGCTTGTTTTTAGCAGCTTTGTTGCCAGGCATTCTTGAGCTTTAGGCTGATTATGAGAAGATGAAGAAGAATTATCATCTTTGCAATAATTAACAGAAGACATTTTGATTTTCAAGCACAAAACACAAATAGATGTAATCAATAATCTCTCAATTGTTTGTGCTGCTTTGAGCTATACAAGAGTTGCATTTATAGACAGAAGTTTGAATATGGTTAAAGCCAATATAATTTTGATTTATTTATTAGGTTGTAGAGAGAGTTTTTCAGTTGTTTCTCAAACAAATTTTAATTCAATTGTAAAGCAAATCCCTCCCCATTTTCATTACTATTGCCAAGAAAATTTCACTAATTACAGGTCGAGAAGGAATATTAACCTTATACTTTTTAATTTGTCTATTAATCTGACAAAATATTAAGTTTGAATAAACATGCGTGTTGAATTTTTTTTAAAGATTTTTTAATAATTTTGCCTTGATGCTATTTCACCGTGGAGGGATTATTAATGGAATTAATGTGTATTCGGTCCACATGTAGAAATTTCACATAGTGTATTTTTTTTTCCTTCATTTCACATATATGGTTTTTGCATCTTTTTTTTTTTTTTTTTTTATCCTTAATGGATGGTGCCGATTAATCAACTGAGTCATTTGACATGGTAAAGTTGCAGAAAATAATAATGTATATCTTTTTTTACCTGTGTTGTGTCATTGTGTCAAATAGTAAGCGTTGATTGTTAAATAATAATAATAATAATACGATGAATAAATAAATAGAGTTAAACAGAAGGTATTCAACCCTTCGAAAAAAATACAGAAGGTGTTCAACAGTTGGAAAGTTTCAAACAAATGAAATGAAGCTTCAAATGAAAACGCTTGATTATCTCAATGAGTTCTTACTCTCATGCAAAGTTCAAAGTCTTATGTACCGATCAAACTTTGGATTATTTTTTCAATTTATGTACACATTCCTAACATTTTCTTAAGCACTTTCGATGTTAAAAATTATTCTAAATTTAATATTTATATTTCATTTCCGTTTTTCTTCGTTCTTCAATTAGTAAACAAAATTTAGGTCACTTCAAGTAATTTCTGAATTTACTCACATATATGATTTGTTAACTTTGGAATTTTATTTAATTGTGTATTTCATCAAATAACGAGATAATTATAGCAAATGACGACTTCAACAAACTTGGCACTCTAACAAATTTGAAGATCTTAGTTTTGGAGCTGCTTCTTTATAAAAACGAAACAACAAATAAAAATCGATGTGAATGGTACTTAATTTCTTTTAAATCTTCCATTAATATTCCTCTTTATTTGTTCGACTTTGACAAGTAATTACGAGAAGTTTAACAGAAAAAAAACTAATCATGTATGCATAAACTTGGTAGTTAATATGTCAACACGAAACGAAATCCAAATACATATATACACACATACACGCAAATTTATATATGATCCCAACTTTGTTTATTATTTTTTTAAAAAAAAAAGGTTGGCTTCCCATTTGTGTAATGCTAATTTTTTACCTTCAACTTTCGGTTTTTTCTTGTTGGCAGTCTTCTTGTAAACTTACAGCTTGAGCTGGTTTGTTAGACAACCTCTACAAGAATTATCGTTTTACTGTTCATTACTGTTCTTCTTCTTCTTCTTCTTTTTTTTTTTTTTCCACAAGTCATTCGTGCAATTTGAAATGTTGATCTGTTCAACGTTTGTGGAACGACGTACGTGTTGGTTTTTAGGCTTCAAAACATGACTTTGTCCTCGTATTGATCGGACCGACGTACATAGAATTTGACCTTTGCTTTCCTTACTTGTTGGACGAGATCTCTCTCTCTCATATATATAATTTTATTTTGCGATAAAAATGGAAACTCATATTAATCATTTACGCGTAGCTATTTATCTATTTTTGAATATCTCCGAAACAAATATAACTTGCTCCAGGCTACATATAAAATACATATATATATATCGGAGTGTGTGCATATATATTAAATAAAAAGCACTCACCCTAAATACATACACACTCACAAACAAATTGATCTTTTTTTTCTGCAAACAATTTGCAGTAGTTTTGGAACTGCTTCTTCGTAAAAACGAAATAAACAAAAATCAATATGAATGGTACTTAAAATCTTTTAAATCTTCCTTAAATATTTTTCTTTATTTGTTTGACTTTGACAAGAAATTACGAGGAAGTTAAACAGAAAAAGAACGCATGATATGTGCATGCACTTGATAGTTAATTTTAATGTGTCAACACTAAAAAAAAAATTCCGATTACACGGTTATATATATACATAAATATATATTACCCCACCTCTATTTCTTATTTTTTCTTTTTTTTTTTCTTAAAGATGGCTTCCCAGTTGTATATGGCTAATTTTACCTTGAACTTTCGGTATTTTCTTTCTCGGCGGTCTTCTTTTGAATATTGTAAACTTGCAGGTTGAGCTTATTAGACCACCTGTATGAAAATTATACTTTTACAGTTCAATATTACGTACTGCTTTTTTCTTCTTTTCCACAAGTCAGTCGTTGATGCAATTGAAATTCTCTGTTCAACGTTTGTGGAACGTATTGGTTTCCAGTCTTCAAAACATGAAATTCCAGGCTTTTTCTGCGTATTAATCGGACGAGAGATCTCTCTCTTCTCTAATTGTTTGACCTTTGATCGTGTGTGTATATATATAATATGCCATAAAAATCGGAAACTTATGTTAATCAGTTAACGCGTTTTAACTAATTTTTTGGATAATTTCGAAACAAGTAAGATTCAGCAAAGCTTATCTAGCTACCACGAATTCCATTTGATGCTACATACATAAAATGATGCATGCAATTTAGATCAAATAAAAACATTCTCCCTAAATACATCCATACATACATATTCTAATTGACTTTTTTTTTAAAAAAAATAAATAAATAAATTCATATTCACGTCATTTTGAAAATTGAAAATCAGATCAAAGTAAATACACTCGCATTTATGTTTCTGTTCCTTGACGCAAAACCGATTATAATGAAGTATAACATCCTATTACTATTGTGAACTGAAACAAAACTATAAGAAACCGTTTAGAAATTTCCTGAACGGTTTTGGAAATTACGTGAAAATTATAGGTTTCTTGTTCTCATAACTATTTACGATCCAGGGAAGAGGGCTTCTACGCATTATAAATATGCTTGATTACATATATTGTCATTTCAGAAAAACAAAAACAAGCTCTATTGTGGTTCATCAAATTTCCAAAAATGTCTTCAAACAATAATGGTTCATCTTCTCAAAATTCTGCTCAAGCCTGCCTGGGGGTCAATTTGCCAAGATCAAGTGGTCATGGAAACAAAAAGAGCGACCAGCAACCCTCGGCCGGGTCCATCCTTGCACAGGACAAGAAGCAGAAATCAACAAACAAGAAGGGAAAATAAGGGGTTATAAATGAACAATATATCAGTTTCTTTTTTGTGTATTCTTTTATACATAGTTCGTCTCCGATTGCATCTGATTTAGCTTTTCTCTTTTATACATTATTTTCTTTGTATACATGTACATACACGCATACATATTATGCATATGTATGTGTGTTTATAGATTTCCATATTTAAGTGTATGTGTAGATTTTCTATTATAATTATCGGAGTGGGGAAAGTAATTATTTGTTTGTCTGTTTAGACATATATGTTAGTCGCCTAAATTTGATTATGAATAAATAAGAATAATATTTGTAATTTAACATTTGTACGATTTTTCATGTTCATTAAATAGATGCATGCATTCTTATTTATGTATTGTGAATTTACTAGCACGACATTTTATTTATGGTCTTTCATAATTTGAGAATATGATTAAGAGACTAGAAAAAAAAAACAAACAAACAAAAAAAAGATTTAGAAATTATTTTGTACATCATTGCCGAGACGAAGAAGAAGATGATGATTTAAATAGGGTAGGATTAATTTAAAGGATACCAAACTTGTGACGACATCGGATAATTAAGCTGTAAACAAAGGAATTTTTTTTTTTTTTTGGTTGGTGTAAACCGCAACAAGTACGTAGAGAAGATCATGACGGGTCATTTGTAAAGGATTCTACAAACTACAAGTCGTTATAGCATTAAACGACAATTACGGATTAAACGACGAATTTTTATACTGACGTGTCCTTTTTCATGTTTATTTGGAAGTACTTTAGATAAATCACGCCAAAGCTTGACGTCTTTATGATGTGAACCATAGAAAAACTTTGTCCTTGAAAAAAAAAATAAAGCAAAATCTGATTGATTAATGAGATTGGGTAGACGACAAATGTTTTTTTTTTTTTTTTGTATAAGACAATGTACTTATAAAAGAATGACAAATATATATGCTATGAATAACGTCTTTTATTAATAACAAAAATCACTGGTGTTATTTGATCTTCTCACATAGATGAAAGGAAATATGTAAGAGATAAATGATGTGTGGTTCATTTTGAAGGAAGCCATTTTTTATTTATATAGGCATTCTAAATTTATTTAGCAAAATCAAGAACTTTCAAATTTGTCGTGGAAGATCGTAGTTCTTTTTCTTTTTTGTTATAATTGTGTTTTCTTTGTTATTTTTCCAATATTAGAACCAGAACGGGAAGGATAAACCAAAAAATAATAATTTTTAGCCATTTGTATAACTCTCATTAATAACACTGTAAATCTAAGGTGCTCATATTCAATTAGAACAACAAATTTGAACCCGTATTTAAAATTTTTGTGCACTTATTAATTTTGGTATATGTTTGTGTTACGGTTAGCTTAATGGGGTTTGACTTTTCTTTTTTGTTTTTTTCTTTTTAATACTGAGGTCGAAAAAACATGATACTGTGATCGTTTTTTTAATTTATTTTGTAGTTGACTTAAACGACAGATTGACACCAAAATCTTCATGACTAAACGTTTCATGGTCATAAAAATAAGTCAACAGTCGTCCTTTTAATTAGTTTTTTAATTTTATTTTATACATTGCATTTTAAAGGTATAAAAACACCATACCTTAAATTTGGACAGTTGCATCTTTATATGTTAAATTTTAAGATGCTAAATCTTACCCTCCATCAGTTAATCATCTATTTTTATCATTATATTCTATTTCATAGCTATATAATATATTATATAACAACATATATTATATTAATATATAAAATATTAGAATTATAACATAAGGATAATTTTGTCAACATGAAAGTCTTCATATTTCATTCTACAGTATTCTTAAAATTACAACCAAACATGTGAATCAACTTTCTTTTCCCTTCTATTTCAATACCATTCCTATGCCCATTACCATTATCATTCAATTGCAACCAAACGCAGTCTAAGCAGCAAAAGTTAACAAATCTGATAGCATATATGTAAGATGTGAAGCATGCGCCGTTTTGAAATTAAACCTGCTACTTATATGCCGTATTTCCACTTAAAGTACACCAAAATCACAAACGGGACAGATATCTTTTTGGTCATGATGTTCATCACTTTCAGTGAGAAGAACCATTTTGCTTTTGCTTTTGCTTTTGAATTTCTATTAGAAAACTATGACAAACCATGGAGCTTAACCCTAAATGTAAATCTTATATATATTCACTTATCAAAACCTCCTTTCCTAAAAGCTCTTATCAAAAACCAAAAAAAAAATCCTAAATAATTTCAAGTGAAAATATTAGAAAATTGTTATCAAGTGAGAGACACTTTCATTTTAATCTCACAAATTGGAAGTAAAATGAAGAAGATTTATAAGAAAAAGAAAAATACTATCCTCTCGGACATAAGCCGAGGGAACAACATGCTGAAAATTATTCTCACACGAATTCTAAACACCAATCTCAATTTGGCTCCAGATTTATAAGAGAAGCTGCATCATTATTTTCACTTTTTTAAACAACAAAAAACAAAAATTAAAAAAGCTAAAGACCATAAGACTAACTGGTGCAGCCTAATATTACAAACAACTCCTCTGTGTTTTCTTAACCCATACTAATTTGCGGTCTTTACCGCGGATTTCCGGATTTCCCCTTGTCCTGTCCAAAGATGTCTTGAGCAGAATTCTCGTGATTTTGTGAAACTTGCTTTCCTTTGTTTTTGCTTTTTTTTGCCAGCTCTGTTGCCAGACATTCTTGAGCTTTAGGCTGATTATGAGAAGATGAAGAAGAATTATCATCTTTGTAATGAGCTTTAGGCTGATTATGAGAAGATGAAGAAGAATTATCATCTTTGTATTAATAAACAGAAGACATTTTGATTTTCAAGCACAAAACACAAATAGATGTAATCAATAATCTCTCAATTGTTTGTGCAGCTTTAAGCTATACAAGAGTTGTATTTATAGACAGAAGTTTGAATATGGTTAAAACCAATATAATTTTGATTTATTTATTAGGTTGTAGAGAGAGTTTTTCAGTTGTTTCTCAAACAAATTTTAATTCAATTGTAAAGCAAATCCCTCCCCATTTTCATTACTATTGCCAAGAAAATTTCACTAATTACAAGTCGAGAAGGAATATTAACCTTATACTTTTTAATTTGTCTACTAATCTGACAAAATATTAAGTTTGAATGAACATGCGTGTTGAATTTTATTTGAGATTTTTCAATAATTTTGCCTTGATGCTATTTCACCGTGGAGGGATTATTAATGGAATTAATGTGTACTCGGTCCACATGAAGAAATTTCACAGTGTATTTTTTTTTTCCTTCATTTCACATATATGGTTTTTTCATCTTTTTTTTTTTTTTTTTGATCCTTAATGGATGGTGCCGATTAATCAACTGAGTCATTTGTCATAGTAAAAGTTGCAGAAAATAATAATGTATATCTCTTTATACCTGTGTTGTGTCAATGTGTCTAATAGTAAGCGTTGATTGTTAAATAATAATAATAATAATACGATGAATAAATAAATAGAATTAAACAGAAGGCATTCAACCCTTCGAAAAAAATACAGAAGGTGTTCAACAGTTGGAAAGTTTCGAACAAATGAAATGAAGCTTCAAATGAAAACGCTTGATTATCTCAATGAGTTCTTACTCTCATGCAAAGTTCAAAGTCTTATGTACCGATCAAACTTTGAATTATTGTTTCAATTTATGTACACATTCCTAACATTTTCTTAAGCACCTACGATGTTCAAAATTATTCAAAATTTAATATTTATATTTCATTTACGTTTTTCTTCGTTCCTCTATTTGTAAACAAAATTTAAGTCACTTCGAGTAATTTCTGAATTTACGCACATATATGATTTGTTAACTTTGGAATTTTATTTAATTGTGTATTTCATCAAATAACGAGATAATTATAGCAAAGGATGACTTCAACAAACTTGGCACTCTGACAAATTTGAAGATCTTAGTTTTTGGAACTGCTTCTTCATAAAAGCGAAACAACAAACAAAAATCAATGCGAATGGTACTTAATTTCTTTTAAATCTTCCATTAGTATTTCTCTTTATTTGTTCGACATTGACAAGAAATTACGAGAAAGTTAAACAGAAAAACAACGCATGATTTATGCATGCACTTGATAGTTAATAATTTCGTCAACACGATACAAAATCCAATTACACGGTTACCTATACATAACGATATATTACCCCACCTATATTTCTTATTTTTTATCTTTTTTTTTTATAAAAAAAGATTGGCTTCCCAATTGTATATAGCCAATTTCACCTTGAACTTTCGGTATTTTCTTTCTCGGCGGTCTTCTTTTAAATATTGTAAACTTACAGGTTTAGCTAATTAGACCACCTGTATAAAAATTATCCTTTTACAGTTCAATATTACGCACTGCTTTTTTCTTCTTTTCCACAAGTCAGTCGTTTATGCATTTGAAATTCTCTGTTCACCGTTTGCGGAACGTGTTGGCTTCAAGTCTTCAAAATATGAAATTCCAGACTTTTTCTTCGTATTGATGGGACGAGAGATCTCTTTCTTCTCTGATCGTTTCACCTTTGATCGTGTGTGTTTATATATATATATAATATGCCATAAAAATCGGAAACTTATGTTAATCAGTTAACGCGTTTTAGCTCATTTTTTGGATAATTTCAGAACAAGTAAGATAAAAGCAAAGCTTATCTAGCTACCACGAATTCCATTGGATGTTACATGCATAAAATCATACATGTAATTTAGATCAAATAAAACCATTCTCCCTAAATACATACATACATACATATTCTAATTGACTTGTTTTTCAAAAAAATTAAATAAATAAATTCTTATGTACGTCATTTTGAAAATGTAAGATCAAATCAAAGTAAATATACTTGCATTTATATTCCTTTTCCTTGCCATAAATCCGATTATAATGAAGTATAACATCCTATTTTCCCATTCAAACGCAATAGGAAACCATTTTGAAATTTCCTAAACGGTTTTGGAATTTACATGAAAATTATAGGTTTCTTGTTCTCATAACTATTTACGAGCCAGGGAAGAGGGCTTCTATGGATTATAAATATGCTTGATTATATATGAAAGTGTTATTGTCATTTCAAAAAAAAAAACAACAACAACAAAGGCTATTGTGGTTCATCAAATTTCCAAAAATGTCTTCAAACAATAATGGTTCATCTTCTCAAAATTCTGCTCAAGCCTGCCTGGGGGTCAATTGGCCAAGATCAAGTGGTCATGGAAACAACAAGAGCGACCAGCAACCCTCGGCCAAGTCCATCCTTGCACCGGACAAGAAACAGAAATCAACAAACAAAAAGGGAAACAACAAGAGCGACCAGCAACCCTCGGCTAGGTCCATCCTTGCACCGGACAAGAAACAGAAATCAACAAACAAAAAGGGAAAATAAGGGGTTATAAATGAACAATATATCAGTTTCTTTTTTGTGTATTCTTTTATACATAGTTCGTCTCCGATTGCATCTGATTTAGCTTTTCTCTTTTATACATTATTTTGTTTGTATACATGTATATACACGCATACATATTATGCATATGTATGTGTATATAGATTTCCATATTTATGTGTATGTGTAGATTTTCTATTATAACGATCGGAGTGTAGATTTCCATATTTATGTGTAGATTGTCCGTTTAGACATATATGTTAGTCGCCTAAATTTGATTATGAATAAATAAGAATAATATTTGTAATTTAGCATTTGTATGATTTTTTAGTTTTATTAAATAGATGCATGTATTCTTATTTATGTAATGTGAATTTACTAGTACGACATGTTATTTATGGTCTTTCATAATTTGAGAACATGATTAAGAGAAAAGAAAAAAAAAATTAAAAAGATTTAGAAATAATTTTGTATATCATTGCCGACACGAAGAAGAAGATGATGATTTAAATTGGGTAGTATTAATTTAAAGGATACCAAACTTGTGACGACGTGGGATAATTAAGCCGGAAACAAAGATTTTTTTATTTTTTTTTAAACCGTGGCAAGTACGGAGAGAAGATCATGACGGGTCATTTGTAAAGGAAACTACAAACTACAAGTCGTTATAGCATTAAACGACAATTACAGATTAAACGATGAATTTTTATGCCGACGTGTCCTTTTTCATGTTTATTTGGAAGTACTTTAGATAAAGCACGCCAAAGCTTGACGTCTTTATGATATGAACCGTAGAAAAACTTTGTCGTCGAAAAAAATAAAATAAAGCAAAATCCGATTGATTAATGAGATAAGGTAGACGACAACGAATGTGTTTTTTTTTTTTTTTTTTGTATAAGACAATGTACTTATAAAAGAATGACAAATATATATGCTATGAATAACGTTTTTTATTAATAACAAAAATCACTGGTGTTATTTGATCTTCTCACATAGATGAAAGGAAACATGTAAGATATAAATGATGTGTGGTTCATTTTGAAGGAAGCCATTTTTTATTTATATAGGCATTCTAAATTTATTTAGCAAAATCCAGAACTTTCAAATTTGTGGTGGAAGATCGTAGTTCTTTTTCTTTTTCGTTGTAATTGTGTTTTCTTTGTTATTTTTCCAATATTAGAACCAGAACGGGAAGGATAAACCAAAAAATAATAATTTTTAGCCATTTGTATAACTCTCATTAATAACACTGTAAATCTAAGGTGCTCATATTTAATTAGAACAACAAATTTGAACCCGTATTTAAAATTTTTGTGCATTTATTAATTTTGGTATATGTTTGTGTTACCGTTAGCTTAATGGGGTTTGACTTTTCTTTTTTATGCTGTGATCCTTTTTTTTAATTTATTTTGTTGTTGACTTAAACGACAGATTGACACCAAAATCTTCATGATTTAACGTTTCATGGTCATAAAAAGCAGTCGACAGTCGTCCTTTTAATCAGTTTTTTAATTTTATTTTATACATTGCATTTTAAAGGGATCAAAAAACCATACCTTACATTTGGACAGTTGCATCTTCATATGTTAAATTATAAGATGCTAAATCTTACCTTCCATCAATTAATCATCTATTTTTATCATAAAAGGCATAAATGTCCTTTAAACAAAAGAGAAAAAAAATAGAATAAAATTCCATATTACAATAATAAACATATAAGTTAAAAAAATTCCCAAACAAAAAAAGCAGGATGGATTGTCTTCTACCAAAATTTAAATGGACACATGGGGACAAATGCTTTCTTTTACAAATGAGAAAGTAGAAAAACATGAGATAGCAGCAATATACACACAAGCCAAGGAAATGACCTGTCATATCTAGCTTGTTCTAATGTTTTTCATCTAGCCAGGGCTGTTTAAAAATACCAAAAAACTGAAACCAATGGAAACTGACTGCCAAACCGATTGAGAAAAGCCAAAAAAACCAATTTATTTAGACACAAAAACCAACCAAATTAGTTTGAAAACTAACTGCCCATCAATTTTTGGCGGTCGATTTTCAGAAGCAAATTTTTTAGTCGTGTTGCAGATGTGGAGCCAAATCAAGTCAACAATCCAGCAAAAGGAAGAAAAAGGGAGAAAAACGCGTCCTCGGAGGCAGGGAGCAAGCGCCGCGGCTCTGGCAGAAGAGCGCTGCGGCTCTAGGACGAGGGCACCTAGGCGCCTGGAGGATTACGCCTAGGCGGAGACTTGGTGGCGCCTAGACGCCAGGAGAAGAACGCCTAGGCACTGCAGGGGGCGCCACAGCGCTCGTTTCGAGCGCCGCGGCGCTGACGCACTGTGATGCGCGATATTTTTTGAGTCAGAGACGGATTCAAAGGCTCTAAAAAGGGGAAACCACTAGGGTTTCCCATTAGTTGCTATTTTTCTCCACCTTTGATTATAAATAGACATAAGGTGGCTAGGGTTGGGTGTGTGAAAATTATGAGTGGCATAATTTTGTGAGAGGCATAATTCTTAAGAGCTCCATCCTTGAGAGAGAAAAATTCTCACAGGGTGTTATATAGAAGAGAGTTTTGGTAAGCACAATTTGTGAGTGTGTGAGAAACTGCTCTTGTAATCTGTAATCTCTTTCATCATAGTGGAATCTGCAAACGGCGGAAACAGGACGTAGTCTCAATTTTGGACGAACCTGTATAAAATTTGGTGTCTCTTTTTTCTTCTTTTCTCCAATTTATTTTCTGCAATTTTTTGTTCTTGCGATCTTTTGAATTAGGAGTCGCCTAATTCCCCAACAAGTCGGTCGGTCAACTAACCGACCCTTCAAACATCAATAAACTTTCCTTCTTTTACCATGAAGTTAAGGTCCATCATTTGCAGGTTTTCTGCTATCCTTTAATTGCAAATGATGGCTCTGAGTGGATGCTGCGGATTCACTTAGAAAGAGCACTTTAAAGATGACTCTTATTACTTTTGTTAATGTTTCAGTTTTGAAATTTTTTTCCAATCAGACTATTCTTATGCCAACTTGTTTTACGTCTGCTTGTGTATGTTACTGTTTCTATTTTTATTTTTATTTTTTCCCTTTTCTTGGTTTGAGAGGCATCTGATTTTATCTTAAATTATGGTAACATTATATTCATCACTAGTTATTTGAGACTAAAACTTGTAGAAGTTTGACAATTTCTTTATGATGCAGAGGGCAAGGAATAAAATTTGTCCATGTTAATATAACGCTTGCTTGTGATGTAATTTACTTGCTGTGATCAATTTACTTTTTTTTTTTAAACTTGTTATTGTGATATAATTCTAATTCCAATTTATATTAATAACGACCATGTTATATTGCTCTTTAAACACTAAATTAATTTAAGTATTCTGGCCTGTTACACTAGTCGAAAACC
Organism: Artocarpus heterophyllus; assembly: GCA_025403435.1. Classification (NCBI taxonomy): domain Eukaryota; kingdom Viridiplantae; phylum Streptophyta; class Magnoliopsida; order Rosales; family Moraceae; genus Artocarpus; species Artocarpus heterophyllus. The sequence continues at coordinate 11,313,762 of CM046335.1, forward strand.
GACCTTAATCAACCGTCATAAAACTGATTGTTGTCGGTCGAACACCGACCAATTGTTTAACTATTTAATCGGTTTTTGGTTCCACTTTCTCAAAAACGACCGCCATTAGTCGGAAACCAACCGACCAAAGATCGATCAATGAACACCTTTACTTTCATCTGCAATAGATTGATGGTAGATCCTTTCCATTCTACTTGCAAATATTACTTTTTTTATTCTACTACAAATTAGGTCTATGAAAGTAGATCGATTAATGGTCGCCTATGGCTGCCAGATCTATGAAAGATGGCTGAGGACTCGGCAAATCTCATGATGACGGCAAAAGGCTCTGAAAATCTCGTGACGATTGTTGGCTGTGAGACCCTAATTGTGTCAACTCCACCTTGCCATCATCCAGATCAAGTCACTCTGGATTAGGAAAGAAAGCCATGATCATATCCAATACTACGGAGTTTTTTTTAATAACCTTTATCAAATCAAAAGAGCTGGTAATATTTTTATTTTGTTTTTTTGTTTTTTTTTTGTTTTTGTTTTTTTTTTTACTTTTTTGAATTTTTTCTATCTTTGGGTATCTATGTTTTTTTATTAGTCAAAATGATATAACATAAATTTTAAATATAAATGTATAAATATGCATTTGTCCAAACGTAAAGTATGATTTTTTATACCTTTAAAACGAGGGTATAATAATTAAACAACATATAATAATAAAAAACTTTTGATTATTAGACAAAACTCCTTGCAATATGGCTTATTTAAGGAGTACTTCAATAGGACGTTACTCTAAGCACCATAATTAATATAATGCGGGTATAATTTGTTATACTTTCGGCTCTGCCATCTCAACATTAGAGATGTTAAATGGGGCTAGCCTGGTCTAGTCTATTTAATTTAGGCCCAAACGTGACTCCTGTCATGTCTGGGCCTGCACATTTATTTATCATATAGTGCTAGGCCCGACTCTATTAATTTTTGTAGCATCAAGCCTAGCCAATAAATGGGCCATGCCTATAAAGTGCTTGGGCCGTGCTTATACCCGCATCGATGTTCATGCTTGTTTTGCCATACTTTTAGCTTTTAATGTGTCTTTTCTGCTTAATAAATTTGCCAAAAAAGATGAAAACACTAAATCATAACAAAAGAAAGTGCATGATTAATAAAAAAATATTTTTTTGAAGACAACAACATTATAGAATTTTGTATAGTATGGTTTCTATTACGTAGTCTTTCATATAAATCGAAGAAGGGAAGTATATATTAGCAATTGACAATTTACAAACAATAAAGAATCTCTTTGATCTTTTTTCTTTTTTAATCAAACTTATTAGAAATTTAGTACTTCTTTATAAAAAAAAATATTTATAAAAATATAAAATATATTAGTAAAATTAGTTTTAAATTGTATATTTTAATCGTACTTATACTAAACCCGAGTCGTGCTTTTAGCATGTGACGCCAATGTAACTCGGAAGGAAGGTGTTTTTTTCTTCAGGTGAGAGTTCCATATTGCAGGTCCTAAGGGAGGGTTTGCAGCAGATTTATTCCTCTAGTAATGCTCGTTACTGTGTCAATGAAGTTGAGGAACATACTGACCTTTATAAATCTGAGTTATGTTCTCATCAGAAGTCTTATGCGGCATTGAAACCATTATCCAAGAATGAGACTGTTCATGAAGAAGGCAACGATGAGGAATGCATTATAGCAGGTGATAGTACTGACAAAACTGTTGGAGATGGAGTTGAGTACATTCCTGGTATAGAAGGATTTACATGTAGTAATAAAATGAGAGACTTTGCTCTAAGAGTTCACAGAATTAAGAGGAGTGATTATTGCGGGCAATTGACAACTCGTGTTGATAGTATCGCTGCCGTTCAAAAAGCTCTTCCTCTTTCAAAGGCTGTTGAGTATGGAACTGCCGTAAATAGAGGGATTCATATAGTTGTTCAAGCTCTTTTCAAACATTGCTTAATAGATATATTAAAGTAAGTAAAAGGAAACGTGAAAACATTAGTAGGCCACGTTCTGAATTGCCTGTCCTTAGAAACCAGACTCATCATTCACCTACCTGAGATGCATTATGGGAGGATGTAGCTAAGCTTCTATGCTGTCATATACACGGTCCATCGTGAATTGGAAGTGTTTAACATACTATATAGAAAGGGTTTGATGACTTGGACCAGAATTGTTAATAACCTTGTTAAAAGTCCAGTGTTTAGAATGGTATTGACATCAGTTCAACTCATTTAAACAGAAATTTAATTGGGTTAAGTTTGCCCGACATAGCAGACAAAATGTGACAGGGTCACGGGAAAGATAAAACAAGGAACAGGCTAATTAGGAAACGTCTTTCTCACAGTCCACAGAATGAAAAATATGTCTTCTAATTTAGCATCTTATGCTGGGGAGTTAAGATACCTGGTTCTAGCTGGCGGCACTTAATCATCTGCATGCACACGCACCCGCATGCACATACATGTTAAAGTGATCACCAAGACTTGTTTTTCATTTTTAGGTCATTGGGCAATTTAACCTTGGATTCATTATTGGGAGGCTAGACAAAGATCTATGTATTGTGGATTAGGTAATTGACATCCATGCTTATGAGTTCTTTTAAAATCAATGTTCTGCCATTTTTGCCTTTTTAGCAATGCCCATATCTAGATGGTTTTCTTTTCAAATTTCGTTATTGTGGTAATGAAATTTTATCACATTTCAGCATGCTGCCAATGAAAAATACAATTTTGAGCGTTTATAACAATCAACCATCTTAAACCTGCAGCCTTTGCTTTGATAAGCATGAATTCTTAGCTAGCTACATTAAAAATCCTTGAATTGCTCATTACATAGGTTACTGATTGGGGGTCCTGAATTTCTAAAAAGAATAAACTTGAAAAAAATGAGAATAAGTTTTGTGTGCACTAAAATCGTGTTCTTGACAAAATAGTTTTTTGAAAGTTTATTTTATTTTTTGTCTTCTGATGATGGAAAGATCTCTCAGATGTTCTGAACTTTGCAATTTTAACTGTAGGCCATTAAGGTTTGGAGTTATCTCCTCGAGAAGAAGTAGTAGTCTCCATGCACTTGGATATATTGAGGTGCCAACTCTCTCACACTCTAATCTGTATGTGATTATGGTTATCTTTCTAATCTCTGAAGACCTTTGGAGCTGTTACTATTTTGTTGACTTCTCGTAACTTAGATGTCGAGTCTAATTACCCAAATCATATTGTGTTTCTATTTGAACTTCGTCATCTTGACATGCTTTTGAGGTGTTATTATTTGTTTTTGATGGCTATAAAGGATTATGCATAACTTCTCTCCTGGTTGACTTAACATTGTTATAATTATATATATATTTAGTGAATCTGGAGTTTGCATACAGTATCGAATGCATAGATTGGCAGAAGGATTTTTTCTTCATTGCTTGTTCTTTTTTGTTCTTCTTTCTTTTTAATTTTTGATTATTCACTTATTGATATTGTTACAAAAAATAGTATGATAGAAACAAAGAACAAGAATACACACAAATCAAACAATCCCAATTATAGTCCTTGCAGATTGGATCATCCATATAATAAACAAAAAGAAACTCTATATATTTAATATCTTTAGATCTCAATTCCAGTGATGGTTCGTTAGATATCTTACAACTAGAATCCTCTTTTTCCAAGCCAATTCCTTCACCATCGCAAGTCGCAGTTAGATTTAGAGATAGTATACTCTTTAGTTACTGAGAGAACCTAAGTACTCTCTTTTAGATCTAGGAAACAACTCTCGATATCTTTTTTCCTTTTGGCAGTGAAACAATCAATCTATTGATTGGAAGACCCAAAAATTCTTTAACAACTCATACCATCATCTTGTCAGGAACATTATTACTTTGCCTGACATTAAAGATTTTGCATTATGGTTCTATTCAACGGAAGTGAAGGACTTGATTTCTACTCTAACTGATTATCATGGGGAATGCTCAATGATCGGTAGTTATCGAACGGACACTGCTGATTCTATTTGCCGGCCAAGAGTCCGCGCTATACTGGCGTCACGTGCATTCAGATCATCTGTCGTGATTGGGGATGCTCTTGGAACAACTGAGATGCAGAAGGTTGTAACACAATTACATGATTGAATTTTCCAGGAATATTCAGTTCTTCCTTCTCTTTGAGAAAAGAGAGAAAAAACTTCTCACCCTTCTGTTTGTCTACATGATATATAAATGCTCAGGATTCCAAATTCTTTTGCATATTCTGACTCTATTAGTTGTGTGCAGATACTCGAGCATTTGGCAGGGCTGAAATGTCCTTGGAATTGTCCACATGGAAGGCCAACAATGCGCCATTTGGTAGACTTGACAACCATGTACAAGAGATCAGGAGAGAATGGTGCTAATTCTCGATGGATCCTATCATGAACTTATATTATATGGATTTAACTTATTTGGATTAAGTAACCTTGTACAATGTTTAGCCAAAAAAACAAAAGACAAAAAGCAAAAAGAAAAAAAAAAGAAGAAACCTTTGTACACAAAATGGCTTTACCTTGATCACAACTACCACGGGCTCTCTTGATTCAATGTAATTTCGCGGGTGCTGGAACTATTAATAGTTCCGTCTTTTTTTTTTTTTTTTGGTTTGAAAGGGGAAATTTCATTTAAATTAAACTAGAGTTACAAATGCAAAATAGATAATAAAAGACCCCGTATTACATGAGATAAAACCCTCTAATAAAATTAAATCCATTAGCAAATTCTGGCTACGCTTAATAAGAGAAATTATGCTAAAAACTTGATAATAGGAAAGTACCTTGGTACACTAAAATCGAGCACATGTAAACCTTTGACAAAGCCCCTACGATTGATGTATTCTTCTAATTGATTGAAGGTAAAACCTAGTAGCATGAAGTCCCCCACCTACAATGCCTAGAGGCAACTCTGACAAACATAAACACCCACCCAAACTCATATCTGGCGGATATAGAACACGTCTTGAAGGAGGAGGGATAACTTATGTTATTACAAGCCAACAAGAAAAAAATTAAATTATCAATATAATTAATTACTACAATATAATCTATCTTAAATATTTTAATTAGATTATAATTGAATATTATTATTTCTTATGTGATATTATATTTTATATTTTATATATTATGACAACAAAAATATAATTATTAATATAAAACATTATCATAATATTATTATATTCTATTTCATAACTATATAATATATTATATAACAACATATATTATATTAATATATAAAATATTAGAATTATAACATAAGGATAATTTTGTCAACATGAAAGTCTTCATATTTCATTCCACAGTATTCTTAAAATTACAACCAAACAAGTGAATCAACTTTCTTTTCCCTTCTATTTCAATACCATTCCTATTCCCATTACCATTATCATTCAATTGCAACCAAACGCAGTCTAAGCGGTAAAAATTAACAAATCTGATAGCACATATGTAAGATATGAAGCATGCGCCGTTTTGAAATTAAACCTGCTACTTATATGCGGTTTTTTCACTTAAAGTACACCAAAATCACAAACGGGACAGATATCTTATTGGTCATGATGTTCATCATTTTCAGTGAGAAGAACCATTTTGCTTTTGCTTTTGAATTTCTACTAGAAAACTATGACAAACCATGGAGCTTAACCCTAAATGGAAATCCTATATATGTTCACTTTTCACTACCTCCTTTCCTAAAGGCTCTTGTAAAAAACCAAAAAAAAAATTCCTAAATAAATTCAAGTGAAAAAATTTGAAAATTGTTATCAAGTGAGAGACACTTTCATTTTAATCTCACAAATTGGAAGTAAAATGAAGAAGATTTATAAGAAAAAGAAAATACTATCCTCTCGGACATAAGCCAAGGGAACAATATACAGAAAATAACTCTCACACGAATTCTAAACACCAATCTCAATTTGGCTCCAGATTTATAAGAGAAGCTGCATCATTATTTTCACTTTTTTAAACAACAAAAAATAAAAATTAAAAAAGCTAAAGACCATAAGACTAACTGATGCAGCCTAATATTACAAACAACTCCTCTGTGTTTTCTTAACCCATACTAATCTGCGGTCTTTAGCGCGGATTTCCCCTTGTCCTGTCCAAAGATGTCTTGAGCAGAATTCTCGTGATTTTGTGAAACTTGCTTTCCTTTGTTTTTGCATGTTTTTGCCAGCTCTGTTGCTAGGCATTCTTGAGTTTTAGGCTGATTATGAGAAGATGAAGAAGAATTATCATCTTTGTAATAATTATCAGAAGACATTTTGTTTTTCAAGGACAAAACACAAATATATGTAATCAATAATCTCTCAATTGTTTGTGCGGCTTTAAGCTATACAAGAGTTGTATTTATAGATAGAATTTGAATATGGTTAAAACAAATTTAATTTTGATTTATATATTAGGTTGGAAAGAAAGTTTTTCAGTTGCTTCTCAAAGAAATTTTAATTCAACTGTAAAGGAAATCCCTCCCCATTATCATTAAAATTGCCAAGAAAATTTCACTAATTACAGGTCGAGAAGCAATATTAACCTTATACTTTTTAATTTTTCTACTAATCTGACAAAATATAGTTGTAGGGCAATCTGTTATTCCAATATTAAGTTTGAATAAACATTCGTGTTGAATTTTATTTAAGATTTTTTAATAATTTTGCCTTGATGCTATTTCACCGTGGAGGGATTATTAATGGAAATTAACGTGTACTCCGTCCACATAAAGAAATTTCACATAGTGTATTTTTTTTCTCTTTAATTTCACATATATGGATTTTGCATCTTTTTTTTTTTTTTTGACGGTGTCGATTGATCAACTGAGTCATTTGTCATCGTAAAAGTTGCAGAAAATAATAATGTATATCTTTTTATACCTGTGTTGTGTCAATGTGTCTAATAGTAAGCGTTCATTGTTAAAAAATAATAATAATAATACGATGAATAAATAAATAGAATTAAACAGAAGGTATTCAACCCTTCCAAAAAAATACAGAAGGTGTTCAACAATTGGAAAGTTTCGAACAAATGAAATGAAGCTTCAAATGAAAACGCTTGATTATCTCAATGAGTTCTTACTCTCATGCACAGTTCAAAGTCTTATGTACCGATCAAACTTTGAATTATTATTTCAATTTATGTACACATTCCTAACATTTTCGTAAGCACCTTCGATGTTCAAACTTATTCAAAATTTAATATTTATATTTCATTTACGTTTTTCTTCGTTCCTCTATTTGTAAACAAAATTTAGGTCATTTGGAGTAATTTCTGAATTTACATACATATATGATTTTTTAACTTTGAAATTTTATTTAATTGTGTATTTCATCAAATAACGAGATAATTATAGCAAATATGACGACTTCAACAAACTTGGCACTCTAACAAATTTGAAGATCTTAGTTTTGGAACTGCTTCTTCATAAAAACGAAACAACAAATAAAAATCAATATGAGTGGTACTCAAAATCTTTTAAATCTTCCTTAAATATGTTTCTTTATTTGTTTGACTTTGACAAGAAATTACGAGGAAGTTAAACAGAAAAAAAAAACGCATGATATGTGCATGCACTTGATAGTTAATTTTAATTTGTCAACACTAAAAAAATTTCCAATTACACGGTTATATATATACATAAATATACATTACCCCACCTATATTTCTTATTTTTTCTATTTTTTTTTTCTTAAAGATGGCTTCCCAGTTGTATATGGCTAATTTTACCTTGAACTTTCGGTATTTTCTTTCTCGGCGGTCTTCTTTTGAATATTGTAAAATTGCAGGTTGAGCTTATTAGACCACCTGTATGAAAATTATCCTTTTACAGTTCAATATTACGTACTGCTTTTTTCTTCTTTTCCACAAGTCAGTCGTTTATGCATTTGAAATTCTCTGTTCAACGTTTGTGGAACGTGTTGGTTTCCAGTCTTCAAAACATGAAATTCCAGACTTTTTCTGCGTATTGATCGGACGAGAGATCTCTCTCTTCTCTAATTGTTTGACCTTTGATCGTGTGTGTATATATATATAATATGCCATCAAAATCGGAAACTTATGTTAATCAGTTAACGCGTTTTAACTAATTTTTTGGATAATTTCAAAACAAGTAAGATTCAGCAAAGCTTATCTAGCTACCACGAATTCCATTTGATGCTAACATACATAAAATCATGCATGTAATTTAGATCAAATAAAAACATTCTCCCTAAATACATCCATACATACATATTCTAATTGACTTTTTTAAAAAAAATAAATAAATAAATTCATATTCACGTCATTTTGAAAATGTAAAATCAGATCAAAGTAAATACACTCGCATTTATGTTTCTGTTCCTTGACGCAAAACCGATTATAATGAAGTATAACATCCTATTACTATTGTGAACTGAAACAAAACTATAAGAAACCGTTTAGAAATTTCCTGAATGGTTTTGGAAATTACATGAAAATTATAGGTTTCTTGTTCTCATAACTATTTACGATCCAGGGAAGAGGGCTTCTACGCATTATAAATATGCTTGATTACATATATTGTCATTTCAGAAAAACAAAAACAAGCTCTATTGTGGTTCATCAAATTTCCAAAAATGTCTTCAAACAATAATGGTTCATCTTCTCAAAATTCTGCTCAAGCCTGCCTGGGGGTCAATTTGCCAAGATCAAGTGGTCATGGAAACAACAAGAGCGACCAGCAACCCTCGGCCGGGTCCATCCTTGCACAGGACAAGAAACAGAAATCAACAAACAAGAAGGGAAAATAAGGGGTTATAAATGAACAATATATCAGTTTCTTTTTTGTGTATTCTTTTATACATAGTTCGTCTCCGATTGCATCTGATTTAGCTTTTCTCTTTTATACATTATTTTCTTTGTATACATGTACATACACGCATACATATTATGCATATGTATGTGTGTTTATAGATTTCCATATTTAAGTGTATGTGTAGATTTTCTATTATAATGATCGGAGTGGGGAAAGTAATTATTTGTTTGTCCGTTTAAACATATATGTTAGTCGCCTAAATTTGATTATGAATAAATAAAAATAATATTTGTAATTTAACATTTGTACGATTTTTCATTTTTATTAAATACATGCATGCATTCTTATTTATGTATTGTGAATTTACTAGCACGACATGTTATTTATGGTCTTTCATAATTTGAGAATATGATTAAGAGACTAGAAAAAAAAAACAAACAACAAGATTTAGAAATTATTTTGTACATCATTGCCGAGACGAAGAAGAAGATGATGATTTAAATAGGGTAGCATTAATTTAAAGGATACCAAACTTGTGACGACATCGGATAATTAAGCTGTAAACAAAGGAATTTTTTTTTTTTTTTTGGTGTAAACCGCAGCAAGTACGTAGAGAAGATCATGACGGGTCATTTGTAAAGGAAACTACAAACTACAAGTCGTTATAGCATTAAACGACAATTACAGATTAAACGATGAATTTTTATACCGACGTGTCCTTTTTCATGTTTATTTGGAAGTACTTTAGATAAAGCACGCCAAAGCTTGACGTCTTTATGATATGAACCATAGAAAAACTTTGTCCTCGAAAAAAATAAAATAAAGCAAAATCCGGTTGATTAATGAGATAGGGTAGACGACAACGAATATGTTTTTTTTTTTTTTGTAAGACAATGTACTTATCAAAGAATGACAAATATATATGCTACGAATAACGTCTTTTATTAATAACAAAAATCACTGGTGTTATTTGATCTTCTCACATAGATGAAAGGAAACATGTAAGATGCAAATGATGTGTGGTTCATTTTGAAGAAAGCCATTTTTTATTTATATATGCATTCTAAATTTATTTAGCAAAATCCAGAACTTTCAAATTTGTCGTGGAAGATCGTAGTTCTTTTTCTTTTTCGTTATAATTGTGTTTTCTTTGTTATTTTTCCAATATTAGAACCAGAATGGGAAGGATAAAAAAAAAATTATAATTTTTAGCCATTTGTATAACTCTCATTAATAACACTGTAAATCTAAGGTGCTCATATTCAATTAGAACAACAAATTTGAACCCGTATTTACAATTTTTGTGCATTTATTAATTTTGGTATATGTTTGTGTTACCGTTAGCTTAATAGGGTTTGCCTTTTTCTTTTTTTTTTTCTTTTTAATACTGAGGTTGAAATTTTTAATTTATTTTGTTGTTGACTTAAACGACAGATTGACACCAAAATCTTCATGACTAAACGTTTCATGATCATAAAAAAACAGTCAACAGTCGTCCTTTTAATTAGTTTTTTAATTTTATTTTATACATTGCATTTTAAAGGTATCAAAAAACCATACCTTACATTTGGACAGTTGCATCTTTGTATGTTAAATTTTAAGATGCTAAATCTTACCTTCCATCAGTTAATCATCTATTTTTATCATAAAAGCATAAATGTCCTTTAAACAAAAGAAAAAAAAAGAAAAAATAGAATAAAATTCCATATTACAATAATAAACATATAAGTTAAAAAAATTCCCAAACAAAAAAAGCAGGATGGATTGTCTTCTACCAAAATTTAAATGGAAACATGGGGACAAATGCTTTCTTTTACAAATGAGAAAGTAGAAAAGCATGAGATAGCATCAATATACATACAAGCCAAGGAAATGACCTGTCATATCTAGCTTGTTCTAATGTTTTTCATCTGGGCCAGGGCTGTTTAAAAATACCGAAAAACTGAAACCAATTGAAACTGACTGCCAAACCGACTGCGAAAAGCTGAAAAAATCAATTTATATAGACACAAAAACCAACTAAATTAGTTTGAAAACTGATTGCCCATCAATTTTTGGCGGTCGATTTTCAGAAGCAAATTTTTTAGTCGGTCGGTCATCTAACCGACCCTTCAAACATCAATGAACTTTCCTTCTTTTACCATGAAGTTAAGGTCCATCATTTGCGGGTTTTCTGCTATGCTTCAATTGCAAATGATGGCTCTGAGTGGATGCTGCGGATTCAGTCAAAAAAACACTTTGAAGATGACTCTGATTACTTCTGTTAATGTTTCAGTTTTGAAATTTTTTTCCAATCAGACAATTCTTATGCCAACTTGTTTTACGTCTGTTTGTGTATGTTACTGTTTCTATTTTTATTTTTATTTTTTCCCTTTTCTTGGTTTGAGAGGCATCTGATTTTATCTTAAATTATGGTAACATTATATTCATCACTAGTTATTTGAGACTAAAACTCGTAGAAGTTTGACAATTTCTTTATGATGCAGAGGGCAAGGAATAAAATTTGTCCATGTTAATATAACGCTTGCTTGTGATGAAACTTACTTGCTGTGATCAATTTACTTTTTTTTTTTTTTTTATCTTGTTATTGTGATATAATTCTAATTCCTATTTATATTAATAAAGATAGAATTCTAATTCCTATTTATATTAATAAAGACCATGTTATATTGCTCTTTAAACACTAAATTACTTTTAAGTATTTTGGCCAGTTACACTAGTCAAAAACCAACCCTAATCAACCGTTATAAAATCGATTGTTGTCGGTAGAACGCTGACCAACTGTTTAACTATTTAGTAGGTTTTTGGTTCCACTTTCTCAAAAACGACCGCTATTGGCCGGAAACCAACCGACCAAAGATCGATCAATGAACAACTTTACTTTCATCTGCAATAGATTGATGGTAGAAACTGTCCATTCTACTTGAAAATATGTACTTTTTTTATTCTATTGCAAATTAGATCTATGAAATAGATCGATTAATGGTCGCCTATGGCTGCCAGATCTATGAAAAATGGCTGAGGACTCGGCAAATCTCATGATGACGGCAAAAGGCTGGGAAAATCTCGTGACGATTGTTGGCTGTGAGACCCTAATTGTGTCAACTCCACCATGCCATCATCCAGATCAAGTCACTCTGGATTAGGAAAGAAAGCCATGCTCATATCCAATACGAAGGAGTTTTTTTAATAACCTTTATCAAATCAAAAGAGCTGGTAATATTTTTATTTTGTTTTTTTTGTTTTTTTGTTTTTTTACTTTTTTGAATTTTTTCTATCTTAGGGTATCTATGTGTTTTTATTAGTCAAAGTGATATAACATAAATTTTAAATACAAATGTATAAATATGCAATTGTCCAAACGTAAAATATGATTTTTTATACTTTTAAAACGAGGGTATAATAATTAAAAAACATATAACAATAATAATAAATTAATTATTAGACAAAACTCCTTGCAATATGACTTATTTGAGGAGCACTTAAATAGGACGCTACTCCAAGCACCATAATTAATATAATGCGGGTAAAATCTTTTATACTTTGGGATCCGCCATCTCAACACTAGAGATGTTAAATGGGTCGGCCCAGTCTAGTTTATTTAATTTAGGCCCAAACGTGACTCTTATCATGTCTGGATCTACCCATTTATTTATCATATCGTGCTAAACCCAACCATGTTAATTTTTATAGCATCAAGCCCAGCCAATAAATGGGCATTGCCTATAAAGTGCTTGGACCGTGCTTATACCGTATCGATGTTAGTGTTTTTTTGTTGTACTTTTAACTCTTAATGTGTCTTTCTTCTGCTTAATAAATTTACAAAAAAGTAAAAATAAAAACACTAAATCATAACAAAAGAAGGTGCATGATCAATAAAAAAATCTTTTTTTGAGGACAACAACATTATAGTATTTTGTATGGTATGGTTTCTATTACGTAGTCTTTCATATAAATAAAAAATGGTAAGTATATATTTGAAGTGACAATTTACAAATAATAAAGAATCTCTTTGATCTTTGATCTTTGTTCTTTTTTAATCAAATCTATTAGAAATTTAGTACTTTTTTATAAAAAAAAATATAAAATATATTAGTAAAATTAGTTTTAAATTGTATATTTTAATCGTACTTATAACTAAACCCCAGTCATGGTTTTAGCATGTGACGCCAATGTAACTCGGAAGGAAAGTGTTTTTTTCTTCGGGTGAGATTTCCGTATTGCAGTCCTAAGGGAGGGTTTGCAGCAGATTTATTCCTCTACTAATGCTCGTTACTGTGTCAATGAAGTTGAGGAACATACTGAGCTATATAAATCTGAGTTATGTTCTCCTCATCAGAAGTCTTATGCGGCATTGAAACCATTATCCAAGAATGAGACTGTTCATGAAGAAGGCAACGATGAGGAATGCATTATAGCAGGTGATAGAACTGACAAAACCGTTGGAGATGGAGCTGAGACATTCCTGATGTAGAAGGATTTACATGCAGTAATAAAATGAGAGACTTTTTAGCAAGAGTTCACAGAATTAAGAAGACTGATTATTGCGGGCAATTGACAACTCGTGCTGACAGTATCACTGCCGTTCAAAAAGCTCTTCCTCTTTAAAAGCTGTTGAGTATGGAACTGCCATAAATAGAGGGATTCATATAGTTGTTCAAGCTCTTTTCAAACATTGCTCAATGGATATATTGATGTAAGTAAAAGGAAACGTGAAAACATTAGTAGGCCGCTTTCTGATATGCCTGTCCTTAGAAACCAGACTCATCATTCACCTGCCTGAGATGCATTATGGTAGGATGTAGCTAAGCATGAATTCTTAGTTAGCTGCATTAAACCTGGAGCCTTTGCTTTGGTAAGCATGAATTCTTAGTTAGCTGCATTAAAAATCCTTGAATTGGTCGTTACATAGGTTACTGATTGGGGGTCCTGCATTTTCTAAAAAGAATAAACTTGAAAAAAAATGAGAATAACTTTTCGTGTGCGCTAAAATCTTGTTCTTGACAAAATAGTTTTTTGAAAGTTTATTTTATTTTTTGTCTTCTGAAGATGGAAAGAGCTCTTAGATGTTCTGAACTTTGCAATTTTAACTATGGGCCATTAAGGTTTGGAGTTATCTCCTAGAGAAGAAGTAGTAGTCTCCATGCACTTGAATATATTCAGGTGCTAACTCTCTCACACTCTAATCTGTATGTGATTCTGGTTATCTTTCTAATCTTGAAGACCTTTGGAGCTGTTACTATTTTGTTGACTTCTCGTAACTTAGATGTCGAGTCTAATTACCCAAATCATATTGTGTTTCTATTTGAACTTCGTCATCTTGACATGCTTTTGAGTTGTTATTATTTGTTTTTGATGGCTATAAAGGATTCTGTATAACTTCTCTCCTGGTTGACTTAACATTGTTATGATTATATATATATTTAGTGAATCTGGAGTTTGCATACAGTATCGAATGCATAGATTGGCAGAAGGTTTTTTGCTTCACTGCTTGTTCTTTTTTGTTCTTCTTCTTTTTAATTTTTGATTATTCATTCATTGATATTGTTACAAAAAATAGTGCGATGGAAACAAAGAATAAAAACACACACAAATCAAACATTCCTAATTATAGTCCTTGCAGATTGGATCATCCATATAATAAACAAAAAGAAACTCTAGATATTTAATATCTTTATATCTCAATTCCAATGATGGTTCGTTAGATATCTTACAACTAGAATCCTCTTTTTCCGAGCCAATTCCTTCACCATCGCAGGTCCCAGTTAGATTCAGACATGATATACTCTTTAGTTACTGAGAGAACCTAAGTACTCTCTTTTAGATCCAGGAAACAACTGTCGATATCCTTTTTTCCTTTTAGGAGCGAAACAATCAATCTATTGATATTGGAAGACCCAAAAATTCTTTAACAACTCAGACCATCATCTTGTCAGGAACATTATTAGTTTGCCTGACATTAAAGATTTTGCATTATGGTTCTATTCAAAGGACGTGAAGGACTTGATTTCTACTCTAGCTAATTTTCATGGGGAATGCTCAATGATCGGTTGTTATAGAATGGACACTGCTGATTCTGTTTGCCCGCCAAGAGTCCGCGGTGTAACACCCACCTATTTTTATGTAACGGATTATACTAAGTTAGTAACAACGTCAAGTAAATTTTATTAATGATTTATGATTTTATGTTACTAACTATTTATTTTAAGTTCTATGACAGGTGATGATCGCATGAAATTGATGTGCTCAAGTGTTCATGTTACTTACAATGTATATTTAATTATGATGCAATGATGTCTAGAAGGCTATGATGTGTTATGTTTTAAGGACAGTTCGGCAGGCCAAAAAGTCTTCCAAGAATCAGCAGGCCGATGGAAACCATCGGCAGGCCAAACTTTGTGGAATCAGCAGGCCGAAGTAAAGAATCGGCACGCCGATGACAGCTGACGAGTAGTCAGCATAAATCTCTTCAAATTTGTGATTGAGATGATTACGATGATTGGATGGTTTAATGTGGTTAATTGACATATTTATGGAATCATTTCCTCATTTAAGGAAATGAAATCATTGACTTTTACTGATTGAATATAATTGTTAATGGTTTCCTTTTTTTAGAGGGCAAATTATGGTAAGATGAGATGATTTGTTTGACTTTTCCTCTTTTCTCTCCATTCTCCACGCGAATTAATCCAAGATTAATCAGAAAATTTCTGACATAATTGAGGGCATTGAAATTTTCTTTACGTTATCCTCATTCTCGTAAACGCTCGCTCTCTCTCTTTTTAATCTTTTGAGACTTTTCTTTTCTCTTCTTTCTTCTTCTTCACGTTTTTCTCCTCCTTTTCCTCTCAATTCCTCTGTTATTACTTGAAAAATATATTGAGTTTTCATTGGGGTTAAGTTCAAGGATTTTGAGAAGAAATTTTTAAGGTAAGAACTCATTTTTTTTTCGGTAATTCTGAAAAGCATTTCTCCTCCTCAATCCGTCTGCTGTAACTTTGTCTAGGTATTTTATTTCGTTCTGAATTTTAATATGATGTTCATATATGTGTTATGTTAATGTTCTTTCAAGTTTCAAGTCATTTCATTTTTTTCTAAATTAAGTTATGAATTTTCTATCCTCTACCACTCACAGTAAAACATTGTTTTTTGGTTATGATGCATGAAAATATGATTTTTGTTCAAGGGGTAAATGTGTTTTGTTTGCTACAAAATTTAGCAAGAATGTTCATGTAAATGTTATGTTATGGACTGCAAAGTTTGGTAATGTTTTGATGAGTGAATTATGTGTTATGGAATTTCTATGAGATTAGGTCAAGGAAACTATTTTAACAATGTTAATTTTTGGACTTTTGTTTTATGAGATGTTTTATATGTTTAAATGATTTTGTTGATGAAATAATTTTATGAAATTGAAATATATTTGAGTATGAATTTTTAAATTAAACTATATGAGGTTTAATTGTTAGATAATGTTTTCAAAAGATTACTCATTACCTTTTTATTGTTGGCAGATTTCATGTTTGAAATGTATGGGTTGTTTTTAGTTACTCAATGTAATTTTTATGGCTAAAGAAAAATTATGGTAATATGTTTATGTATTAGCTTTAATCTTGTTAAGTATGGTGTCTAAACTATGTGTGAATATTAAGTTTTTAAGTCTTGAATCCATGTAGGTCAGTGAAGAGTATGTGATAATGATTTTATGTTTTTGATGATTATAGTTATGGATGCATGTTATGAATTATGTTTGTAAGAGATGAATGGATATGTGATGTTATATGGATGTATGTTTTATTCTATGATAATAAGTATTAATTTTATTTTGTATCTTTAAATAAAATAATGGCATGAACACACAAAAGAACGAGCACATCGAGACCGCGGCGTCGTCACCAATACATATAAGGTTAAGTAAGCTAGCTTCTAAGGTAAGTACATTCTCACCTGCAACATGATAAGTTTTATAAAATTTGATATTATGTTCATGATGATATTTATGATGATTTTATGATGAATTCCTTAAAGGGTTTCTTATAAAAGATTTTCATGTTTTAAAGTTATGCATGTTTGATTATGACAAGTTTCAAAGCATGAAAGTTATATATATATGTATCACCTAATAAGTGTTGCACACCAATGTTATAATATGATATGTTATGATGTCATGTTTAGTTTATGATTAGCTACCCTTCTTCTCTCATGACGGCGCACGTACGATGATGATTATGGTGCAACACTTGGTCCCTTAAGATAAAAAGGAATAAGCTTTAAGGTAAGTACATTCTCACCTGCAACATGATAAGTTTTATAAAATTTGATATTATGTTCATGATGATATTTATGATGATTTTATGATGAATTCCTTAAAGGGTTTCTTATAAAAGATTTTCATGTTTTAAAATTATGCATGTTTAATTATGGCAAGTTTCAAAGCATGAAAGTTATATATATATGTATCACCTAATAAGTGTTGCACACCAATGTTATAATATGATATGTTATGATGTCATGTTTGGTTTAGGATTAGCTACCCTTCTTCTCTCATGGCGGCGTGCCTACGATGATGATTATGGTGCAACACTTGGGCCCTTAAGATAAAAAGGAATAAGCTTTAATATGGTCAATGTAATGAAAGATATGTTTTTATGAAAATGTGCTTAATGCACTATTATGATATGATGATGATGATGATGATGAGAATGATATTTATTAAATGTTTTTAATTTGTGAGAATTATATGTACTTACTAAGCTTTAGCTTATTCAAGTTTATGTCATGTTGCAGATAAGGGTAAGAAAATCATGGATTAGGCGGAGGACATGGGAAGGCGTGTGAGCATAAGGAAGATGAATTGTAACCGGAAGAATGCCAATGAAGCAAATTTTATGATTTAAGCCATGGTTTAATTATTTGAACATATTTTTATGATAAGTTTTAAAGAACTACAAGCACTATGTTTTAATATTTTATTTTATCATGTTTAGAATTTGATCTTCCGCATTTTGAAAAGTTAAATTTGTCTTAAAATTAAGTTTTCTAAAAGTTTTTGGCTCTGTCGGCCTGCCGATCATCATTGGTCGGCATGCCGATGTAAGAATGTTCGGCCTACTGATCTTATTTTCAGCCTGTCGAACTTTGAAAGTTTTTAAGCCCAGTTTTGCAGAGCTTCTGCCGGCCTGCCGGTTGACTATTTCTGGCCTACCGACTATGTTCGGCTTGCCGAAGTCTCCAGTTTGGCCTACCGAACTGTGAGAGCAAATAATTTTAAATAATGTGATGTTTCATAAGTTATGATTTTACTATTTGGTATATTTACTTTATTAAAGGAAGTTTATGATCAATTTAATATTCAATTGAATTATTAATACTATGGATTAAGTGAATGAATGTTAAAAAAAAAAGTGTATGTAATGATCCTGGTTATGTTTTTCTTAACTACGTTTACAATTAAAGTTTCAAATAAGTATATAATGTATGAATGTAACGAAATCTGTGACATCCGTAAGGGGGGGCGTTACACACGGTATGCTGGCGTCACGTGCATTCAGATCATCTGTTGTGATTGGGGATGCTCTTGAAGAACTGAGATGCAGAAGGTTGTAACACAATTACATGATTGAATTTTCCATGAATATTCAGTTCTTCCTTCTCTTTGAGAAAAGAGAGAAAAAACTTCTCACTCTTCTGTTTGTCTACATGATATATTAATGCTCAGGATTCCAAATTCTTTCGCATATTCTGATTCAATCATTTGTGTGCAGATACTCGAGCATCTGGCAGGGCTGTAATGTCCTTGGAATTGTCCACATGGAAGGCCAACAATGCGCCATTTGGTAGACTTGACAACCATGTACAAGAGATCAGCAGAGAATGGTACTGATTCTTGATGGATCCTATCATGAACTTATGTTATCTGGATTTAACTTATTTGGATTAAGTAACCTTGTACAATATTTAGCCAAAAAAATAAAAAACAAAAAATAAAAAGCAAAAAAAAAAAAAAAGAAACCTTTGTACATAAAATGGCTTTACCTTGATCACAACTACCACAGGCTCTCTTGATTCAATGTAATTTCGCTGGTGCTGGAACTATTAACAGTTCCCTCTTTTTTTTTTTTTCTTTTTTGGTTTGAAATGGGAAATTTCATTTAAATTAAACTAGAGTTACAAATGCAAATAGATGATAAAAGACATGAGATGAAACCCTCTAATAAAATTAGATCCATTAGAAAATTTTGACGACACTTAATAAGAGAAATTTTGGTAGAAACTCGATAATGAGAAAGTACCTTGGTACACTAAAATCAAGCACATGTAAAGCTTTTTGACAAAGCCCCTACGATTGATGTATTCTTCTAATTGATTGAAGGGTAAAACCTAGTAGCATTAAGTCCACCACTTACAATGCCTAGAGGCAACTCTGACAAACATAAACACCCACCCAAACTTGTATCTGGCGGATATAGAACACGTCTTGAAGGAGGAGGGATAACTTATGTTATTACAAACCAACAAGAAAAAAATAAAATCATCAATATAATTAATTACTATAATATAATCTATCTTAAATATTTTAATTAGATTATAATTGATTATTATTATTTCTTATGTGATATTATATTTTATATTTTATATATTATGACAACAAAATATAATTGTAATATTAAACATTATCATAATTTTACTATATTCTATTTCATAACTATATAATATATTATATAACAACAGATATTATATTAATATATAAAATATTAGAATTATAACATAAAGATAATTTTGTCAACATGAAAGTCTTCATATTTCGTTCTACAGTGTTCTTAAAATTACAACCAAACAAGTGAATCAACTTTCTTTTCCTTTCTATTTCAATACCATTCCTATTCCCATTACCATTATCATTCAGTTGCAACCAAACGTAGTCTAAGCGGTAAAAATTTACAAATCTGATAGCATATATGTAAGATATGAAGCATGCGCCGTTTTGAAATTAAACCTGCTACTTATATGCCGTTTTTCCACTTAAAGTACACCAAAATCACAAACGGGATAGATATCTTATTGGTCATGATGTTCATCACTTTCAGTGAGAAGAACCATTTTGCTTTTGCTTTTGAATTTCTACTAGAAAACTATGACAAACCATGGAGCTTAACCCTAAATGTAAATCCTATATATGTTCACTTTTCAATACCTCCTTTCCTAAAGGCTCTTGTAAAAAAACAAAAAAAAAAAAAAATTCCTAAATAATTTCAAGTGAAAATATTAGAAAATTGTTATCAAGTGAGAGACACTTTCATTTTAATCTCACAAATTGGAAGTAAAATGAAGAAGATTTATAAGAAAAAGAAAATACTATCCTCTCGGACATAAGCCGAGGGAACAACATGCTGAAAATAACTCTCACACGAATTCTAAACACCAATCTCAATTTGGCTCCAGATTTATAAGAGAAGCTGCATCATTATTTTCACTTTTTTAAACAACAAAAAATAAAAATTAAAAAAACTAAAGACCATAAGACCAACTAATGTAGCCTAATATTACAAACAACTCCTCTATGTTTTCTTAACCCATACTAATTTGTGGTCTTTACCGCGGATTTCCGGATTTCCCCTTGTCCTGTCCAAAGATGTCTTGAGCAGAATTCTCGTGATTTTGTGAAGCTTGCTTTCCTTTGTTTTTGCTTGTTTTTAGCAGCTTTGTTGCCAGGCATTCTTGAGCTTTAGGCTGATTATGAGAAGATGAAGAAGAATTATCATCTTTGTAATAATTAACAGAAGACATTTTGATTTTCAAGCACAAAACACAAATAGATGTAATCAATAATCTCTCAATTGTTTGTGCAGCTTTGAGCTATACAAGAGTTGTATTTATAGACAGAAGTTTGAATATGGTTAAAGCCAATATAATTTTGATTTATTTATTAGGTTGTAGAGAGAGTTTTTCAGTTGTTTCTCAAACAAATTTTAATTCAATTGTAAAGCAAATCCCACCCCATTTTCATTACTATTGCCAAGAAAATTTCACTAATTACAGGTCAAGAAGGAATATTAACCTTATACTTTTTAATTTGTCTATTAATCTGACAAAATATTAAGTTTGAATAAACATGCGTGTTGAATTTTATTTGAGATTTTTTAATAATTTTGCCTTGATGCTATTTCACCGAGGAGGGATTATTAATGGAATTAATGTTACTCGGTCCACATGTAGAAATTTCACATAGTGTATTTTTTTTCCTTCATTTCACATATATGGTTTTTGCATCTTTTTTTTTTTTATCCTTAATGGATGGTGCCGATTAATCAACTGAGTCATTTGACATGGTAAAAGTTGCAGAAATTAATAATGTTTATCTTTTTATACCTGTGTTGTGTCATTGTGTCAAATAGTAAGCGTTGATTGTTAAAAAATAATAATAATAATAATACGATGAATAAATAAATAGAGTTAAACAGAAGGTATTCAACCCTTCGAAAAAAATACAGAAGTTGTTCAACTGTTGGAAAGTTTCGAACAAATGAAATGAAGCTTCAAATGAAAACGCTTGATCATCTCAATGAGTTCTTACTCTCATCCAAAGTTCAAAGTCTTATGTACCGCTCAAACTTTGAATTATTGTTTCAATTTATGCACATATTCCTAACATTTTCTTAAGCACCTTCGATGTTCAAAACTATTCAAAATTTAATATTTATATTTCATTTACGTTTTTCTTCGTTCTTCTACTAGTAGACAAAGTTTAGGTCACTTCGAGTAATTTCTGAATTTAAGCACATATATGATTTGTTAACTTTGGAATTTTATTTAATTGTGTATTTCATCAAATAACGAGATAATTATAGCAAATGACGACTTCAACAAACTTGGCACTCTAACAAATTTGAAGATCTTAGTTTTGGAGCTGCTTCTTTATAAAAACGAAACAACAAATAAAAATCGATGTGAATGGTACTTAATTTCTTTTAAATCTTCCATTAATATTCCTCTTTATTTGTTCGACTTTGACAAGTAATTACGAGAAGGTTGACAGAAAAACAACTAATCATGTATGCATAAACTTGAAAGTTAATGTGTCAACATGAAACGAAATCCAAATACACAGACACAAGTATATTTATATATGATCCCAACATTATTTATTATTATTTTTTTTCAAAAAAGGTTGGCTTCCCATTTGTATAATGCTAATTTTTTACCTTCAACTTTCAGTTTTTTCTTGTTGGCAGTCTTCTTGTAAACTTACAGCTTGAGCTGGTTTGTTAGACAACCTCTACAAGAATTATCGTTTTACTGTTCATTACTGTTCTTTTTTTTTTTTTTTTTCCACAAGTCATTCGTGCAATTTGAAATGTTAATCTGTTCAACGTTTGTGGAACGACGTACGTGTTGGTTTTTAGGCTTCAAAACATGACTTTGTCCTCGTATTGATCGGACCGACGTTCATAGAATTTGACCTTTGCTTTCCTTACTTGTTGGACGAGATCTCTCTCTCTCATATATATAATTTTATTTTGCAATAAAAATGGAAACTCATATTAATCAGTTACGCGTAGCTATTTATCTATTTTTGAATATCTCCGAAACAAATATAACTTGCTTCAGGCTACATCTAAAACACATACATATATATCGGAGTGTGTGTATATATATTAAATAAAAAGCACTTACCCTAAATACATACACACTCACAAACAAATTGATCTTTTTTTTCTGCAAACAATTTGCAGTAGTTTTGGAACTGCTTTTTCGTAAAAACGAAATAAACAAAAATCAATATGAATGGTACTTAAAATCTTTTAAATCTTCCTTAAATATTTTTCTTTATTTGTTTGACTTTGATAAGAAATTACGAGGAAGTTAAACAGAAAAAGAACGCATGATATGTGCATGCACTTGATAGTTAATTTTAATGTGTCAACACTAAAAAAAAAATTCCAATTACACGGTTATATATATACATAAATATATATTACCCCACCTCTATTTCTTATTTTTTATCTTTTTTTTTAAAGATTGGCTTCCCATTTGTATATGGCTAATTTTACCTTGAACTTTCGGTATTTTCTTTCTCGGCGGTCGTCTTTTGAATATTGTAAACTTACAGGTTGAGCTTATTAGAACACCTTTATAAAAATTATCCTTTTACAGTTCAATATTACGTACTGCTTTTTTCTTCTTTTCCACAAGTCAGTCGTTTATGCATTTGAAATTCTCTGTTCAACGTTTGTGGAACGTGTTGGTTTCCAGTCGTCAAAACATGAAATTCCAGACTTTTTCTGCGTATTGATCGGACGAGAGATCTCTCTCTTCTCCAATTGTTTGACCTTTGATCGTGTGTGTATATATATATATAATATGCCATAAAAATCGGAAACTTATGTTAATCAGTTAACGCGTTTTAACTAATTTTTTGGATAATTTCAAAACAAGTAAGATTCAGCAAAGCTTATCTAGCTACCACGAATTCCATTTGATGCTACATACATAAAATGATGCATGTAATTTAGTTCAAAAAAAAAAAAAATCTCCCTAAATACATACATACATACATATTCTAATTGCCTTTTTTTTCAAAATAAATAAATAAATAAATTCATATTCACGTCATTTTGAAAATGTAAAATCAGATCAAAGTAAACACACTCGCATTTATGTTTCTGTTCCTTGACGCAAAACCGATTATAATGAAGTATAACATCCTATTACTATTGTGAACTGAAACAAAACTATAAGAAACCGTTTAGAAATTTCCTGAATGGTTTTGGAAATTACATGAAAATTATAGGTTTCTTGTTCTCATAACTATTTACGATCCAGGGAAGAGGGCTTCTACGCATTATAAATATGCTTGATTACATATATTGTCATTTCAGAAAAACAAAAACAAGCTCTATTGTGGTTCATCAAATTTCCAAAAATGTCTTCAAACAATAATGGTTCATCTTCTCAAAATTCTGCTCAAGCCTGCCTGGGGGTCAATTTGCCAAGATCAAGTGGTCATGGAAACAACAAGAGCGACCAGCAACCCTCGGCCGGGTCCATCCTTGCACTGGACAAGAAACAGAAATCAACAAACAAGAAGGGAAAATAAGGGGTTATAAATGAATAATATATCAGTTTCTTTTTTGTGTATTCTTTTATACATAGTTCGTCTCCGATTGCATCTGATTTAGCTTTTCTCTTTTATACATTATTTTCTTTGTATACATGTACATACACGCATACATATTATGCATATGTATGTGTGTTTATAGATTTCCATATTTAAGTGTATGTGTAGATTTTGTATTATAATGATCGGAGTGGGGAAAGTAATTATTTGTTTGTCTATTTAGACAAATATGTTTGTCGCCTAAATTTGATTATGAATAAATAAGAATAATATTTGTAATTTAACATTTGTACGATTTTTCTTTTTTATTAAATACATGCATGCATTCTTATTTATGTATTGTGAATTTACTAGCACGACATGTTATTTATGGTATTTCATAATTTGAGAATATGATTAAGAGACTAGAAAAAAAAAACAAACAAACAAAAAGATTTAGAAATTATTTTGTACATCATTGCCGAGACGAAGAAGAAGATGATGATTTAAATAGGGTAGGATATATTTAAAGGATACCAAACTTGTGACGACATCGGATAATTAAGCTGTAAACAAAGGAATTTTTTTTTTTTGGTGTAAACCGCAGCAAGTACGTAGAGAAGATCATGACGGGTCATTTGTAAAGGAAACTACAAACTACAAGTCGTTATAGCCTTAAACGACAATTACAGATTAAACGACGAATTTTTATACCGACGTGTCCTTTTTCATGTTTATTTGGAAATACTTTAGATAAAGCATGCCAAAGCTTGACGTCTTTATGATATGAACCATAGAAAAACTTTGTCCTCGAAAAAAATAAAATAAAGCAAAATCCGATTGATTAATGAGATAGGGTAGACGACAACGAATATGTTTTTTTTTTTTTTTTTTTGTAAGACAATGTACTTATCAAAGAATGACAAATATATATGCTATGAATAACGTCTTTTATTAATAACAAAAATCACTGGTGTTATTTGATCTTCTCACATAGATGAAAGGAAACATGTAAGATGCAAATGATGTGTGTTTCATTTTGAAGAAAGCCATTTTTTATTTATATATGCATTCTAAATTTATTAAGCAAAATCCAGAACTTTCAAATTTGTCGTGGAAGATCGTAGTTCTTTTTCTTTTTCGTTATAATTGTGTTTTCTTTGTTATTTTTCCAATATTAGAACCAGAATGGGAAGGATTAAAAAAAAATTATAATTTTTAGCCATTTGTATAACTCTCATTAATAACACTGTAAATCTAAGGTGCTCATATTCAATTAGAACAACAAATTTGAACCCGTATTTAAAATTTTTGTGCATTTATTAATTTTGGTATATGTTTGTGTTACCGTTAGCTTAATAGGTTTGACTTTTCTTTTTTGTTTTTTTCTTTTTAATACTGAGGTCGAAAAAACATAATGCTGTGATCGTTTTTTTTAATTTATTTTGCTGTTGACTTAATCGACAGATTGACAGCAAAATCTTCATGACTAAATGTTTAATGGTCATTAAAAGCAGTCAACAGTCGTCCTTTTAATTAGTTTTTTAATTTTATTTTATACATTGCATTTTAAAGGTATCAAAAAACCATACCTTACATTTGGACAGTTGCATCTTTATAAAATTCCATATTGCAATAATAAACATATAAGTTAAAAAAATTCCCAAACAAAAAAGCAGGAAGGATTGTCTTCTACAAAAATTTAAATATAAACATGGGGACAAATGCTTTCTTTTACAAATGAGAATGTAGAAAAACATGAGATAGCATCAATATACATTTTACATAGAAGCCAAGGGTATGACCTGTCATATCTAGCTTATTCTAATGTTTTTCATCTGGGCCAGGGCTGTCTAAAAATACCGCAAAACTGAAACCAATCGAAACTGACTTCAAACCGACTGAGAAAAGCGGAAAAAATCAATTTATTTAGACACAAAAACCAACCAAATTAGTTTGAAAACTGATTGCCCATCAATTTTTGGTGGTCGATTTTCGGAAGCAAATTTTTAGTCGTTCGGTCATCTAACCGACCCTTCAAACATCAATAAACTTTCCTTCTTTTACCATGAATTTAAGGTCCATCATTTGCGGGTTTTCTGCTATGCTTTAATTGCAAATGATGGCTCTGAGTGGATGCTACGGATTCAGTCAGAAAGAGCACTTTAAAGATGACTCTGATTACTTTTGTTAATATTTCAGTTTTGAAATTTTTTTCCAATCAGACTATTCTTATGCCAACTTGTTTTACGTCTGCTTGTGTATGTCACTGTTTCTACTTTTATTTTTATTTTTTCCCTTTTCTTGGTTTGAGAGGCATCTTAAATTATGGTAACATTATATTCATCACTAGTTATTTGAGACTAATGTAAAACATAAAACCAATTCAAGCATGCTATAAACTATATGCATATCAAGAATTGAAACTGTAAACAGAAGCGTGAAAACATATTTACCTCCTGACATTGCTGTCCAACGGTGTCCTGTGACTTCCTGCACTTGGGATGCTTCTAAGTTCTCACAAACACTCAATTGATGGTGTTGGTACTTTAGAGAATTTTTAGACTTGGGGACCCAAGTTTTGTTCCACAAAAAACTGAACGTGAAAACTTTTTTTCTGGTTTTCTCTTCTACACTCATTTCCTCCCATCAAGGAAATAAATAGCAAGCATAAAAACAGTTACCCAAATTAATTTTAATGGGAAATGAAGGAGACCACTAATGCATAATTGTTACAAGAATAAATTGGTTTCAATGATGAAACCTTTGAAATATCAAATGTAACAGTTACATTCTCCCACTTGGTCTCTATGTTTATCTTTATATCCGTTAAACCCAAACTTTTAGGAAACAAATACATGAATCATGGCGATAATTTCTCTAAATTGTGAGTATTATCTTCCATGTATTACAATGTATTATTTCTCAGACTTTATTCCTTATATGGTAACTTAACTTTATGAATAAACCCAATGTTTATTCTTGGTCCTACTATATGTGAATTTTTCTCTAATAACTTTATGCGCAAAACAAATATGAGAAATCATCACAACTGAATAAGAGTTTCATTAAGACTGTAAATTGTATGTACAAACAAATTTACATTATGGAACCAAGTCCCATCTGTACAACATGATCCTTAAATGACTTCGGTGGCATTCCTTTTGTCAGAGGATCTGCGATCATCAATTCAGTACTTATATGCTCAATGACCACTTTATTTTCCTTAATGCGCTCCCTTATGGCTAAGTACTTAATGTCGATATGTTTACTTCGACTGCCACTCTTATTATTCTTAGCCATAAAGACAGCAGCTGAATTGTCACAATATATCCTTAATGGCCTAGACACAGAATCTACAATTATGAGGCCTGACATGAAACTCTTCAACCATACACCATGCGAAGTAGCCTCAAAACAAGAAACGAACTCTGCATCCATCGTGGAAGTAGCAACCAACATTTGCTTTCCACTCCTCCAAGATACAGCTCCTCCGGCTAGCATGAAAACATAACCTGAAGTTGATTTTCTCGAATCAACACAGCTAGCAAAGTCTGAATCAGAGTAGCCAATCACTTCTAGAATGTCAGTTCGTCTATACATAAGCATGTAATCCTTTGTACCTTGAAGGTACCTCATCACCTTCTTTGCAGCCCTCCAGTGGTCAATGCCTGGGTTACTCTAATATCTTCCCAACATTCCCACAACAAATGTAATGTCAGGTCTTGTGCAGACCTGAGCATACATAAGGCTTCCGACAGCTGAAGCATAAGGTATGTTGCTCATTTGAACTTTCTCGAAATCATTCCTTGGACATTGGTTCAAATTGAACTTATCACCCTTCACAATGGGTGCTACACTTGGTGAACAATTTTTCATCCGAAATCTGTCTAGGAGTTTATTGATATAGGTTTCCTGCGATAGTCCCAAAATGCATCGAGATCTATCCCTATGGATCTTTATGCCAATGACATAAGATGCCTCACCCATATCCTTCATATCAAAGTTCTTAGAAAGAAATTGTTTCACCTCATATAGAAACCCTTTGTCATTGGTTGCAAGAAGGATATCATCCACATATAAAACAAGGAAACAAATCTTGCTCCCACTGACCTTCTGGTATATACATTGATCCATGATGTTATCTTTAAAACCAAATGAAGACATCGTGGAATTTCAAATACCATTGACGGGAAGCTTGTTTCAAACCATATATGGATTTCTTGAGTTTACACACCAATTGCTCACCATCACTAGAGGAGAATCCTTCAGGTTGTTTCGTATAAACCTCTTCCTCTAGATCACCATTGAGGAATGCCGTTTTCACATCCATCTGATGTAACTCAAAATCAAAATGAGCTACTAATGTCATGATCACACGAAGGGAGTCCTTTTTAGATACAGGAGAAAAAGTCTCAGTGTAATCTATACCTTCCCTTTGAGTGAATCCTTTAGCAACGAGTCTTGCTTTATGTCTCTCAATGTTGCCTAATGAGTCTTTCTTTGTCTTGAAGACCCATTTGCATCCAATGGCTTTTACACCATCAGGCAACTTGACAAGACCCCAGACTCCATTAGATGACATAGAGTTCATCTCTTCTTTCATGGCATCATACCACAAGTTAGATTCCTTACAACTCATGGCTTGTGAAAATGTTTCTGGATCATTTTCGGCTCCTATGTTGTAGTCAGACTCTTGTAGATACACAATATAGTCACTAGGAATGGCTGATCGTCTTACTCTAGTAGATCTCCTTAATGCTGGTTCAACATTCTCTTGAGGAGCATGTTGATCAGCTGGCTGTTCAACTGGATCTACTACTTCTTAATCAGCAATCTGTGGAACTTGAATGACTGGCTGTTGTTCAACATGCGTTTGAACTGTAGGCGTGTCGCGTATAACAATCACTCTATCATATGAAGTGGAAGCTTGAGCATCTGTATGATCTTTCTCTAGAATGGTTTTCCAAGATCGATCGCTCCCACTGATCAAGTCATTCTCAAGAAATTTCACATTCCTTGATTCCACAAACCTAGTGGTATGTGATGGACAATAAAATCTGTATCCCTTAGACCGTTCAACATATGCAACGAAATACCCACTTATGGTCCTTGGGTCTAGCTTCTTTTCTTGGGGATTATACACTCTCACTTCAGACGGGCATCCCCAAATGCGTATATGTCGCAAACTCGGTTTCCAACCTTTCCATAACTCGAACGATGTCTTTGAGATAGCCTTGGTTGGAACTCGGTTTAATATATACACAGCCTTCTTGAGAGCTTCAGTCCATAAAGACTTAGGAAGCTTGGAGCTGCTAAGCATACTCCGCACCATATCCAACAATGTTCGGTTTCTTCTTTCTGCCACACCATTTTGATCTAGAGAACCAGGCATAGTGTGCTGGGCAACTATCCCATGTTCTTGAAGAAACTTCACAAATAGATCAGGCGCTTGTCTATCTTCGGTGTATCTACCATAGTATTCACCACCTCTATTAGATCTCACCATCTTTATTTGCTTACCACATTGTTTCTCTACTTCTGCCTTAAACACCTTAAAGGCATCTATAGCTTTATTTTTGTTATGAAGCAAGTAGAGATAAATATATCGTGAGTAATCATCAATAAAAAGTAATAAAATACTTTTGACCATACACGTCTATGTCTAGACTATAAATATTTATATGTATAATCTCTAATATGTTTGAACTCCTCTTGGCACCTTTCTTTGACATATTGGTCTGCTTTCCCTTTATGCAGTCCACACAAGTGTTAAAGTCAGTAAAATCTAGAGTACTAAGTACCCCATCATTCACTAGTCTCTTTATTCTCTCAATAGAGATATGATATAATCTACGGTGCCACAACATAGAGGAATCTTCATTCATAACGCATCTCTTAATGCTAGCATTATCTTGAACATGCATAGAAGTATAAGAAGTTTTATCTTGTAAATTAATTTTGAAAAGACCATTTGACAATATACCATTTCCAATAAGTTCAGATCTATAAAACAAACTAAATATAGTGTCTGAAAAATTAAAGGAAAATCCCAATGGTACAAGCCTTGAAACTGAAATTAAATTCCTAGAAAAACTAGGAATATAAAATGTCTTTTCTAATTTTAAAATAAAACCACTAGATAAAACTAAATTGTATGTTCCGACAACCTCTACATGTGAGCGCATCTTGTTGCCTGTATAGATGCACTGCTCACTTCCCACTAGCTTCCTTAGGCCTTGCAATCCCTGCAACGAATTAGTGACATGGATTGAAGAACCAGAATCAATCCACCATGTGTTATGTTCAACGTCAACCATATTAGATTCATAACAAACAAGTGAGAATTGAGTACCTTTTTTGTCAAGCCAACTCTAATATTTAGGACAATCCTTATTTATGTGTCCCTTCTTTTTACAAAAGAAGCACCTGGATTCCTTCTTGATATCAGCTTGAGCGGGCAGTTTGCCTTTTCCCTTATTCTTGGCTTGGCCCTTGTTCTTCCTTTGAGTTGCCAGATGCACACTCTCTCGCTTCCATAGCAAGCCTTCCTTCTTCCTGGACACACATGGTCATCAATTCGTTGATGGACCACTTATCCTTATGTGTGTTGTAGGATATCTTGAAAGGTCCATATTGATGTGAAAGAGTGTCGAGGATGTAGTGCACAAGGAAGGTTTCAGACATCAATTTTGAATATTCATAATTTTGGTATTTGTTATGAATATTATACAGTAATTGTGTGGATATAATTTTGTTAATTTATGTGCATATAGTGTTCATTATGTATAATTTGTGATTTAAAATTATGCATGCAATATTAAGTTAAATAATTTAGTACATTTAATTTTGTGCAATAATGTGCTAAATTATATTTTTGAATGTATAATTTTAATATATACATAATGAAAATTAGTACATAAATTATAGTTCTTTGTTTATATTTATTTATTGCTTAAGGTAAATGCAATTTATTTTATGAGCACAAATTTAAGAATAAATGTCTTGTGATATATGTATTTAATTTTTGAATAATTAAAGAATAGCCACAGCATCTTCAATTATGCAAAAATTATGTAAGATGTTTAAATCACATATGGTAAAAAGACATTAAATTGTAATTAATCATATGTAATATAATAAATTTTATCCCACAGGAATTTTTATTATATTTAATATGATTAGTTAGGATGATATATCAAATTATCTTTCTTAATTTACCCACAAGAATTAAGAAAAGGGCATATAATTTGATAGCGTCATCATAAGGATATATGAATCTGTTTGAGTTAAAAATTTAGCCCATAGGCAATTTTTATGTCATTTGATTCATATTTTAATGCATGATTTATATTGGTAAACATGTCATAAGGTATTGTAGCCTCAATTTAGTAACATAAGCATGTATGTTTTATTATGCAGCTATGCAAACTGTGAGTTACTCTGATTTCCAATGTGACATTCCCGAACTTAAGGGAGACAACTATAAGGTGTGGAAGGAGAGAATTCTTCTTCATTTAGGTGTCATGGACATTGACTTGGCTATCCGTAAGGATGAACCACCTGCCATTACGGAGACCAGCCAGCCAGATGACGTGGACCGTTATGAAAAGTGGGAGCGATCTAATCGCCTCTGCGTAATGTTCATAAAGACGAAAATCTCGGCTGGCATACGTGGTTCATTGGAGCAATATGACAAAGTGCGAGCTCTGATGAAGGCAATTGATGAGCGGTTTGCTGCATTAGATAAAGCCTTGGCTAGCACTCTGATAATGAAATTTTCATCCATGAAGCTTACTGGAATTCATGGTGTGCGTGAGCACATCATGCAAATGAGGGATATAGCGGCTCAGCTAAAGACACTTGAGGTTGAAATGTCTGAAACCTTCCTTGTGCACTACATCCTCAACACTCTTCCACATTAATATGGACCTTTCAAGATATCCTACAACACACATAAGGATAAGTGGTCCATCAATGAATTGATGACCATGGGTGTCCAGGAAGAAGGAAGGCTTGCTATGGAAGCGGGAGAGAGTGTGCATCTGGAAACTCAAAGGAAGAACAAGGGCCAAGCCAAGAATAAGGGAAAAGGCAAACTGTCTGCTCAAACTGATATCAAGAAGGAATCCAGGTGCTTCTTTTGTAAAAAGAAGGGACACATAAAGAAGGATTGTCCTAAATATCAGAGTTGGCTTGACAAAAAAGATACTCAATTCTCACTTGTTTGTTATGAATCTAATATAGTTGACGTTGAACATAACACATGGTGGATTGATTCTGGTTCTTCAATCCATGTCACTAATTCCTTGCAG
Organism: Artocarpus heterophyllus; assembly: GCA_025403435.1. Taxonomy (NCBI): domain Eukaryota; kingdom Viridiplantae; phylum Streptophyta; class Magnoliopsida; order Rosales; family Moraceae; genus Artocarpus; species Artocarpus heterophyllus. The sequence continues at coordinate 11,345,959 of CM046335.1, forward strand.
GGATTGCAAAGCCTAAGGAAGCCAGTAGGAAATGAGCAGTGCATCTATACAGGCAACAAGATGCGCTCACATGTAGAGGCTGTCAGAACATGCAATTTAGTTTTATCAAGTGATTTTATTTTAAAATTAGAAAAGACATTCTATATTCCTAGTTTTTCTAGGAATTTAATTTCAGTTTCAAGGCTTGTACCATTGGGATTTTCCTTTAATTTTTCAGACACTATATTTAGTTTGTTTTATAGATCTGAACTTATTGGAAATGGTATATTGTCAAATGGTCTTTTCAAAATTAATTTACAAGATAAAACTTCTTATACTTCTATGCATGTTCAAGATAATGCTGGCATTAAGAGATGTGTTATGAATGAAGATTCCTCTATGTTGTGGCACCGTAGATTATGTCATATCTCTATTGAGAGAATAAAGAGACTAGTGAATGATGGGGTACTTAATACTCTAGATTTTACTGACTTTGAAACTTGTGTGGACTGCATAAAGGGAAAGCAGACCAATATGTCAAAGAAAGGTGCCAAGAGGAGCTCAGACATATTAAAGATCGTACATACAGATATTTGTAGTCCAGACATAGACGCGTATGGTCAAAAGTATTTTCATTACTTTTATTAATGATTACTCACGATATATGTATCTCTACTTGCTTCATAACAAAAATAAAGCCATAGATGCCTTTAAAGTGTTTAAGGCAGAAGTAGAGAAACAATGTGGTAGGCAAATAAAGATAGTGAGATCTGATAGAGGTAGTGAATACTATGGTAGATACACCGAAGATGGACAAGCGCCTGGTCTATTTGCGAAGTTTCTTTAAGAACATGGGATAGTTGCACAATATACTATACCCGGTTCTCCAGTTCAAAATGGTGTGGCAGAAAGAAGAAACCAAACATTGTTGGATATGATGCGGAGCATGCTTAGCAGCTCCAAGCTTCCTAGGTCTTTGTGGACTGAAGCTCTCAAGACGGCTGTGTATATATTAAAGCGAGTTCCAACCAAGGCTGTCTCAAAGACACCGTTCGAGTTATGGAAAGGTTGGAAACCAAGTTTGCGACATATACACGTTTGGGGATGCCCGTCTGAAGTAAGAGTATATAATTCACAAGAAAAGAAGCTAGACCCAAGGATCAAAAGTGGGTATTTCGTTGGATATGCTGAACGGTCTAAAGGATACAGATTTTATTGTCCATCACATACCACTAGGTTTGTGGAATCAAGGAATGCAAAATTTCTTGAGATTGACTTGATCAGTGGAAACGATCGATCCTGGAACACCGTTCTAGGGAAAGATCACACAGATGCTCAAGCTTCCACTTCATATGATAGAGTGATTGTTATACGCGACACGCCTACAGTTCAAACGCGTGTTGAACAACAGCCAGTTATTCAAGTTCTACAGATTGCTGATCAAGAAGTAGTAGATCCAGTTGAACAGCCAGCTGATCAACATGCTCCTCAAGAGAATGTTGAACCGGCATTAAGGAGAACTACTAGAGTAAGGCGATCAGCCATTCCTAGTGACTATATTGTGTATCTACAAGAGTTTGACTACAACATAAGAGCTGAAAATGATTCAGAAACGTTTCACAACCCATGAGTTGTAAGAAATCTAACTTGTAGTATGATGCCATGAAAGAAGAGATGAACTCTATGTCATCTAATGGAGTCTGGGATCTTATCAAGTTGCCTGATGGTGTAAAAGCCATTGGATGCAAATGGGTCTTCAAGACAAAGAAAGACTCATTAGGCAACATTGAGAGACATAAGGCAAGACTCGTTGCTAAAGGATTCACTTAAAGGGAAGGTATAGATTACACTGAGACTTTTTCTCCTGTATCTAAAAAGGACTCCCTTCGTGTGATCATGGCATTAGTACCTCATTTTGATTTTGAGTTATATGAAATGGATGTGAAAGCAGCTTCCCTTAATGTTGATCTAGAGGAAGAGGTTTATATGAAACAACTTGAAGGATTCTCCCCTAGTGATAGGGAGCAATTGGTATGCAAGCTCAAGTAATCCATATATGGTTTGAAACAGGCTTCCCGTCAATGGTATTTGAAATTCCACGATGTCATCACTTCATTTGGTTTTGAAGAGAACATCATGGATCAATGTATATACCGAAGGTTAGTGGGAGCAAGATTTGTTTCTTGTTTTATATGTGGATGATATCCTTCTTGCAACCAATGACAAGGGGTTTCTATATGAGGTGAAACAATTTCTTTCTAAGAACTTTGATATGAAGGATATGGGTGAGGCATCTTATGTCATTGGCATAAAGATCCATAGGGATAGATCTCGATGTATTTTGGGACTACCGCAGGAAACCTATATCAATAAAGTCTTAGACAGATTTTGGATGAAATATTGTTCACCAAGTGTAGCACCCATTGTGAAGGGTGATAAGTTCAGTTTGAACCAATGTCCAAAGAATGATTTCAAGAAAGTTCAAATGAGCAACATTCCTTATGCTTCAGCTGTCGGAAGCCTTATGTATGCTCAGGTCTGCACAAGACCTGACATTGCATTTGCTGTGGGAATGTTGGGAAGATATCAGAGTAACCCAGGCATTGACCACTGGAGGTTTGCAAAGAAAGTGATGAGGTCCCTTCAAGGTACAAAGGATTACATGCTTATGTATAGACGAACTGACATTCTAGAGGTGATTGGCTACGCCGATTCAGATTTTGCTGGCTATGTTGATTCGAGAAAATCAACTTCAGGTTATATTTTCATGCTAGCCGGAGGAGCTGTATCTTGGAGGAGTGGAAAGCAAACGTTGGTTGCTACTTCCACGATGGAGGCAGAGTTCGTTTCTTGTTTTGAGGCTACTTCGCATGGTGTATGGTTGAAGAGTTTCATGTCAGGCCTCAGAATTGTAGATTCTGTGTCTAGGCCATTAAGGATATATTGTGACAATTCAGCTGCTGTCTTTATGGCTAAGAATAATAAGAGTGGCAGTCGAAGTAAACATATCGACATTAAGTACTTAGCCATAAGGGAACGCATTAAGGAAAATAAAGTGGTCATTGAGCATATAAGCACTGAATTGATGATCGTAGATCCTTTGACAAAAGGAATGCCATCAAAGTCATTTAAGGATCATGTTGTACAGATGGGACTTGGTTCCATAATGTAAATTTGTTTGTACATACAATTTACAGTCTTAATGAAACTCTTATTCAGTTGTGATGTTTTCTCATATTTGTTTTGCGCATAAAGTTATTAGAGAAAAATTCACATATAGTAGGACCAAGAATAAACATTGGGTTTATTCATAAAATTAAGTTACCATATAAGGAATAAAGTCTGAGAAATAATATATTGTAATACATAGAAGATAATACTCACAATTTAGAGAAACTATCGCCATGATTCATGTATTTGTTTCCTGAAAGTTTGAGTTTAATGAATATAAAGATAAATATGGAGACCAAGTGGGAGAATGTAACCGTTGCAAATTTTAACGGTTTCAATAAGGAATTGAAACCAATTTATTTTGTTGCAATTATTGGCTCATATTTATGCCCATTAAAATGCCTTAGTAACTGTTGTTTTTATGGCTGTATAATAATTCTTGATGGAAGGATTTTTTTGCAGTTCAAAAACAAGAGAAAAAAATTTCACATACAGATTTTTGTGAAACAAAAACTTGGGTCCCCAAGTTCCAAAAATTCTCTTAAGAATCTTACACCATCAATTGAGTTTTTGTGAGAACTTGGAAGCATCCCAAGTGCAGACAGTCACAGGACACCGTTGGACAGCAATGGCAGGAGGTAAATATGTTTTCACGCTTCCGTTTACCGTTTATTCGATTTTAATATGTATATAGCTTTGCATGTTAGAATCGTTTTATGTTTCATATTTGGTATCAGAGTCGTAATTTGACCTCTGCCTTGTATGAAAAACTGGAAAATATACATTGTGTAGTTACGCACGGGTCAAATTTACGGCTCTGATACCAAATATAAAACATAAAACGATTCTAACATGCAAAGCTATATACATATTAAAATCGAATAAACAGTAAACGGAAGCGTGAAAACATATTTACCTCCTGCCATTGCTGTCCAACGGTATCCTGTGATTGCCTGCACTTGAGATGCTTCCAAGTTCTCACAAAAACTCAATTGATGGTGTAAGATTCTTAAGAGAATTTTCGAAACTTGGGGACCCAAGTTTTTGTTTCACAAAAATCTGTATGTGAAATTTTTTGGTATTAGAGCGAAAATTCTACAACAAGGGATTTTCCTTTAATTTTTTAGACACTATATTTAGTTTGTTTTATAGATCTGAACTTATTGAAAATGGTATATTGTCAAATGGTCTTTTCAAAATTAATTTACAAGATAAAACTTCTTATACTTCTATGCATGTTCAAGATAATGCTGGCATTAAGAGATGTGTTATGAATGAAGATTCTTCTATGTTGTGGCACCGTAGATTGGGTCATATCTCTATTGAGAGAATAAAGAGACTAGTGAATGATGGAGTACTTAGTACTCTAGATTTTGCTGATTTTGACACTTATGTGGACTGCATAAAGGGAAAGCAGACCAATATGTCAAAGAAAGGTGCCAAGAGGAGTTCAGACATATTAGAGATCATACATACAGATATTTATAGTCCAGACATAGACGCGTATGGTCAAAAGTATTTCATTACTTTTATTGATGATTATTCACGATATATGTATCTCTACTTACTTCATAACAAAAATGAAGCTATAGATGCCTTTAAGGTGTTTAAGGTAGAAGTAGAGAAACAATGTGGTAAGCAAATAAAGATAGTGAGATCTGATAGAGGTAGTGAATACTATGGTAGATACACCGAAGATCGACAAGCACCTGGTCCATTTGCGAAATTTCTTCAAGAACATGGGATAGTTGCCCAATATACTATGCCCGGTTCTCCAGATCAAAATGGTTTGGCAAAAAGAAGAAACCGAATATTGTTGGATATGGTGCAAAGCATGCTTAACAGCTCCAAACTTCCTAGGTCTTTGTGGACTGAAGCTCTCAAGATGGCTGTGTATATATTAAACCGAGTTTCAACCAAGGCTGTCTCAAAGACACCATTCAAGTTATGGAAAGGTTGGAAACCGAGTTTGCGACATATACGCGTTTGGGGATGCCCGTCTGAAGTAAGAGTCTATAATCCACAAGAAAAGAAGCTAGACCCAAGGACCATAAGTAGGTATTTCGTTGGATATGCTAAACGGTCTAAATGATACAGATTTTATTGTCCATTACATACCACTAGGTTTGTGGAATCAAGGAATGCGAAATTTCTTGAGAATGACTTGATCAGTGGGAGCGATCGATCCTTGAACACCGTTCTAGAGAAAGATCATACAGATGCTCAAGCTTCCACTTTATATGATAGAGTGATTGTTATACGCGATACGCCTACAGTTTAAACGCCTGTTGAACAACAGCCAGTCATTCAAGTTCCATAGATTGCTGATCAAGAAGTAGTAGATCCAGTTGAATAGCCAGCTGATCAACATGCTCCTCAAGAGAATGTTAAAACAGCATTAAGGAGATCTACTAGAGTAAGGCGATCAGTCATTCCTAGTGACTATATTGTGTATCTACAAGAGTCTGACTACAACATAGGAGTCAAAAATGATCTAGAAACGTTTTCACAAGCCATGAGTTGTAAGGAATCTAACTTGTGGTATGATGCCATGAAAGAAGAGATGAACTCTATGTCATCTAATGGAGTCTGGGATCTTGTCAAGTTGCCTGATTGTGTAAAAGCCATTGGATGCAAATGGGTTTTCAAGACAAAGAAAGACTCATTAGGCAACATTGAGAGACATAAGGCAAGACTCGTTGCTAAAGGATTCACTCAAAGGGAAGGTATAGATTACACTAAGACTTTTTCTCCTATATCTAAAAAGGACTCCCTTCGTGTGATCATGGCATTAGTAGCTCATTTTGATTTTGAGTTACATCAGATGGATGTGAAAACGACATTCCTCAATGGTGATCTAAAGGAAGAGGTTTATATGAAACAACCTGAAGGATTCTCCTCTAGTGATGGTGAGCAATTGGTGTGCAAACTCAAGAAATCCATATATGGTTTGAAACAAGCTTCCCGTCAATGGTATTTGAAATTCCACGATGTCATCACTTCATTTGGTTTTGAAGAGAACATCATGGATCAATGTATATACCAGAAGGTCAGTGGGAGCAAGATTTGTTTCCTTGTTTTATATGTGGATGATATCCTTCTTGCAACCAATGACAAGGGGTTTCTATATGAGGTGAAACAATTTCTTTCTAAGAACTTTGATATGAAGGATATGGGTGAGGCATCTTATGTCATTGGCATAAAGATCCATAGGGATAGATCTCGATGCATTTTGGGACTATCGCAGGAAACCTATATCAATAAACTCCTAGACAGATTTCGGATGAAAAATTGTTCACCAAGTGTAGCACCCATTGTGAAGGGTGATAAGTTCAATTTGAACCAATGTCCAAGGAATGATTTCGAGAAAGTTCAAATGAGCAACATACCTTATGCTTCAGCTGTCGGAAGCCTTATGTATGCTCAGGTCTGCACAAGACCTGACATTACATTTGTTGTGGGAATGTTGGGAAGATATTAGAGTAACCCAGGCATTGACCACTAGAGAGCTGCAAAGAAGGTGATGAGGTACCATCAATATACAAAGGATTACATGCTTATGTATAGACGAACTGACATTCTAGAAGTGATTGGCTACTCCGATTCAGACTTTGCTGGCTGTGTTGATTCGAGAAAATCAACTTCAGGTTACGTTTTCATGCTAGCCGGAGGAGCTGTATCTTGGAGGAGTGGAAAGCAAATGTTGGTTGCTACTTCCACGATGGAGGCAGAGTTCGTTTCTTGTTTTGAGGCTACTTCGCATGGTGTATGGTTGAAGAGTTTCATGTCAGGCCTTAGAATTGTAGATTCTGTGTCTAGGCTATTAAGGATATATTATGACAATTTAGCTGCTGTCTTTATGGCTAAGAATAATAAGAGTGGCAGACGAAGTAAACATATCGATATTAAGTACTTAGCCATAAGGGAACACATTAAGGAAAATAAAGTGGTCATTGAGCATATAAGCACTGAATTGATGATCGTAGATCCTCTGATAAAAGGAATGCCACCGAAGTCATTTAAGGATCATGTTGTACAGATGGGACTTGGTTCCATAATGTAAATTTGTTTGTACATACAATTTACAGTCTTAATGAAACTCTTATTCAGTTGTGATGATTTCTCATATTTGTTTTGCGCATAAAGTTATTAGAGAAAAATTCACATATAGTAGGACCAAGAATAAACATTGGGTTTATTCATAAAGTTAAGTTACCATATAAGGAATAAAGTCTGAGAAATAATACATTGTAATACATGGAAGATAATACTCACAATTTAGAGAAATTATCGCCATGATTCATGTATTTGTTTCCTGAAAGTTTGGGTTTAATGGATATAAAGATAAATATAGAGACCAAGTGGGAGAATGTAACTGTTACATTTGATATTTCAAAGGTTTCATCATTGAAACCAATTTATTCTTGTAACAATTATGCATTAGTGGTCTCCTTCATTTCCCATTAAAATTAATTTGGGTAACTGTTTTTATGCTTGCTATTTATTTCCTTGATGGGAGGAAATGAGTGTAGAAGAGAAAACCAGAAAAAAAGTTTTCATGTTCAGTTTTTTGTGGAACAAAACTTGGGTCCCCAAGTCCAAAAATTCTCTAAAGTACCAACACCATCAATTGAGCTTTTTGGAGGACTTGGAATCTCTCAAGTGCAGGGAATCATGGTACACCGGAGATACAGTGCAATGGTAGGAGGTACAAAATCTTTCACACGCTTCCGTTTACATTTTTCGATTTTAATATGTATATAGTTTTGCATGTTAGAATCATTTTATGCCTGTATAGATGCACTGCTCACTTCCCACTGGCTTCCTTAGGCCTTGCAATCCCTGCAAGGAATTAGTGACATGGATTGAAGAACCAGAATTAATCCACCATGTGTTATGTTCAACGTCAACCATATTAGATTCATAATAAACAAGTGAGAATTGAGTATCTTTTTTGTCAAGCCAACTCTGATATTTAGGACAATCCTTCTTTTTACAAAAGAAGCACTTGGATTCCTTCTTGATATCAGCTTGAGCGGGCAGTTTGCCTTTTCCCTTATTCTTGGCTTGGCCCTTGTTCTTCCTTTGAGTTGCCGATGCACACTCTCTCCCGCTTCCATAGCAAGCCTTCCTTCTTCCTGGACACACATGGTCATCGATTCATTGATGGACCACTTATCCTTATGTGTGTTGTAGGATATCTTGAAAGGTCCATATTGATGTGGAAGAGTGTTGAGGATGTCGTGCATAAGGAAGGTTTCAGACATATCAACCTCAAGTGTCTTTAGCTGAGCCGCTATATCCCTTATTTGCATGATGTGCTCACGTACACCATGAATTCCAGTAAGCTTCATGGATGAAAATTTCGTTATCAGAGTGCTAGCCAAGGCTTTGTCTGATGTAGCAAACTGCTCATCAATTGCCTTTATCAGAGCTCGCACTTTGTCATATTGCTCCAATGAACCATGTATGCCAGCCGAGATTTTCGTCTTTATGAACATTACGCAGAGGCGATTAGATCGCTCCCACTTTTCATAACGGTCCACGTCATCTGGCTGGCTGGTCTCCGTAATGACAGGTGGTTCATCCTTACGGATAGCCAAGTCAATGTCCATGACACCTAAATAAAGAAGAATTCTCTCCTTCCATACCTTATAGTTGTCTCCCTTAAGTTCGGGAATGTCACACTAGAAATCAGAGTAACTCACAGTTTGCATAGCTGCATAATAAAACATACATGCTTATGTTACTAAATTGAGGCTACAATACTTTATGACATGTTTACCAATGTAAATCATGCATTAAAACATGAATCAAATGACATAAAAATTACCTGTGGGCTAAATTTTTAACTAAAACAGATTCATATATCCTTATAATGACACTATCAAATTATATTCCTTTTCTTAATTCCTGTGGGTAAATTAAGAAAGATAATTTGATACATCATCCTAACTAATCATATTAAATACAATAAAAATTCCTGTGGGATAAAATTTATCATATTAGATATGATTAATCACAATTTATTGTCTTTTTACCATATGTGATTTAAACATCTGATATAATTTTTTGCATAATCAAAGATGCTGTGGCTACTCTTTAATTATTTAAAAATTAAATACATATATCACAAGACATTTATTCTTAAATTTTTACTCATAAAATAAATTGCATTTACCTTAAGCAATAAATAAATATGAACAAAAAACCATAATTTATGTACTAATTTTCATTATGTATAGATTAAAATTATACATTTAAAAATATAATTTAGCACATTATTGCACAAAATTAAATATACTGAATTATTTAACTTAATATTACATGCATAATTTTAAATCACAAATTATACATAATGAACACTATATGCACATAAATTTATAAAATTATATCCACATAAATATTATATAATATTCATAACAAACACCAAAAATTATGAATATTCAAAATTATGAATTTTTTCTTAAATTATTCCATAATATGAAAAATTTCATGAAAATATTAAAATTGTGGATATTATGAAAATTTCATAAAATTATAAAAATTATGGATATTATGAAAATTTCATAAAATTATAAAAACTGAAAATTTTATGAAATTTTTCCAAAAAATATCATTTTATGAAATCTGGAAAAAATCAAATTTTTTTTTTAATTTTTGGGTTTTTTTTTTTATTTTCTGCATATCGAAAAATGACATGTCGTTTTAGTCATTAAGACCAAAAACGACGTGTCATTTCATTACTTGAAAGTCAGCCCCTCACTGTCCAAACGACATGTCGTTTTGGCTGACCCAAGGCCAAACGACATGTCGTTTTGTGTCGTCTTCAACCTTGAACCGGGTCGTCTTGACCCAGCTGACCCGAATTCTGACCCGGTTTCAGACCCGGCTCGTTTTTCACCCTCCGGACACCAATTTTGACGTTTCAAATTGCAGAATTCATAGAAATCTAATGTCTAAATGATTTCTAATCTTAGTTTCAATTAAGAAACGCTAAAAAACAAAACCCAAAATCAAAAATTTTTTTTTAACCCGTGCGTTCAAAACACGGAATTTTTTTTTTAAAAAAAACAAACTCCAGTTCGCACGCAAGGCAGAGGTAGTTTACGGCTCTGATGCCAAATAAAAAACATAAAACCAATTCAAGCATGCTATAAACTATATGCATATAAGAATTGAAACAGTAAAAGGAAGCGTGAAAACATATTTACCTCCCGTCATTGCTGTCCAACAGTGTCCTGTGACTTCCTGCACTTGGGATGCTTCCAAGTTCTCACAAAAACTCAATTGATGGTGTTGGTACTTTAGAGAATTTTTGGACTTGGGGACCCAAGTTTTGTTCCACAAAAAACTGAACGTGAAAACTTTTTTTCCGATTTTCTCTTCTACACTCATTTCCTCCCATCAAGGAAATAAATAGCAAGAATAAAAACAGTTACTCAAATTAATTTTACTGGGAAATGAATGAGACCACTAATGCATAATTGTTACAAGAATAAATTGGTTTCAATGATGAAACCTTTGAAATACCAAATGTAACAGTTACAACTAAAACTCGTAGAAGTTTGACAATTTCTTTATGATGCAGAGGGCAAGGAATAAAATTTGTCCATGTTAATATAACGCTTGCTTGTGATGTAATTTACTTGCTGTGATCAATTTACTTTTTTTTTTTAACTTGTTATTGTGATATAATTCTAATTCCAATTTATATTAATAAAGACCATGCTATATTGCTCTTTAAACACTAAATCACTTTTAAGTATTTTGGCTAGTTACACTAGTCAAAAACCGACCTTAATCCACCGTCAGAAAATCGATTGTTGTAGGTCAAACACCGACCAATTGTTTAACTATTTAGTAGGTTTTTGGTTTCACTTTCTCAAAAACGACCGCCGTTGGCCGGAAACCAACCGACCAAAGATCGATCAATGAACAACTTTACTTTCATCAGCAATAGATTGATGGTAGATCCTTTTCATTCTGCTTGAAAATATGTACTTTTTTTTATTCTACTGCAAATTACATCTATGAAAATAGATCGATTAATGGTCGCCTATTCCTGCCAGATCTATGAAAGATGGCTGAGGACTCGGCAAATCTCATGACGACGGCAAAAGGCTCAGAAAATCTCGTGACGATTGTTGGCTGTCAGACCCTAATTGGGTCAACTCCACCATGCCATCATCCAGATCAAGTCACTCTGGATTAGGAAAGAAAGCCATGCTCATATCCAATACGAAGGAGTTTTTTTATTAACCTTTATTAAATATAAAGAGCTGGTAATATTTTTATTTTGTTTTATTTTGTTTTTTTTTCTATCTTAGGGTATCTATGTGTTTTTATTAGTCAAAATGATAAAACATAAATTTAAAATACAAATGCATAAATATGCAATTGTCCAAACGTAAAATATGATTTTTTATACTTTTAAAACGAGGGTATAATAATTAAAAAACATATAATGATAAAAAAAACTTTTAATTATTAGACAAAACTCCTTGCAATATGGCTTATTTAAGGAGTACTTAAATAGGACGTTACTCCAAGTACCATAATTAATATCATACGGGTAAAATCTGTTATACTTTGAGATCCGCCATCTCAACACTAGAGATGTTAAATGGGCTGGCCCGGTTTACTCTATTTAATTTTGGCCCAAACGTGACTCTTGCTATGTCTGGGCATGCCTATTTATTTATCATATCGTGCTAGACCTGACCCTGTTAATTTTTGTAGCATCAAGCCCAGCCAATAAATGGGCCTTGCCTATAAAGTGCTTGGGCCGTGCTTATACCCGTATCGATGTTAGTGTTTTTTTGTTGTACTTTTAACCTTAATGTGTCTTTCTTCTGCTTAATAAATTTGCAAAAAAATAAAAATAAAAACACTAAATCATAACAAAAGAAAGTGCATGATTAATAAAAAAATCTTTTTTTGAGGAAAACAACATTATAGTATTTTGTACTGTATGGCTTCTATAACGTAGTCTTTCATATAAATCAAAGAAGGTAAGTATATATTTGAAGTGACAATTTACAAACAATAAAGAATCTTTTTGATCTTTTTTCTTTTTTAATCAAACCTATTAGAAATTTAATACTTCTTTATAAAAAAAAATATTTATAAAAATATAAAATATATTAGTAAAATTAGTTTTAAATTGCATATTTTAATCCTAGTTATAACTAAACCCTAATCGTGCTTTTAGCATGTGACGCCAATGTAACTCGGAAGGAAAGTGTTTTTTTCTTCGGGTGAGATTTCCATATTGCAGGTCCTAAGGGAGGGTTTGCACCAGATTTATTCCTCTAGTAATGCTCGTTACTGTGTCAATGAAGTTGAGGAACATACTGAGCTATATAAATCTGAGTTGTGAAACTTGCTTTCCTTTGTTTTTGCTTCTTTCTAGCAGCTTTGTTGCCAGGCATTCTTGAGCTTTAGGCTGATTATGAGAAGATGAAGAAGAATTATCATCGTGATTTTGTGAAACTTGCTTTCCTTTCTTTTTGCTTGTTTTTGCCAGCTCTGTTGCCAGGCATTCTTGAGCTTTAGGCTGATTATGAGAAGATGAAGAAGAATTATCATCTTTGTAATAATTAACAGAAGACATTTTGATTTTCAAGTACAAAACACAAATAGATGTAATCAGCAATCTCTCAATTGTTTGTGCAGCTTTAAGCTATACAAGAGTTGTATTTATAGACAGAAGTTTGAATATGGTTAAAACCAATATTATTTTGATTTATTTATTAGGTTGTAGAGAGAGTTTTCAGTTGTTTCTCAAACAAATTTTAATTCAATTGTAAAGCAAATCCCTCCCCATTTTCATTACTATTGCCAAGAAAATTTCACTAATTACAGGTCGAGAAGGAATATTAACCTTATACTTTTTAATTTGTCTACTAATCTGACAAAATATTAAGTTTGAATAAACATGCGTGTTGAATTTTATCTGAGATTTTTCAATAATTTTGCCTTGATGCTATTTCACCGTGGAGGGATTATTAATGGAATTAATGTGTACTCGGTCCACATGTAGAAATTTCACATAGTGTATTTTTTTTTTTCCTTCATGTCACATATATGGTTTTTGCATCTTTTTTTTTTATCCTTAATGGATGGTGCCGATTAATCAACTGAGTCATTTGACATGGTAAAAGTTGCAGAAAATAATAATGTATATCTTTTTATACCTGTGTTGTGTCAATGTGTCTAATAGTAAGCGTTGATTGTTAAATAATAATAATAATAATAATAATAATAATAATACGATGAATAAATAAATAGAATTAAACAGAAGGTATTCAACCCTTCGAAAAAAATACAGAAGGTGTTCAACAGTTGGAAAGTTTCGAACAAATGAAATGAAGCTTCAAATAAAAACGCTTGATTATCTCAATGAGTTCTTACTCTCATGCAAAGTTCAAAGTCTTATGTACCGATCAAACTTTGAATTATTGTTTCAATTTATGTACACATTCCTAACATTTTCTTAAGCACCTACGATGTTCAAAATTATTCAAAATTTAATATTTATATTTCATTTACGTTTTTCTTCGTTCCTCTATTTGTAAACAAACTTTAAGTCACTTCGAGTAATTTCTGAATTTACGCACATATATGATTTGTTAACTTTGGAATTTTATTTAATTGTGTATTTCATCAAATAACGAGATAATTATAGCAAATGACGACTTCAACAAACTTGGCACTCTGACAAATTTGAAGATCTTAGTTTTTGGAACTGCTTCTTCATAAAAACGAAACAACAAACAAAAATCAATGCGAATGGTACTTAATTTCTTTTAAATCTTCCATTAATATTTCTCTTTATTTGTTCGACATTGACAAGAAATTACGAGAAAGTTAAACAGAAAAACAACGCATGATGTATGCATGCACTTGATAGTTAATAATTTCGTCAACACGATACAAATCCAATTACACGGTTATACATAACGATATATTACCCCACCTATATTTCTTATTTTTTATCTTTTTTTTTTTTTTAAAGATTGGCTTCCCATTTGTATATAGCCAAATTTACCTTGAACTTTCGGTATTTTCTTTCTCGGCGGTCTTCTTTTGAATATTGTAAGCTTACAGGTTTAGCTAATTAGACCACCTGTATAAAAATTATCCTTTTACGGTTCAAAATTACGCACTGCTTTTTTCTTCTTTTCCACAAGTCAGTCGTTTATGCATTTGAAATTCTCTGTTCAACGTTTGCGGAACGTGTTGGTTTCAAGTCTTCAAAATATGAAATTCCAGACTTTTTCTTCGTATTGATAGGACGAGAGATCTCTTTCTTCTCTAATCGTTTGACCTCTGATCGTGTATGTATATATATATAATATGCCATAAAAATCGGAAACTTATGTTAATCAATTAACGCGTTTTAGCTCATTTTTTGGATAATTTCAGAACAAGTAAGATAAAAGCAAAGCTTATCTAGCTACCACGAATTCCATTGGATGCTACATGCATAAAATCATGCATGTAATTTAGATCAAATAAAACCATTCTCCCTAAATACAAACATACATACATATTCTAATTGACTTGTTTTTCAAAAAAATTAAATAAATAAATTCTTATTCACGTCATTTTGAAAATGTAAAATCAAATCAAAGTAAATACACTTGCATTTATATTCCTTTTCCTTGCCGTAAATCCGATTATAATGAAGTATAACATCCTATTTTCCTATTCACACACAATAGGAAACCATTTTGAAATTTCCTAAACGGTTTTGGAATTTACATGAAAATTATAGGTTTCTTGTTCTCATAACTATTTACGAGCCAGGGAAGAGGGCTTCTACGGATTATAAATAGGCTTGATTATACATGAAAGTGTTATTGTCATTTCAAAAAACAAGAAACAAAAACAAAGGTTCTTGTGGTTCCTCTAATTTCCAAAAATGTCTTCAAACTATAATGGTTCGCGAAGATCAAGTGGTCATGGAAACAACAAGAGCGACCAACAACCCTCGGCCGGGTCCATCCTTGCACAGGACAAGAAAGAGAAATCAACAAACAAAAAGGGAAACAACAAGAGCGACCAGCAACCCTCGGCCGGGTCCATCCTTGCACCGAACGAGAAACAGAAATCAACAAACAAAAAGGGAAACGACAAGAGCGACCAGCAACCCTCGGCCGGGTCCATCTTTGCACCGGACAAGAAACAGAAATCAACAAACAAAAAGGGAAACAACAAGAGCGACCAGCAACCCTCGGCCGGGTCCATCCTTGCACCGGAGAAGAAACAGAAATCAACAAACAAAAAGGGAAATTAAGGGGTTATAAATGAACAATATATCAGTTTCTTTTTTGTGTATTCTTTTATACATAGTTCGTCTTCGATTGCATCTGATTTAGCTTTTCTCTTTTATACATTATTTTGTTTGTATACATGTATATACACGCATACATATTATGCATATGTGTGTGTATATAGATTTCCATATTTATGTGTCTGTGTAGATTTTCTATTATAATGATTGGAGTGGGGAAAGTAATTATTTGTTTGTCTATTTAGACATATATGTTAGTCGTCTAAATTTGATTATGAATAAATAAGAATAATATTTTTGTAATTTAACATTTGTCTGATTTTTCATTTTTATTAAATAGATGCATGTATTCTTATTTATGTATCGTAAATTTACTAGTACGACATGTTATTTATGTTCTTTCATAATTTGAGAACATGATTAAGAGACTAGGAAAAAAAAACAAACAAAAAGATTTAGAAATAATTTTGTATATCATTGCCGAGACGAAGAAGAAGAAGAAGATTTAAATAGGTAGGATTAATTTAAAGGATACCAAACTTCTGACGACATCGGATAATTAAGCTGTAAACAAAGGATTTTTTTTTTTTTTTTTTTGTAAACTGCAGCAAGTACGTAGAGAAGATCATGACGTGTCATTTGTAAAGCAAACTACAAACTACAAGTCGTTATAGCATTAAACGACAATTACAGATTAAACGACGGATTTTTATACCGACATGTCCTTTTTCATGGTTATTTGGAAGTACTTTAGATAAAGCACGCCAAAGTCTTGACGTCTTTATGATATGAACCATTGAAAAACTTTGTCCTCGAAAAAAACAAAATAAAGCAAAATCCGATTGATTAATGCTATAGAGTAGAGGACAATGAATGTGTTTTTTTTTTTTTTTTGGTATAAGACAATGTACTTACAAAAGAACGACAAGTATATATGCTACAAATAACGTCTTTTACTAATACAAAAATTACAGGTGATATTTGATATTCTCACATAGAGGAAAGAAAATATGTAAGATATAAATGATGTGTGGCTCATCTTGAAGAAAGCCATTTTTTTTTTATATATGCATTCTAAATTTATTTAACAAAATCCAAAACTTTCAAATCTGTCACGGAAGACCGTAGTTCTTTTCTTTTTCGTTATAAATGTGTTTTCTTTGTTATTTTTGTAATATCAGAACCAGAATGGGAAGGATAAACAAAAATAATAATTATAATTTTTAGCCATTTGTGTAAGTCTTATTAATAACAACTCTAAATCTAAGGTGCTCATGTTCAATTAGAACAACAAATTTAAACCCCTAAATCTTTGTGCCTGTAATAATTTTAGTATATTTTTGTGTTACCGTTAGCTTAATAGGGTTTGATTTTTTTTTTTTTAATACTGAGATCGAAAAAACATGATGTTGTAATCTTTTTTTTTTAAAATTTATTTTGTTGTTGACTTAAACAACAGATTGACACCAAAATCTTCATGGCTACACGTTTCATGGTCATCAAAGACAGTCAACAGTCGTTTTTTTAATTAGTTTTTTAACCTTATTTTATACATTGCGTTTTAAAGGTATCAAAAAACCATACCTTACATTTGGACAGTTACATCTTTATATGTTAAATTTTAAGATCCTAAATCATACCTTCCACCAGTTAATCATCTATTTTTATCATAAAAGACATAAATGTCCATTAAACAAAAGAAAAAAAAAGAAGAAATAAAATAAAATTTCATATAATAATAATAAACATATAAGTTAAAAAAATTCCCAAACAAAAAAAGCAGGATGGATTTGCTACCAAAATTTAAGTTGACATATGGGGACAAATACTATCTTTTGCAAAAGAGAAAGTAGAAAAACATAACAACCTGTCATATCTAGCTTGTTCTACTATTTTCATCTGGCTAGGGCTATTTAAAAAAATAAAAAAACCAAAATCGAACAAAACTGATTGTGAAACCAACTAAGAAAAGCCAAAAAATTTATTTATTTAGACACAAAAACCAACCAAGTTAATTTGAAAACTGAGTGCTCATCAATTTTTGGTGGTTGGTTTTTAGAAGCAATTTTTTAGTTGGTTGGTTAACTGACCAACCCTTCAAACATCAATAAACTTTCCTTCTTTTACCCTGACATTAAAGTCCAAGAGAAGACAAAGAGTGCTCACTTGGCTAATACTTCTAAGGACAAAGGGAAGGAAAGGAAGAAAGATAAGGAAACTGCAGTTATGGCACCTCAAAAGAAACAACAAAAGAGACCAGTTGATCCAGAAGGTACGGGTTGTTTCTTTTGTGGAGCTGCAGGACATAAGAAGAAGCATTGCACGAATTATCACGCTTGGCGTGCCAGAAAAGATTTCAACTAAAGCAACTACTAAGACCCCTTACGAACTTTGGGCGGTAAGAAGCCTAGTCCAAAGCATCTGCATGCTTGGGGATGTTCAGTTGAGGCAAGGCCTTATAGGCGTAACGAAAAGAAACTGGACTCAAGGACAGTTAGTTGTTATTTTATTGGATACTCTGAAAGATAGGGACTTTGTCTTTGAAGAGGAATATGTTGATATTTCCACAGCTGTTATTGACATTGATCAGGTTCCTATTCTTGACATTGTTCAAGAAGTAGACCCAAATCAAGACAACATCGAAGAACCTCCTATTCCAAAAATTGTTCTAGAAGAACAAACTCAACCACCTCAAGAACCTATGTTATTAAGGAGATCCACTAGAGAAAAGAGAAGTACAGTGCCAAATGATTACATTGTATTTCTCCAAGAACATGAGTTTGACATTGGTATAGTGGAAGATGATCCAATCAACTTCCATCAAGCCATAAAAAGTTCTAGATCTCAAGAATGAATTGATACCATGAATGAAGAGATACAGTCTATGAAGGACAATGACGTTTGAGATCTTGTCCCATTGCCTGAAGGTGCGAAACTCATTGCTTGCAAATGGATATTTAAGACCAAGAAGGATTCAAAAGGCCATGTGGAGAGATACAAGGCTCGTCTTGTCGCTAAAGGCTTTACATAGAAAGAACGCATTGATCATAAAGAGACTTTTCTCCGATTTCTTTGAAAGACTCTTTTAGGATTATAATGGTATTAGTGGCACATTTTGATCTTGAGCTTCATCAGATGGATGTTAAGACTACGTTTCTCAATGGTGACATGGATGAAACAATCTATATGGTGCAACCGGAAAACTTTGTATTGGGAGACGCAAAGAAGATGGTTTGCAAACTAAAAATCCATCTATGGGATTAAGCAAGCTTCTTGTCAGTGGTATTACAAATTTCATCATGCTATCATCTTGTTCGGTTTTGAGATGAATTTGGTCGATGATTGTATATACCACAAGTTTAGTGGAAGTAAGTATATTTTCCTGGTTTTATATGTTGATGACATTTTGCTTGCCAGTAACAATATAGGCTTATTGCACGAAACCAAGAGATTTCTATCAAAGAAGTTTGAGATGAAGGATCTTGGTGACTCCTTTTTTGTGTTGGGTATACAGATACATTGGGATCGCTCTCGGGGTATTCTAGGATTATCACAAAAAGGCTATATTGAAAAGGTTCTCAAGAGATATGGCATGCAAGATTGTAAACTAGGTGATACCCCTGTGGCTAAGGGAGATAAGTTTAGTCTCAATCAGTGCCCTAAGAATGATTTTGAGGTTAAGAAAATGTAGAAGATTCCTTATGCGTCAGCAGTAGGGAGTCTGATGTATACTCAGATTTGTACGCAACCGAATATTGCGTATGATACAAGGATGTTGGGCTGGTACTTAAGCAATCTTGGAAAGGATCATTGGACAGTAGCCAAACGAGTCTTGAGGTACTTATAGAGAACAAAAGACTACACGCTCACGTATCAGAGATCGAAACAGCTTGAGATCATTGGATATACTGACTCCGATTATGCTGGATGCTAAGATAGTATGAAATCTACGTCGGGTTATGTCTGCCTTCTAGCTGGAGGTGCTGTCTCCTGGAAGAGTGCTAAACAGTCTCTTATAGCATCTTCTACCATAGCGGCAGAGTTCATAGCATGTTATGTGGTGTCCAATCATAGAATATAGCTGCAAAATTTTATCACGGGGTTGCGCATAGTGGACAGTATTCAAAGACTACTCAAGTTATTTTGTGACAATAAGTCAGTAGTTTTATATTCTAACAACAACATGAGCTTGACAAAGTCAAAGCATATAGAGATCAAGTTCCTGGTTGTGTAAAAAAGAGATCAGAGTGGGCAGTTGTCTATAAAGCACATTGGTACAAACTCCATGATTGCAGATCCGCTTACTAAGGAATTGCCATCCAAAATGTTTCATGAACACACTGCTCATATCGGTGTCATATCATTTCAGGATATTCAGTTTTAGTGGGAGTTTGTAATTTTAAATGGTCTTATGATATAGACATTTTCAGTTATTTTAGTTTATGGATATTTTAAAGTTATTTTCTGCAGAAATAAAGTTTTCGGTTTATTCACACTGTAATTTTGGCATGGTTTGATCTCATTAAGGTTTTTAGGTAGACTAGTTGAAAATAGGCATGTTAAGATCACATTGCATGAAATTTCCATGCTACACATCCATGCTTAATCATGTCGTTAGTTGTATTGGTATATGTAATCATTGATGGGTCTAGTTACGACATATGTAACGAAAGTCGCTTTGGTCCTGTATTGATATGGTTAATGGACAAGATTGTTGAGATGCATAAGGTTTTGATAGCAAAATTCATGAGCTCATAAGGTATAATTCACATTTATAAAGTTTCATATATAGCCTAAATGGGAGATTGTTGGATCAAAATTCAATATATGAGCTAATATATTAAATAAATATGAATTAAAGGCTATCAATAAGGTTGCCCAATTAAAAGTGATTAATTTGGGTTTTGGGCTTTTAATGCATCATGAAGTGTGGGCCTCCTATGTGTAGAGACTAAAAATATAATTGCTAATTTTATGATAGGCTAAATTGATAATTAAAGATAATTGCTAGGGTTTAGCAATTATATAAAGGGGTTGTGGTCCCTAAGTCAGTACGTTCATTATTTTTCTGTTTCCCATCTACAGAGAAATTACAGAGGCATTCTGAGAAGGAGGGTTTACGTACCAAAGTTGGAAGATCCTTAACCTACAGATTCAAGAATCACATTCAATCCATGGATTCAGGTTAGCTTCCTTGACATGAATGATCCTAGGTGATGATGGTTTTCGTCACAATTTTGTTTTAACACTACGCATTATAAATACGCTTGATTACATATAACAAAGGTTATTGTCATTTCAAAAAAACAAAAACAAGGGCCATTGTGGTTCATCTAATTTCCAAAAATGTCTTCAAACAATAATGGTTCATCTTCTCAAAATTCTACTCAAGCCTGCCTGGGGGTCAATTGGTCAAGATCAAGTGGTCATGGAAATAACCAGAGTGACCGGCAACCCTCGGCCAAGTCCATCCTTGCACCGGACAAGAAACAGAAATCAACAAACAAGAAGGGAAAATAAGGGGTTATAAACGAACAATATATCCGTTTCTTTTTTGTGTATTCCTTTATACATAGTTCGTTTCCTATTGCATCTAATTTAGCGTTTCTCTTTTATACATTATTTTGTTTGTATACATGTGTATACACGCATACATGTTATGCATATGTATGTGTGTGTATAGATTTTTCATATTTATGTGTATGTGTAGATTTTCTATTATAATGATCAGAGTGGGGAAAGTAATTATTTGTTTGTCCGTTTAGACATATATGTTAGTCACCTAAATTTGATTATGAATAAATAAGAATAATATTTGTAATTTAGCATTTGTATGATTTTTCAATTTTATTAAATAGATGCATATATTCTTATTTATGTAACGTGAATTTACTAGTACGACATGTTATTTATGGCCTTTCATAATTTGAGAACATGATTAAGAGAAAAGAAAATAAAAATTAAAAAGATTTAGAAATAATTTTGTATATCATTGCCGAGACGAAGAAGAAGATGATGATTTAAATTGGGTAGTATTAATTTAAAGGATACCAAACTTGTGACGACGTGGGATAATTAAGCCGAAAACAAAGATTTTTTTTTTTTAAACCGTGGCAAGTACGTAGAGAAGATCATGACGGGTCATTTGTAAAGGAAACTACAAACTACAAGTCGTTATAGCATTAAACGACAATTACAGATTAAACGACGAATTTTTATGCCGACGTGTCCTTTCTCATGTTTATTTGGAAGTACTTTAGATAAAGCACGCCAAAGCTTGACGTCTTTATGATATGAACCATAGAAAAACTTTGTTCTCAAAAAAGTAAAATAAAGCAAAATCCGATTGATTAATGAGATAGGGTAGACGACAACGAATGCTTTTTTTTTTGGTATAAGACAATGTACTTATAAAAGAATGACAAATATATATGCTATGAATAACGTTTTTTATTAATAACAAAAATCACTGGTGTTATTTGATCTTCTCACATAGATGAAAGGAAACATGTAAGATATAAATGATGAGTGGTTCATTTTGAAGGAAGCCATTTTTTATTTATATAGGCATTCTAAATTTATTTAGCAAAATCCAGAACTTTCAAATTTGTCGTGGAAGATCGTAGTTCTTTTTCTTTTTTGTTATAATTGTGTTTTCTTTGTTATTTTTCCAATTTTAGAACCAGAACGGGAAGGATAAATCAAAAAAATAATAATTTTTAGCCATTTGTATAACTCTCATTAATAACACTGTAAATCTAAGGTGCTCATATTTAATTAGAACAACAAATTTGAACCCGTATTTAAAATTTTTGTGCATTTATTAATTTTGGTATATGTTTGTGTTACCGTTAGCTTAATGGGGTTTGACTTTTCTTTTTTGTTTTTTTCTTTTTAATACTGAGGTCAAAAAAACATGATGCTGTGATCCTTTTTTTTAAATTTATTTTGTTGTTGACTTAAACGACAGATTGACACCAAAATCTTTATCATTAAACGTTTGATGGTCATAAAAAGCAGTCGACAGTCGTCCTTTTAATCAGTTTTTTTAATTTTATTTTATACATTGCATTTTAAAGGGATCAAAAAACCATACCTTACATTTGGATAGTTGCATCTTCATATGTTAAATTTTAAGATGCTAAATCTTACCTTCCATCAGTTAATCATCTATTTTTATCATAAAAGGCATAAACGTCCTTTAAACAAAAGAGAAAAAAAGAAAAAATAGAATAAAATTCCATATTACAATAATAAACATATAAGTTAAAAAAATTCCCAAACAAAAAAGGCAGGATGGATTGTCTTCTACCAAAATTTAAATGGACACATGGGGACAAATGCTTTCTTTTACAGATGAGAAAGTAGAAAAACATGAGATAGCATCAATATACATACAAGCCAAGGAATGACCTGTCATATCTAGCTTGTTCTAATGTTTTTCATCTAGCCAGGGCTGTTTAAAAATACCAAAAAACTGAAACCAATCGAAACTAACTGCCAAACCGACTGAGAAAAGCCAAAAAAACCAATTTATTTAGACACAAAAACCAGCCAAATTAGTTTGAAAACTGACTGCCCATCAATTTTTGGCGGTCGATTTTCAGAAGCAATTTTTTTAGTCGGTCGGTCAACTAACCGACCCTTCAAACATCAATAAATTTTCCTTCTTTTACCATGAAGTTAAGGTCCATCATTTGCAGGTTTTCTGCTATCCTTTAATTGCAAATGATGGCTCTGAGTGGATGCTGCGGATTCAGTTAGAAAGAGCAATTTAAAGATGACTCTTATTACTTTTGTTAATGTTTCAGTTTTGAAATTTTTTTCCAATCAGACTATTCTTATGCCAACTTGTTTTACGTCTGCTTGTGTATGTTACTGTTTCTATTTTTATTTTTATTTTTATTTTTTCCCTTTTCTTGGTTTGAGAGGCATCTGATTTTATCTTAAATTATGGTAACATTATATTCATCACTAGTTATTTGAGACTAAAACTTGTAGAAGTTTGACAATTGCTTTATGATGCAGAGGGCAAGGAATAAAATTTGCCCATGTTAATATAACGCTTGCTTGTGATGTAATTTACTTGCTGTGATCAATTTACTCTCTTTTTTTAACTTGTTATTGTGATATAATTCTAATTCCAATTTATATTAATAACGACCATGTTATATTGCTCTTTAAACACTAAATTACTTTAAGTATTCTGGCCTGTTACACTAGTCGAAAACCGACCTTAATCAACCCTCATAAAACTGATTGTTGTCGGTCGAACATCGACCAATTGTTTAACTATTTAGTAGGTTTTTGGTTCCACTTTCTCAAAAACGACCGCCATTAGTCGGAAACCAACCGACCAAAGATCGATCAATGAACACCTTTACTTTCATCTGCAATAGATTGATGGTAGATCCTTTCCATTCTACTTGCAAATATGTACTTTTTTATTCTACTACAAATTAGATCTATGAAAGTAGATCGATTAATGGTCGCCTATGGCTGCCAGATCTATGAAAGATGGCTGAGGACTCGGCAAATCTCATGATGACGGCAAAAGGCTCTGAAAATCTCGTGGCGATTGTTGGCTGTAAGACCCAAATTGTGTCAACTCCACCATGCCATCATCTAGATCAAGTCACTCTGGATTAGGAAAGAAAGCCATGCTCATATCCAATACTACGGAGTTTTTTTTAATAACCTTTATCAAATCTAAAGAGCTGGTAATATTTTTATTTTGTTTTTATGTTTTTTTTGTTTTTTTTTTTTACTTTTTTGAATTTTTTCTATCTTTGGGTATCTACGTTTTTTTATTAGTCAAAATGATATAACATAAATTTTAAATATAAATGTATAAATATGCATTTGTCCAAACGTAAAGTATGATTTTTTATACCTTTAAAACGAGGGTATAATAATTAAAAAACATATAATAATAAAAAACTTTTGATTATTAGACAAAACTCCTTGCAATATGGCTTATTTAAGGAGTACTTCAATAGGACGTTACTCTAAGCACCATAATTAATATAATGCGGGTATAATTTGTTATACTTTCGGATCCGCCATCTCAACATTAAAGATGTTAAATGGGGCTGGCCTGGTCTAGTCTATTTAAATTAGGCCCAAATGTGACTTCTGTCATGTTTGGGCCTGCACATTTATTTATCATATCGTGCTAGGCCCGACTCTATTAATTTTTGTAGCATCAAGCCCAGCCAATAAATGGGCCATGCTTATAAAGTGCTTGGGCCGTGCTTATACCCGCATCGATGTTCGTGCTTTTTTTTGCTGTACTTTTAGCTCTTAATGTGTCTTTCTTCTGCTTAATAAATTTGCCAAAAAAAAAATGAAAACACTAAATCATAACAAAAGAAAGTGCATGATTAATAAAATAATCTTTTTTGCGGACAACAACATTATAGAATTTTGTATGGTATGGTTTCTATTACGTAGTCTTTCATATAAATCAAAGAAGGGAAGTAATATTAGCAATTGACAATTTACAAACAATAAAGAATCTCTTTGATCTTTTATCTTTTTTAATCAAACCTATTAGAAATTTAGTACTTCTTTATAAAAAAAAATATTTATAAAAATATAAAATATAGTAATAAAATTAGTTTTAAATTGTATATTTTAATCGTACTTATACTAAACCCGAGTCGTGCTTTTAGCACGTGACGCCAATGTAACTCGGAAGGAAAGTGTTTTTTTCTTCAGGTGAGAGTTCCATATTGCAGGTCCTGAGGGAGGGTTTGCAGCAGATTTATTCCTCTAGTAATGCTCGTTACTGTGTCAATGAAGTTGAGGAACATACTGACCTTTATAAATCTGAGTTATGTTCTCATCAGAAGTCTTATGCGGCATTGAAACCATTATCCAAGAATGAGACTATTCATGAAGAAGGCAACGATGAGGAATGCATTATAGCAGGTGATAGTACTGACAAAACTGTTGGAAATGGAGCTGAGTACATTCCTGGTATAGAAGGATTTACATGTAGTAATAAAATGAGAGACTTTGCTCTAAGAGTTCACAGAATTAAGAGGAGTGATTATTGCGGGCAATTGACAACTCGTGTTGATAGTATCGCTGCCGTTCAAAAAGCTCTTCCTCTTTCAAAAGCTGTTGAGTATGGAACTGCTGTAAATAGAGGGATTGATATAGTTGTTCAAGCTCTTTTCAACATTGCTTAATAGATATATTAATGTAAGAAAAAGGAAACGTGAAAACATTAGTAGGCCGCTTTCTGAATTGCCTGTCCTTAGAAACCAGACTCATCATTCACCTACCTGAGATGCATTATGGGAGGATGTAGATAAGCTTCTATGCTGTCATATACACGGTCCATCGTGAATTGGAAGTGTTTAACATACTATATAGAAAGGGTTTGATGACTTGGACCAGAATTGTTAATAACCTTGTTAAAAGTCTAGTGTTTAGAATGGTATTGACATCAGTTCACCTCATTTAAACAGAAATTTAATTGGGTTAAGTTTGCCCGACATAGCAGACAAAATGTGACAGGGCCACGGGAAAGATAAAACAAGGAACAGGCTAATTAGGAAACGTCTTTCTCACAGTGCACAGAATGGAAAATATGTCTTCTAATTTAGCATCTTATGCGGGGAGTTAAGATACCTGGTTCTAGCTGGCGGCACATAATCATCTGCATGCACATGCACGCACGCGCACATACTGTAACGCCCTGTTACGGATGTCACAAATATCGTTACATTCATACATTCATACTTGTTTAAACTTTAAACATAAACATAATTACAAAACTTCTACGATACTTTAAATTGTAAATATAATTAAACATACATAACCATGATCTATTCATGCATTTTTTGTTATTTTTTTATTTTTTTTATAACATTGCTTAACTTATTCCATACCATAATTTATTCAATTACACTTTAAATTAATCATAATCTTTCCTTAATAAAATAGATATACCAATTGTAAAAATCATAACTTATAAAAGCATCACATCATATCTCATTAATCATCACATCATTTAAAAATTACTTGCTCCCACAGTTCGGCAGGCCGAACTTGGGACTTCGGCAGGCCGGACATGAGCGGCAGGTCGGAGTTCCTCAATCGGCAGGACGGCAGAGGCTTTGCAAATCTGGCTTAAAAATCTATCATCGTTCGGCCAGTCGAAAATGTGATCGGCAGGCCGAACCTTCAAACATCGGCAGGCCGACCGAGACAAAAGTTTTTCAAAAAACTTAATTCTAAGTCAAATCCAACTTTTCATAATAATGCGGAAGATCAAATTCTTTAAAAATGATAAAATAAAATATAAAAACATAGTTCTTGTTTTCTTAAAACTTAACATAAAAATATGTTCAAAATATAAAACTTGATTTAAAACATAAAAAAAAAAACTTTCTTCTTGGTGTTTTTCCAGTTACAATTCATCGTACTTCATGCTCATACGCCTTCTTATGTCCTCCGTCTAGTCCATGATTTTCTTGCCCTTATTTGCAACATGACATAAAACTTGATTAAGCTAATGCTTAGTAAGTACATATAATTCTCACATTTTAAAAACATTTCATATACATCATCATCATCATCATCATATCATAAAAGTGCCTTAAGCACAATTTCATAAAAACATATCTTTCATTACATTGACCATATTAAAACTTATTCCATTTTATCTTAAGGGCCCAAGTGTTGCACCATAAACATCATTGTAGGCGCACCGTCATGAGAGGAGAAGGGTAGCTAATCCTAAACCAAACATGACATCATAAAATATCATATCATAACATTGGTGTGCAACACTTATTAGGTGATACATATATATACATAATTTTCATGCTTTGAAACATGTCATCATCATACATGCATAACTTTAAATCATGAAAATCTTTCATAAGAAATCCTTAAGGAAAATAACTATAAAATCATCATGGATATCATTGTGAACATATCATAAAACCTTATAAAACGTGTCATGTTGTAGGTGAGAATGTACTTACCGTAAAAGCTAGCTTACTTAACCTTAATATGCTTTGGTGACGACGCCGTGGTCTCGATATGCTCATTCCTTTGTGTTCACGCCACTTATCCATTTAAAAATACAATAAAATTAATACTTATCATAAAACATCATTCATATAACATTCATTCATTTTACATCACATATACATTCGTCTCATATTACAAACATAACTCATAACCATAATTGTCAAAACATAAAATTATCATTACATAAACATATTATCATGATTTTTCTTAAATCATAAAAATTACCTTAAGCATGTAAAAATAAACCATACATTTTAAACATGAAATCAGCCAACATTTGTAAGGCAGTGAGTAACCTTTTACATACATTTTTCTAACAATTTAAAATACATATATTTTAATTTCAAAATTCATACAAACATCTTATTATCATGCATTTCAATATCATAAAATTAATTCAAACGTATAAAACATTCATATAATGAAAATAAAAAAAATAACATTGTTAAAACAGTTTTCTTGACTTAATCTCATAGAAATTTCATAATATAAAATACACTCATCAAAACATTACCAAATTTTCAGTCTACATCATAATATATACATGAACATTCTTACCAAATTTCGTGAAAATCATCATTCATTTACCCCTGGAATAAAAATTACATTTTCTTGCATCAAAGTTAAATAGTAATATTTTACTGTGAGGGGTAGAGGATTGAAAATTCATAATTTATCATAGAAACATCGAAATGACTTAAAACTTGGAGGAACATCACATAATACATACATGCATAACATATTAAAAATTCAAAACAAAATACAATACCTAGAGAAAGATATTGCAGACGAATTGAGGAGGAGAAATGCTTTCAAAAACACCAAAAGAAATGAATTCTTACCTTAAAAATTTTCTTCTCAAAACCCTTGAATTCAACCAGCGAAATATAACTTTTTCTTTCAATATTTGCAGAGAATTTTCGAGAGAAAGAAGGATGGAATTTGTGGAGAAGAGAAGAAGAAGAGATGAAGGAGAAAACGTCTCAGAAATGAATGAGAGGAGACGTGAGAGGATGAGAGAAAAATGGGGAAAAAGAACGTTAAAAATTTTTAATGTTAAGTTAATGGCATAACGTACAAAGAAGGAGAGTCAAAACTCTTCATTAAGTCAGGAATTTTCTGACTCAAATGGTGCTAATTGGCGTGAAGGAAGGAGAGCAAAGAAGGAAAGTCAAAACTATTAGTCTCACTTACTATATTTTTGCCCTCTAAAAATAGGAAACCATTCAAATAATACCAATTAGTGCGAAGTCAAACCTTTTTATTTCCTTATCTGATAAAATTATTCCATTATTTTGCCAATTAATCACCCAATTAATGTAATTATCTTAGTCAAAAATTTGGAGAGATTTCTGCTAACTGCTCGTCAGCTGTATTCGGCCTGCCGATGGATCCCATCGGCCTGCCGATCTTTGCAGTCTTTTTTGGCCTGCCGAACTATCCTTAAATACCATGCTTATAACATTCAAATCATCATTGTATCATAATTAAACATACATTATAATTCACATGAACACTTGAGCACAACGATTCCATACGGTCGTCACCTGTCATAAAACTTGACATAAAAAGTTAGTAACATTAAAATCATATCATATAACATAAATTATTATTAAAATTTCCTTAACGTCGTTACTAACTTAACGTGATCTGTTACATAAAATAAGTTGGTGTTACACATACATGTTAAAGTGATCACCAAGACTTGTTTTTCATTTTCAGGTCATTGGGCAATTTAACCTTGGATTCATTATTGGGAGGCTAGACAAAGATCTATGTATTGTGGATTAGGTAATTGACATCCATGCTTATGAGTTCCTTTAAAATCAATGTTCTGCCATTTTTGCCTTTTTAGCAATGCCCATATCTAGATGGTTTTCTTTTCAAATTTCGTTATTGTGGTAATGAAATTTTATCACATTTCAGCATGCTGCCAATGAAAAATACAATTTTGAGCGTTTATAACAATCAACCATCTTAAACCTGCAGCCTTTGCTTTGATAAGCAAGAATTCTGAGTTAGCTACATTAAAAATCCTTGAACTGCTCATTACATAGGTTACTGATTGGGGGTCCTGAATTTTCTAAAAAGAATAAACTTGAAAAAAAATGAGAATAACTTTTGTGTGCACTAAAATCGTGTTCTTGACAAAATAGTTTTTTGAAAGTTTATTTTATTTTTTGTCTTCTGATGATGGAAAGATCTCTCAGATGTTCTGAACTTTGCAATTTTAACTGTAGGCCGTTAAGGTTTGGAGTTATCTCCTGGAGAAGAAGTAGTAGTCTCCATGCACTTGGATATATTGAGGTGCCAACTCTCTCACACTCTAATCTGTATGTGATTATGGTTATCTTTCTAATCTCTAAAGACCTTTGGAGCTGTTACTATTTTGTTGACTTCTCGTAACTTAGATGTCGAGTCTAATTACCCAAATCATATTGTGTTTCTATTTGAACTTCGTCATATTGACATGCTTTTGAGGTGTTATTATTTGTTTTTGATGGCTATAAAGGATTATGCATAACTTCTCTCCTGGTTGACTTAACATTGCTATAATTATATATATATTTAGTGAATCTGGAGTTTGCATACAATATCGAATGCATAGATTGGCAGAAGGATTTTTTCTTCATTGGTTGTTCTTTTTTTTTCTTCTTCTTTTTAATTTTTGATTATTCACTTATTGATATTGTTACAAAAAATAGTGCGATAGAAACAAAGAACAAGAACGCACACAAATCAAACAATCCCAATTATGGTCCTTGCAGATAAGATCATCCATATAATAAACAAAAAGAAACTCTAGATATTTAATATCTTTAAATCTCATTTCCAGTGATGGTTTGTTAGATATCTTACAACTAGAATCCTCTTTTTCTGAACCAATTCCTTCACCATCGCAAGTCGCAGTGAGATTCAGAGATTATATACTCTTTAGTTACTGAGAGAACCTAAGTACTCTCTTTTAGATCCAGGAGACAACTCTCGATATCTTTTTTCCTTTTGGGAGCAAAACAATCAGTCTATTGGTATTGGAAGACCCAAAAATTCTTTAACAACTCATACCATCATCTTGTCAGGAACATTATTACTTTGCCTGACATTAAAGATTTTGCATTATGGTTCTATTCAACGGAAGTAAAGGACTTGATTTCTACTCTTCCTGATTATCATGGGGAATGCTCAATGATCGGTAGTTATAGAACAGACACTGTTGATTCTGTTTGCCGGCCCAGAGTCCGCGCTATACTGGCGTCACGTGCATTTAGATCATCTGTCGTGATTGGGGATGCTCTTGGAACAACTGAGATGCAGAAGGTTGTAACACAATTACATGATTGAATTTTCCAGTTCTTCCTTCTCTTTGAGAAAAGAGAGAAAAAACTTCTCACCCTTCTGTTTGTCTACATGATATATAAATGCTCAGGATTCCAAATTCTTTTGCATATTCTGACTCTATCAGTTGTGTGTAGATACTCGAGCATTTGGCAGGGCTGAAATGTCCTTGGAATTGTCCACATGGAAGGCCAACAATGCTCCATTTGGTAGACTTGACAACCATGTACAAGAGATCAGGAGAGAATGGTGCTAATTCTTGATGGATCCTATCATGAACTTATATTATCTGGATTTAACTTATTTGGTTTAAGTAACCTTGTACAATGTTCAGCCAAACAAACAAAAAACAAAAAGCAAAAAGAAAAAAAAAAGAAAAAAGAAACCTTTGTACGTAAAATGGCTTTACCTTGATCACAACCACCACAGGCTCTCTTGATTCAATGTAATTTCGCGGGTGCTGGAACTATTAATAGTTCCCTCTTTCTTTCTTTTTTTTCTTTTTGGTTTGAAAGGGGAAAATTCATTTAAATTAAACTAGAGCCACAAATGCAAAATAGATGATAAAAGGCCCCGTATTACATGAGATGAAACCCTCTAATAAAATTAAATTCATTAGTAAATTCTGGAAACGCTTAATAAGAGAAATTATGTTAGAAACTCGATAATGGGAAAGTACATTGGTACACTAAAATCGAGCACATGTAAAGCTTTTTGACAAAGCCCCTACGATTGATGCATTCTTCTAATTGATTGAAGCGTAAAACCTAGTAGCATTAAGTCCCCCACCTACAATGCCTAGAGGCAACTCTGACAAACATAAACACCCACCCAAACTCATATCTGGCGGATATAGAACACCTCTTGAAGGAGGAGGGATAACTTATGTTATTACAAACCAACAAGAAAAAAATAAAATTATCAATATAATCTATCTTAAATATTTTAATTAGATTATAATTGAATATTATTATTTCTTATGTGATATTATGTTTTATATTTTATATATTATGACAACAAAAATATAATTATTGATATAAAACATTATCATAATATTATTATATTCTATTTCATAACTATATAATATATTATATAACGACATATATTATATTAATATATAAAATATTAGAATTATAACATAAGGATAATTTTGTCAACATGAAAGTCTTCATATTTCATTCCACAGTATTCTTAAAATTACAACCAAACAAGTGAATCAACTTTTATTTCCCTTCTATTTCAATACCATTCCTATTCCCATTACCATTATCATTCAATTGCAACCAAACGCAGTCTAAGCGGTAAAAATTAACAAATGTGATAGCATATATGTAAGTTATGAAGCATGCGCCGTTTTGAAATTAAACCTGCTACTTATATGCCGTTTTTCCACTTAAAGTACAACAAAATCACAAACGGGACAGATATCTTATTGGTCATGATGTTCATCCTTTTCTGTGAGAAGAACCATTTTGCTTTTTCTTTTGAATTTCTACTAGAAAACTATGACAAACCATGGAGCTTAACCCTAAATGTAAATCCTATACATGTTCAGTTATCAATACCTCCTTTCCTAAAGGCTCTTGTAAAAAACCAAAAAAAAAATTCCGAAATATTTTCAAGTGAAAATATTAGAAAATTGTTATCAAGTGAGAGACACTTTCATTTTAATCTCACAAATTGGAAGTAAAATGAAGAAGATTTATAAGAAAAAGAAAAATACTATCCTCTCGGACATAAGCCGAGGGAACAACATGCTGAAAATTACTCTCACACGAAATCTAAACACCAATCTCAATTTGGCTCCAGATTTATCAGAGAAGCTGCATCATTATTTTCACTTTTTTAAGCAACAAAAATTTAAAATTTAAAAAGCGAAAGACCATAAGACCAACTAATGTAGCCTAATATTACAAACAACTCCTCTATGTTTTCTTAACCCATACTAATTTGCGGTCTTCACCGCGGATTTTCGGATTTCCCCTTGTCCAGTCCAAAGATGTCTTGAGTAGAATTCTCGTGATTTTGTGAAACTTGCTTTCCTTTGTTTTTGCTTGTTTTTAGCAGCTTTGTTGCCAGGCATTCTTGAGCTTTAGGCTGATTATGAGAAGATGAAGAAGAATTATCATCTTTGTAATAATTAACAGAAGACATTTTGATTTTCAAGTACAAAACACAAATAGATGTAATCAATAATCTCTCAATTGTTTGTGCAGCTTTAAGCTATACAAGAGTTGTATTTATAGACAGAAGTTTGAATATGGTTAAAACAATACAATTTTGATTTATTTATTAGGTTGTAGAGAGAGATTTTCAGTTGTTTCTCAAACAAATTTTAATTCAATTGTAAAGCAAATCCCTCCCCATTTTCATTACTATTGCCAAGAAAATTTCACTAATTACAGGTCGAGAAGGAATATTAACCTTATACTTTTTAATTTGTCTACTAATCTGACAAAATATTAAGTTTGAAAACATGCGTGTTGAATTTTATTTGAGATTTTTTAATAATTTTGCCTTGATGCTATTTCACCGTAGAGGGATTATTAATGGAATTAACGTGTACTTGGTCCACATGTAAAAATTTCACTTTTTTTTTTCGCTTCATTTCACATACATGGTTTTTGCATCTTTTTTTTTTTTTTTTTGATCCTTAATGGATGGTGCCGATTAATCAACTGAGTCATTTGTCATAATAAAAGTTACAGAAAATAATAATGTATATCTTTTTAAACCTGTGTTGTGTCAATGTGTCCAATAGTAAGCGTTGATTGTTAAATAATAATAATACGATGAATAAATAAATAGAATTAAACAGAAGGTATTCAACCCTTCGAAAAAATACAGAAGGTGTTCAACAGTTGGAAAGTTTCGAACAAATGAAATGAAGCTTCAAATGAAAATGCTTGATTATCTCAATGAGTTCTTACTCTCATGCAAAGTTCAAAGTCTTATGTACCGATCAAACTTTGAATTATTGTTTCAATTTATGTACACATTCCTAACATTTTCTTAAGCACCTACGATATTCAAAATTATTCAAAATTTAATATTTATATTTCATTTACGTTTTTCTTCGTTCCTCTATTTGTAAAAAAAATACAGGTCACTTCGAGTAATTTCTAAATTTACGCACATATATGATTTGTTAACTTTGGAATTTTATTTAATTGTGTATTTCATCAAATAACGAGATAATTATAGCAAATGACGACTTCAACAAACTTGGCACTCTGACAAATTTGAAGATCTTAGTTTTTGGAACTGCTTCTTCATAAAAACGAAACAACAAACAAAAATCAATGCGAATGGTACTTAATTTCTTTGAAATCTTCCATTAATATTTCTCTTTATTTGTTCGACATTGACAAGAAATTACGAGAAAGTTAAACAGAGAAACAACGCATGATGTATGCATGCACTTGATAGTTAATAATTTCGTCAACACGATACAAATCCAATTACACGGTTACCTATACATAACGATTTATTACCCCACCTATATTTCTTATTTTTTATCTTTTTTTTTTTTTTAAAGATTGGCTTCCCATTTGTATATAGCCAAATTTACCTTGAACTTTCGGTATTTTCTTTCTCGGCGGTCTTCTTTTGAATATTGTAAGCTTACAGGTTTAGCTAATTAGACCACCTGTATAAAAATTATCCTTTTACGGTTCAATATTACGCACTGCTTTTTTCTTCTTTTCCACAAGTCAGTCGTTTATGCATTTGAAATTCTCTGTTCAACGTTTGCGGAACGTGTTGGTTTCAAGTCTTCAAAATATGAAATTCCAGACTTTTTCTTCGTATTGATAGGACGAGAGATCTCTTTCTTCTCTAATCGTTTGACCTCTGATCGTGTATGTATATATATATAATATGCCATAAAAATCGGAAACTTATGTTAATCAATTAACGCGTTTTAGCTCATTTTTTGGATAATTTCAGAACAAGTAAGATAAAAGCAAAGCTTATCTAGCTACCACGAATTCCATTGGATGCTACATGCATAAAATCATGCATGTAATTTAGATCAAATAAAACCATTCTCCCTAAATACAAACATACATACATATTCTAATTGACTTGTTTTTCAAAAAAATTAAATAAATAAATTCTTATTCACGTCATTTTGAAAATGTAAAATCAAATCAAAGTAAATACACTTGCATTTATATTCCTTTTCCTTGCCGTAAATCCGATTATAATGAAGTATAACATCCTATTTTCCTATTCAAACACAATAGGAAACCATTTTGAAATTTCCTAAACGGTTTTGGAATTTACATGAAAATTATAGGTTTCTTGTTCTCATAACTATTTACGAGCCAGGGAAGAGGGCTTCTACGGATTATAAATAGGCTTGATTATACATGAAAGTGTTATTGTCATTTCAAAAAACAAGAAACAAAAACAAAGGTTCTTGTGGTTCCTCTAATTTCCAAAAATGTCTTCAAACTATAATGGTTCGCGAAGATCAAGTGGTCATGGAAACAACAAGAGCGACCAACAACCCTCGGCCGGGTCCATCCTTGCACAGGACAAGAAAGAGAAATCAACAAACAAAAAGGGAAACAACAAGAGCGACCAGCAACCCTCGGCCGGGTCCATCCTTGCACCGAACGAGAAACAGAAATCAACAAACAAAAAGGGAAACGACAAGAGCGACCAGCAACCCTCGGCCGGGTCCGTCTTTGCACCGGACAAGAAACAGAAATCAACAAACAAAAAGGGAAACAACAAGAGCGACCAGCAACCCTCGGCCGGGTCCATCCTTGCACCGGAGAAGAAACAGAAATCAACAAACAAAAAGGGAAATTAAGGGGTTATAAATGAACAATATATCAGTTTCTTTTTTGTGTATTCTTTTATACATAGTTCGTCTTCGATTGCATCTGATTTAGCTTTTCTCTTTTATATATTATTTTGTTTGTATACATGTATATACACGCATACATATTATGCATATGTGTGTGTATATAGATTTCCATATTTATGTGTCTGTGTAGATTTTCTATTATAATGATTGGAGTGGGGAGAGTAATTATTTGTTTGTCTATTTAGACATATATGTTAGTCGTCTAAATTTGATTATGAATAAATAAGAATAATATTTTTGTAATTTAACATTTGTCTGATTTTTCATTTTTATTAAATAGATGCATGTATTCTTATTTATGTATCGTAAATTTACTAGTACGACATGTTATTTATGTTCTTTCATAATTTGAGAACATGATTAAGAGACTAGGAAAAAAAAACAAACAAAAAGATTTAGAAATAATTTTGTATATCATTGCCGAGACGAAGAAGAAGAAGAAGATTTAAATAGGTAGGATTAATTTAAAGGATACCAAACTTCTGACGACATCGGATAATTAAGCTGTAAACAAAGGATTTTTTTTTTTTTTTTTGTAAACTGCAGCAAGTACGTAGAGAAGATCATGACGTGTCATTTGTAAAGCAAACTACAAACTACAAGTCGTTATAGCATTAAACGACAATTACAGATTAAACGACGGATTTTTATACCGACATGTCCTTTTTCATGGTTATTTGGAAGTACTTTAGATAAAGCACGCCAAAGTCTTGACGTCTTTATGATATGAACCATTGAAAAACTTTGTCCTCGAAAAAAACAAAATAAAGCAAAATCCGATTGATTAATGCTATAGAGTAGAGGACAATGAATGTGTTTTTTTTTTTTTTTTTGGTATAAGACAATGTACTTACAAAAGAACGACAAGTATATATGCTACAAATAACGTCTTTTACTAATACAAAAATTACAGGTGATATTTGATATTCTCACATAGAGGAAAGAAAATATGTAAGATATAAATGATGTGTGGCTCATCTTGAAGAAAGCCATTTTTTTTTTATATATGCATTCTAAATTTATTTAACAAAATCCAAAACTTTCAAATCTGTCACGGAAGACCGTAGTTCTTTTCTTTTTCGTTATAAATGTGTTTTCTTTGTTATTTTTGTAATATCAGAACCAGAACGGGAAGGATAAACAAAAATAATAATTATAATTTTTAGCCATTTGTGTAAGTCTTATTAATAACAACTCTAAATCTAAGGTGCTCATGTTCAATTAGAACAACAAATTTAAACCCCTAAATCTTTGTGCCTGTAATAATTTTAGTATATTTTTGCGTTACCGTTAGCTTAATAGGGTTTGATTTTTTTTTTTTTTAATACTGAGATCGAAAAAACATGATGTTGTAATCTTTTTTTTTTAAAATTTATTTTGTTGTTGACTTAAACAACAGATTGACACCAAAATCTTCATGGCTACACGTTTCATGGTCATTAAAGACAGTCAACAGTCGTTTTTTTAATTAGTTTTTTAACCTTATTTTATACATTGCGTTTTAAAGGTATCAAAAAACCATACCTTACATTTGGACAGTTACATCTTTATATGTTAAATTTTAAGATCCTAAATCATACCTTCCACCAGTTAATCATCTATTTTTATCATAAAAGACATAAATGTCCTTTAAACAAAAGAAAAAAAAAGAAGAAATAAAATAAAATTTCATATAATAATAATAAACATATAAGTTAAAAAAATTCCCAAACAAAAAAAGCAGGATGGATTTGCTACCAAAATTTAAGTTGACATATGGGGACAAATACTATCTTTTGCAAAAGAGAAAGTAGAAAAACATAACAACCTGTCATATCTAGCTTGTTCTACTATTTTCATCTGGCTAGGGCTATTTAAAAAAATCAAAAAACCAAAATCGAACAAAACTGATTGTGAAACCAACTAAGAAAAGCCAAAAAATTTATTTATTTAGACACAAAAACCAACCAAGTTAATTTGAAAACTGAGTGCTCATCAATTTTTGGTGGTTGGTTTTTAGAAGCAATTTTTTAGTTGGTTGGTTAACTGACCAACCCTTCAAACATCAATAAACTTTCCTTCTTTTACCCTGACATTAAAGTCCAAGAGAAGACAAAGAATGCTCACTTGGCTAATACTTCTAAGGACAAAGGGAAGGAAAGGAAGAAAGATAAGGAAACTGCAGTTATGGCACCTCAAAAGAAACAACAAAAGAGACCAGTTGATCCAGAAGGTACGGGTTGTTTCTTTTGTGGAGCTGCAGGACATAAGAAGAAGCATTGCACGAATTATCACGCTTGGCGTGCCAGAAAAGATTTCAACTAAAGCAACTACTAAGACCCCTTACGAACTTTGGGCGGTAAGAAGCCTAGTCTAAAGCATCTGCATGCTTGGGGATGTTCAGTTGAGGCAAGGCCTTATAGGCGTAACGAAAAGAAACTGGACTCAAGGACAGTTAGTTGTTATTTTATTGGATACTCTGAAAGATAGGGACTTTGTCTTTGAAGAGGAATATGTTGATATTTCCACAGCTGTTATTGACATTGATCAGGTTCCTATTCTTGACATTGTTCAAGAAGTAGACCCAAATCAAGACAACATCGAAGAACCTCCTATTCCAAAAATTGTTCTAGAAGAACAAACTCAACCACCTCAAGAACCTATGTTATTAAGGAGATCCACTAGAGAAAAGAGAAGTACAGTGCCAAATGATTACATTGTATTTCTCCAAGAACATGAGTTTGACATTGGTATAGTGGAAGATGATCCAATCAACTTCCATCAAGCCATAAAAGTTCTAGATCTCAAGAATGAATTGATACCATGAATGAAGAGATACAGTCTATGAAGGACAATGACGTTTGAGATCTTGTCCCATTGCCTGAAGGTGCGAAACTCATTGCTTGCAAATGGATATTTAAGACCAAGAAGGATTCAAAAGGCCATGTGGAGAGATACAAGGCTCGTCTTGTCGCTAAAGGCTTTACATAGAAAGAACGCATTGATCAAAAA
Organism: Artocarpus heterophyllus; assembly: GCA_025403435.1. Taxonomy (NCBI): domain Eukaryota; kingdom Viridiplantae; phylum Streptophyta; class Magnoliopsida; order Rosales; family Moraceae; genus Artocarpus; species Artocarpus heterophyllus. The sequence goes on from CM046335.1 coordinate 11,384,667, forward strand.
GAGACTTTTCTCTGATTTCTTTGAAAGACTCTTTTAGGATTATAATGGTATTAGTGGCACATTTTGATCTTGAGCTTCATCAGATGGATGTTAAGATTTCGTTTCTCAATGGTGACAGTGTGAAAAAAAGAGATCAGAGTGGACAGTTGTCTATAAAACACATTGGTACAAACTCCATGATTGCAGATCCGCTTACTAAGGAATTGCCATCCAAAATGTTTCATGAATACACTGCTCGTATCGGTGTCATATCATTTCAGGATATTCAGTTTTAGTGGGAGTTTGTAATTTTAAATGGTCTTATGATATAGACATTTTCAGTTATTTTAGTTTATGGATATTTTAAAGTTATTTTCTGCAGAAATAAAGTTTTCGGTTTATTCACACTGTAATTTTGGCATGGTTTGATCTCATTAAGGTTTTTAGGTAGACTAGTTGAAAATAGGCATGTTAAGATCACATTGCATGAAATTTCCACGCTACACATCCATGCTTGATCATGTCGTTAGTTGTATTGGTATATGTGATCATTGATGGGTCTAGTTACGACATATGTAATGAAAGTCGCTTTGGTCCTGTATTGATATGGTTAATGGACAAGATTGTTGAGATGCACAAGGTTTTGATAGCAAAATTCATGAGCTCATAATGTATAATTCACATTTATAAAGTTTCATATATAGCCTAAATGGGAGATTGTTGGATCAAAATCCAATATATGGGCTAATATATTAAATAAATATGAATTAAAGGCTATCAATAAGGTTGCCCAATTAAAAGTGATTAATTTGGGTTTTGGGCTTTTAATGCATCATGAAGTGTGGGCCTTCTATGTGTAGAGACTAAAAATATAATTGCTAATTTTATGATAGGCTAAATTGATAATTAAAGATAATTTCTAGGGTTTAGCAATTATATAAAGGGGTTGTGGTCCCTAAGTCAGTATGTTCATTATTTTTCTGTTTCCCATCTACAGAGAAATTACAGAGGCATTTTGAGAAGGAGGGTTTACGTACCAAAGTTGGAAGATCCTTAACCTACAGACTCAAGAATCACATTCAATCCATGGATTCAGGTTAGCTTCCTTGACATGAATGATCCTAGGTGATGATGGTTTTCGTCACAATTTTGTTTTAACACTACGCATTATAAATACGCTTGATTACATATAACAAAGGTTATTGTCATTTCAAAAAAACAAAAACAAGGGCCATTGTGGTTCATCTAATTTCCAATAATGTCTTCAAACAATAATGGTTCATCTTCTCAAAATTCTGCTCAAGCCTGCCTGGGGGTCAATTGGCCAAGATCAAGTGGTCATGGAAATAACCAGAGCGACCGGCAACCCTCGGCCAAGTCCATCCTTGCACCGGTCAAGAAACAGAAATCAACAAACAAGAAGGGAAAATAAGGGATTATAAACGAACAATATATCCGTTTCTTTTTTGTGTATTCTTTTATACATAGTTCGTTTCCTATTGCATCTAATTTAGCGTTTCTCTTTTATACATTATTTTGTTTGTATACATGTGTATACACGCATACATATTATGCATATGTATGTGTGTGTATAGATTTTCATATTTATGTGTATGTGTAGATTTTCTATTATAATGATCAGAGTGGGGAAAGTAATTATTTGTTTGTCCGTTTAGACATATATGTTAGTCACCTAAATTTGATTATGAATAAATAAGAATAATATTTGTAATTTAGCATTTGTATGATTTTTCAGTTTTATTAAATAGATGCATGTATTCTTATTTATGTAATGTGAATTTACTAGTACGACATGTTATTTATGGCCTTTCATAATTTGAGAACATGATTAAGAGAAAAGAAAATAAAAATTAAAAAGATTTAGAAATAATTTTGTATATCATTGCCGAGACGAAGAAGAAGATGATGATTTAAATTGGGTAGTATTAATTTAAAGGATACCAAACTTGTGACGACATGGGATAATTAAGCCGAAAACAAAGAAATTTTTTTTTTTAAAAACCGTGGCAAGTATGTAGAGAAGATCATGACGGGTCATTTGTAAAGGAAACTACAAACTACAAGTCGTTATTGCATTAAACGACAATTACAGATTAAACGACGAATTTTTATGCCGACGTGTCCTTTTTCATGTTTATTTGGAAGTACTTTAGATAAAGCACGCCAAAGCTTGACATCTTTATGACATGAACCATAGAAAAACTTTGTCCTCGAAAAAGTAAAATAAAGCAAAATCCGATTGATTAATGAGATAGGGTAGACGACAACGAATGCTTTTTTTTTTTTTTTTTTGGTATAAGACAATGTACTTATAAAAGAATGACAAATATATATGCTATGAATAACGTTTTTTATTAATAACAAAAATCACTGGTGTTATTTGATCTTCTCACATAGATGAAAGGAAACATGTAAGATATAAATGATGAGTGGTTCATTTTGAAGGAAGCCATTTTTTATTTATATAGGCATTCTAAATTTATTTAGCAAAATCCAGAACTTTCAAATTTGTCGTGGAAGATCGTAGTTCTTTTTCTTTTTTGTTATAATTGTGTTTTCTTTGTTATTTTTCCAATTTTAGAACCAGAACGGGAAGGATAAATCAAAAAATAATAATTTTTAGCCATTTGTATAACTCTCATTAATAACACTGTAAATCTAAGGTGCTCATATTTAATTAGAACAACAAATTTGAACCCGTATTTAAAATTTTTGTGCATTTATTAATTTTGGTATATGTTTGTGTTACCGTTAGCTTAATGGGGTTTGACTTTTCTTTTTTTTTTTTTTCTTTTTAATACTGAGGTCAAAAAAACATGATGCTGTGATCCTTTTTTTTAAATTTATTTTGTTGTTGACTTAAACGACAGATTGACACCAAAATCTTTATCATTAAACGTTTCATGGTCATAAAAAGCAGTCGACAGTCGTCCTTTTAATCAGTTTTTTTAATTTTATTTTATACATTGCATTTTAAAGGGATCAAAAAACCACACCTTACATTTGGATAGTTGCATCTTCATATGTTAAATTTTAAGATGCTAAATCTTACCTTCCATCAGTTAATCATCTATTTTTATCATAAAAGGCATAAATGTCCTTTAAACAAAAGAGAAAAAAAGAAAAAATAGAATAAAATTCCATATTACAATAATAAACATATAAGTTAAAAAAATTCCCAAACAAAAAAGGCAGGATGGATTGTCTTCTACCAAAATTTAAATGGACACATGGGGACAAATGCTTTCTTTTACAGATGAGAAAGTAGAAAAACATGAGATAGCATCAATATACATACAAGCCAAGGAAATGACCTGTCATATCTAGCTTGTTCTAATGTTTTTCGTCTAGCCAGGGCTGTTTAAAAATACCAAAAAACTGAAACCAATCGAAACTAACTGCCAAACCGACTGAGAAAAGCCAAAAAAACCAATTTATTTAGACACAAAAACCAACCAAATTAGTTTGAAAACTGACTGCCCATCAATTTTTGGCGGTCGATTTTCAGAAGCAAATTTTTTAGTCGGTCGGTCAACTAACCGACCCTTCAAACATCAATAAATTTTCCTTCTTTTACCATGAAGTTAAGGTCCATCATTTGCAGGTTTTCTGCCATCCTTTAATTGAAAATGATGGCTCTGAGTGGATGCTGCAGATTCAGTCAGAAAGAGCACTTTAAAGATGACTCTTATTACTTTTGTTAATGTTTCAGTTTTAAATTTTTTTTCCAATCAGACTATTCTTATGCCAACTTGTTTTACGTCTGCTTGTGTATGTTACTGTTTCTATTTTTATTTTTATTTTTATTTTTTCCCTTTTCTTGGTTTGAGAGGCATCTGATTTTATCTTAAATTATGTTAACATTATATTCATCACTAGTTATTTGAGACTAAAACTTGTAGAAGTTTGACAATTTCTTTATGATGCAGAGGGCAAGGAATAAAATTTGTCCATGTTAATATAACGCTTGCTTGTGATGTAATTTACTTGCTGTGATCAATTTACCTTTTTTTTTTTAACTTGTTATTGTGATATAATTCTAATTCCAATTTATATTAATAACGACCATGTTATATTGCTCTTTTAACACTAAATTACTTTAAGTATTCTGGCCGATTACACTAGTCGAAAACCGACCTTAATCAACCCTCATAAAATTGATTGTTGTCGGTCGAACATCGACCAATTGTTTAACTATTTAGTCGGTTTTTGGTTCCACTTTCTCAAAAACGACCGCCATTAGTCGGAAACCAACCGACCAAAGATCGATCAATGAACACCTTTACTTTCATCTGCAATAGATTGATGGTAGATCCTTTCCATTCTACTCGCAAATATGTACTTTTTTTTATTCTACTACAAATTAGATCTATGAAAGTAGATCGATTAATGGTCGCCTATGGCTGCCAGATCTATGAAAGATGGCTGAGGACTCGGCAAATCTCATGATGACGGCAAAAGGCTCTGAAAATCTCGTGACGATTGTTGGCTGTGAGACCCTAATTGTGTCAACTCCACCATGCCATCATCTAGATCAAGTCACTCTGGATTAGGAAAGAAAGCCATGATCATATCCAATACTACGCAGTTTTTTTTAATAACCTTTATCAAATCAAAAGAGCTGGTAATATTTTTATTTTGTTTTTTTGTTTTATTTTGTTTTTTTTTTTTTTACTTTTTTGAATTTTTTCTATCTTTGGGTATCTATGTTTTTTTATTAGTCAAAATGATATAACATAAATTTTAAATATAAATGTATAAATATGCATTTGTCCAAACGTAAAGTATGATTTTTTATACCTTTAAAACGAGGGTATAATAATTAAAAAACATATAATAATAAAAAACTTTTGATTATTAGACAAAACTCCTTGCAATATGGCTTATTTAAGGAGTACTTCAATAGGACGTTACTCTAAGCACCATAATTAATATAATACGGGTATAATTTGTTATACTTTCGGATCCGCCATCTCAACACTAGAGATGTTAAATGGGCCGGCCTGGTCTAGTCTATTTAATTTAGGCCCAAACGTGACTCCTGTCATGTCTGGGCTTGCACATTTATTTATCATATCGTGCTAGGCCCGACTCTATTAATTTTTGTAGCATCAAGCCCAACCAATAAATGGGCCATTCCTATAAAGTGCTTGGCCGTGCTTATACCTGCATCGATGTTCGTGCTTTTTTTGTTGTACTTTTAGCTCTTAATGTGTCTTTCTTCTGCTTAATAAATTTGCCAAAAAAAAATGAAAACACTAAATCATAACAAAAGAAAGTGCATGATTAATAAAATAATCTTTTTTTGAGGACAACAACACTATAGAATTTTGTATGGTACGGTTTCTATTACGTAGTCTTTCATATAAATCAAAGAAGAGAAGCATATATTAGCAATTGACAATTTACAAACAATAAAGAATCTCTTTGATCTTTTATCTTTTTTAATCAAACCTATTAGAAATTTAGTACTTCTTTATAAAAAAAAATATTTATAAAAATATAAAATATAGTAAAAAAATTAGTTTTAAATTGTATATTTTAATCGTACTTATACTAAACCCGAGTCGTGCTTTTAGCATGTGACGCCAATGTAACTCGGAAGGAAAGTGTTTTTTTCTTCAGGTGAGAGTTCCATATTGCAGGTCCTAAGGGAGGGTTTGCAGCAGATTTATTCCTCTAGTAATGCTCGTTACTGTGTCAATGAAGTTGAGGAACATACTGACCTTTAGAAATCTGAGTTACGTTCTCATCAGAAGTCTTATGCGGCATTTAAACCATTATCCAAGAATGAGACTGTTCATGAAGAAGGCAACGATGAGGAATGCAGTATAGCAGGTGATAGTACTGACAAAACTGTTGGAGATGGAGCTGAGGACATTCCTGGTATAGAAGGATTTACATGTAGTAATAAAATGAGAGACTTTGCTCTAAGAGTTCACAGAATTAAGAGGAGTGATTATTGCGGGCAATTGACAACTCGTGTTGATAGTATCGCTGCCGTTCAAAAAGCTCTTCCTCTTTCAAAAGCTGTTGAGCATGGAACTGCCGTAAATAGAGGGATTGATATAGTTGTTCAAGCTCTTTTCAAACATTGCTTAATAGATATATTAATGTAAGAAAAACGAAACGTGAAAACATTAGTAGGCCGCTTTCTGATTTGCCTGTCCTTAGAAACCAGACTCATCATTCACCTACCTGAGATGCATTATGGGAGGATGTAGTTAAGCTTCTATGCTGTCATATACACCGTCCATCGTGAATTGGAAGTGTTTAACATACTATATAGAAAGGGTTTGATGACATGGACCAGAATTGTTAATAACCTTGTTAAAAGTCCAGTGTTTAGAATGGTATTGACATCAGTTCACCTCATTTAAACAGAAATTTAATTGGGTTAAGTTTGCCCGACATAGCAGACAAAATGTGACAGGGTGACGGGAAAGATAAAACAAGGAACAGGCTAATGAGGAAACGTCTTTCTCACAGTCCCAAGAATGGAAGATATGTCTTCTAATTTAGCATCTTATGCGGGGGAGTTAAGATACCTGGTTCTAGCTGGCGGCACATAATCATCTGCATGCACACGCACGCACGCGCACATATTGTAACGCCCCCTTACGGACGTCACAAATATCGTTACATTCATACATTCATACTTGTTTAAACTTTAAACGTAAACATAATTACAAAACTTATACGATACTTTAAATTGTAAATATAATTAAACATACATAACCAGGATCCATTCATGCATTTTTTATTTTTTTTTATAACATTGCTTAACTTATTCCATACCATAATTTATTCAATTACACTTTAAATTAATCATAAACTTTCCTTAATAAAATAGACATACCAATTGTAAAAATCATAACTTATAAAAGCATCACATCATATCTCATTAATCATCACATTATTTAAAAAATACTTGCTCCCACAGTTCGGCAGGCCGAACTTGGGACTTCGGCAGGCCGGACATGAGCGGCAGGTCGGAGTTCCTTAATCGGTAGGCCGGCAGAGGCTTTGCAAATCTGGCTTAAAAACCTATCATCGTTCGGCCGTCCGAAAATGTGATCGGCAGGCCGAATCTTCAAACATCGGCAGGCCGACCGAGACAAAAGTTTTTCAAAAAACTTAATTCTAAGTCAAATCCAACTTTTCATAATAATGCGGAAGATCAAATTCTTTAAAAATGATAAAATAAAATATAAAAACATAGTTCTTGTTTTCTTAAAACTTAACATAAAAATATGTTCAAAATATAAAACTTGATTTAAAACATAAAAAAAAAAAAAAAAAACTTTCTTCTTGGTGTTTTTCCGGTTACAATTCATCGTACTTCATGCTCATACGCCTTCCCATATCCTCCGCCTAGTCCATGATTTTCTTACCCTTATCTGCAACATGTCATAAAACTTGATTAAGCTAATGCTTAGTAAGTACATATAATTCTCACATTTTAAAAACATTTCATATACATCATCATCATCATCATCATCATATCATAAAAGTGCCTTAAGCACAATTTCATAAAAACATATCTTTCATTACATTGACCATGTTAAAACTTATTCCATTTTATCTTAAGGGCCCAAGTGTTGCACCATAAACATCATTGTAGGCGCGCCGTCATAAGAGGAGAAGGGTAGCTAATCCTAAACCAAACATGACATCATAACATATCATTTCATAACATTGATGTGCAACACTTATTAGGTGATACATATATATACATAATTTTCATGCTTTGAAACATGTCATCATCATACATGCATAACTTTAAATCATGAAAATCTTTCATAAGAAATCCTTTAAGGAAAATAACTATAAAATCATCATGGATATCATTGTGAACATATCATCAAACCTTATAAAACGTGTCATGTTGTAGGTGAGAATATACTTACCGTAAAAGCTAGCTTACTTAACCTTAATATGCTTTGGTGACGACGCCGTGGTCTCGATATGCTCATTCCTTTGTGTTCACGCCACTTATCCATTTAAAAATACAATAAAATTAATACTTATCATAAAACATCCATTCATATAACATTCATTCATATCACATCACATATACATTCATCTCATATTACAAACATAATTCATAACCATAATTGTCAAAACATAAAATTATCATCACATAAACATGTTATCATGATTTTTCTTAAATCATAAAAATTACCTTAAGCATGTAAAAACAAACCATACATTTTAAACATGAAATCAGCCAACATTTGTAAGGCAGTGAGTAACCTTGTACATACATTTTTCTAACAATTTAAAATACATATATTTTAATTTCAAAATTCATACAAACATCTTATTATCATGCATTTCAATATCATAAAATTAATTCAAACGTATAAAACATTCATATAATGAAAATGAAAAAAATAACATTGTTAAAACAGTTTTCTTGACTTAATCTCATAGAAATTTCATAATATAAAATACACTCATCAAAACATTACCAAATTTTTCAGTCTACATCATAATATATACATGAACATTCTTACCAAATTTCGTGAAAATCATCATTCATTTACCCCTGGAATAAAAATTACATTTTCTTGCATCAAAGTTAAATAGTAATATTTTACTGTGAGGGGTAGAGGATTGAAAATTCATAATTTATCATAGAAACATCGAAATGACTTAAAACTTGGAGGAACATCACATAATACATACATGCATAACATATTAAAAATTCAAAACAAAATACAATACCTAGAGAAAGATATTACAGACGAATTTAGGAGGAGAAATGCTTTCAAAAACACCAAAAGAAATGAATTCTTACCTTAAAAATTTTCTTCTCAAAACCCTTGAATTCAACCAATGAAATATAACCTTTCCTTTCTATATTTTTAGAAAATTTTGGAGAGAAAAAAGGATGGAATTCGTGGAGAAGAGAAGAAGAAGAGATGAAGGAGAAAACGTCTCAGAAATGAATGAGAGGAGACGTGAGAGGATGAGAGAAAAATGGGGAAAAAGAACGTTAAAAAATTTTAATGTTAAGTTAATGACCTAACGTACAAAGAAGGAGAGTCAAAACACTTCATTAAGTCAGGAATATTCTGACTCAAATGGTGCTAATTGGCGTGAAGGAAGGAGAGCAAAGAAGGAAAGTCAAAACTATTAGTCTCACTTACCATATTTTTGCCCTCTAAAAATAGGAAACCATTCAAATAATACCAATTAGTGCGAAGTCAAACCTTTTTATTTCCTTAACTGATAAAATTATTCCATTATTTTGTCAATTAATCACCCAATTAACGTAATTATCTCAGTCAAAAATTTGGAGAGATTTCTGCTAACTGCTCGTCAGCTGTATTTGGCCTGTCGATTTTCCTCTTCGGCCTGCCGGTTCCACCAAGTTCGGCCTGCCGATGGATCCCATTGGCCTGCCGATCTTTGCAGTCTTTTTCGGCCTGCCGAGCTATCCTTAAATACCATGCTTATAGCATTCAAATCATCATTGTATCATAGTTAAACATACATTATAATTCACATGAACACTTGAGCACAACGATTCCATGCGGTCGTCACCTGTGATAAAACTTGACATAAAAAGTTAGTAACATTAAAATCATATCATATAACATAAATTATTATTAAAATTTCCTTAACGGCGTTACTAACTTAACGTGATCCGTTACATAAAATAAGTGGGTGTTACACATACATGTTAAAGTGATCACCAAGACTTGTTTTTCATTTTCAGGTCATTGGGCAATTTAACCTTGGATTCATTATTGGGAGGCTAGACAAAGATCTATGTATTGTGGATTAGGTAATTGACATCCATGCTTATGAGTTCTTTTAAAATCAATGTTCTGCCATTTTTGCCTTTTTAGCAATGCCCATATCTAGATGGTTTTCTTTTCAAATTTCGTTATTGTGGTAATGAAATTTTATCACATTTCAGCATGCTGCCAATGAAAAATACAATTTTGAGCGTTTATAACAATCAACCATCTTAAACCTGCAGCCTTTGCTTTGATAAGCATGAATTCTTAGCTAGCTACATTAAAAATCCTTGAATTGCTCATTACATAGGTTACTGATTGGGGGTCCTGAATTTTCTAAAAAGAATAAACTTGAAAAAAATGAGAATAACTTTTGTGTGCACTAAAATCGTGTTCTTGACAAAATAAATTTTTGAAAGTCTATTTTATTTTTTGTCTTCTGATGATAAAAAGATCTCGCAGATGTTCTGAACTTTGCAATTTTAACTGTAGGCCATTAAGGTTTGGAGTTATCTCCTGGAGAAGAAGTAGTAGTCTCCATGCACTTGGATATATTGAGGTGCCAATTCTCTCACACTCTAATCTGTATGTGATTATGATTATCTTTCTAATCTCTAAAGACCTTTGGAGCTGTTACTATTTTGTTGACTTCTCGTAACTTAGATGTCGAGTCTAATTACCCAAATCATATTGTGTTTCTATTTGAACTTCGTCATCTTGACATGCTTTTGAGGTGTTATTATTTGTTTTTGATGGCTATAAAGGATTATGCATAACTTCTCTCCTGGTTGACTTAACATTGTTATAATTATATATATATTTAGTGAATCTGGAGTTTGCATACAGTATCGAATGCATAGATTGGCAGAAGGATTTTTTCTTCATTGCTTGTTCTTTTTTGTTCTTCTTCTTTTTAATTTTTGATTATTCACTTATTGATATTGTTACAAAAAATAGTACGATAGAAACAAAGAACAAGAACGCACACAAATCAAACAATCCCAATTATAGTCCTTGCAGATTGGATCATCCATATAATAAACAAAAAGAAACTCTATATATTTAATATCTTTAGATCTCAATTCCAGTGATGGTTCGTTAGATATCTTACAACTAGAATCCTCTTTTTCCGAGCCAATACCTTCACCATCGCAAGTCATAGTTAGATTCAGAGATAGTATACTCTTTAGTTACTGAGAGAACCTAAGTACTCTCTTTTAGATCCAAGAAACAACTCTCGATATCTTTTTTCCTTTTGGTAGTGAAACAATCAATCTATTGATATTGGAAGACCCAAAAATTCTTTTAACAACTCATACCATCAACTTGTCAGGAACATTATTACTTTGCCTGACATTAAAGATTTTGCATTATGGTTCTATTCAACGGAAGTGAAGGACTTGATTTCTACTCTAGCTGATTATCATGGGGAATGCTCAATGATCGGTAGTTATAGAACGGACACTGCTGATTCTATTTGCCGGCCAAGAGTCCGCGCTATACTGGCGTCACGTGCATTCAGATCATCTGTCGTGATTGGGGATGCTCTTGGAACAACTGAGATGCAGAAGGTTGTAACACAATTACATGATTGAATTTTCCATGAATATTCAGTTCTTCCTTCTCTTTGAGAAAAGAGAGAAAAAACTTCTCACCCTTCTGTTTGTCTACATGATATATAAATGCTCAGGATTCCAAATTCTTTTGCATATTCTTATTCAATCAGTTGTGTGCAGATACTCGAGCATTTGGCAGGGCTGAAATGTCCTTGGAATTGTCTACATGGAAGGCCAACAATGCGCCATTTGGTAGACTTGACAACCATGTACAAGAGATCAGGAGAGAATGGTGCTAATTCTTGATGGATCCTATCATGAACTTATATTATCTGGATCTAACCTATTTGGTTTAAGTAACCTTATACAATGTTCAGCCAAACAAACAAAAAACAAAAAGCAAAAAGAAAAAAAAAAAAAAGAAACCTTTGTACGTAAAATGGCTTTACCTTGATCACAACCACCACAGGCTCTCTTGATTCAATGTAATTTCGCGGGTGCTGGAACTATTAATAGTTCCCTCTTTTTTTTTTTCCTTTTTGGTTTGAAAGGGGAAAATTCATTTAAATTAAACTAGAGTCACAAATGCAAAATAGATGATAAAAGACCCCATATTACATGAGATGAAACCCTCTAATAAAATTAAATTCATTAGTAAATTCTGGAGACACTTAATAAGAGAAATTATGCTAGAAACTCGATAATGGGAAAGTACCTTGATACACTAAAATCGAGCACATGTAAAGCTTTTTGACAAAGCCCCTATGATTGATGTATTCTTCTAATTGATTGAAGCGTAAAACCTAGTAGCATTAAGTCCCCCACCTACAATGCCTAGAGGCAACTCTGACAAACATAAACACCCACCCAAACCCATATCTGGTGGATATAGAACACGTCTTGAAGGAGGAGGGATAACTTATGTTATTACAAACCAACAAGAAAAAAATAAAATTATCAATGTAATCTATCTTAAATATTTTAATTAGATTATAATTAAATATTATTATTTCTTATGTGATATTATATTTTAGATTTTATATATTATGACAACAAAAATATAATTATTGATATAAAACATTATCATAATATTATTATATTCTATTTGATAACTATATAATATATTATATAACAACATATATTATATTAATATATAAAATATTAGAATTATAACATAAGGATAATTTTGTCAACATGAAAGTCTTCATATTTCATTCTACAGTGTTCTTAAAATTACAACCAAACAAGTGAATCAACCTTCTTTTCCCTTCTATTTCAATACCATTCCTATTCCCATTACCATTATCATTCAATTGCAACCAAACGCAGTCTAAGCGGTAAAAATTAACAAATCTGATAGCATATTTGTAAGTTATGAAGCATGCGCCGTTTTGAAATTAAACCTGCTACTTATATGCCGTTTTTCCACTTAAAGTACAACAAAATCACAAACGGGACAGATATCTTATTGGTCATGATGTTCATCCTTTTCTGTGAGAAGAACCATTTTGCTTTTTCTTTTGAATTTCTACTAGAAAACTATGACAAACCATGGAGCTTAACCCTAAATGTAAATCCTATACATGTTCAGTTATCAATACCTCCTTTCCTAAAGGCTCTTGTAAAAAACCAAAAAAAAAATTCCGAAATATTTTCAAGTGAAAATATTAGAAAATTGTTATCAAGTGAGAGACACTTTCATTTTAATCTCACAAATTGGAAGTAAAATGAAGAAGATTTATAAGAAAAAGAAAATACTATCCTCTCGGAAATAAGCTGAGGGAACAACATGCTGAAAATAACTCTCACACGAATTCTAAACACCAATCTCAATTTGGCTCCAGATTTATAAGAGAAGCTGCATCATTATTTTCACTTTTTTAAACAACAAAAATTTAAAATTTAAAAAGCTAAAGACCATAAGACCAACTAATGTAGCCTAATATTACAAACAACTACTCTATGTTTTCTTAACCCATACTAATTTGCGGTCTTCACCGCGGATTTTCGGATTTCCCCTTGTCCAGTTCAAAGATGTCTTGAGTAGAATTCTCGTGATTTTGTGAAACTTGCTTTGCTTTGTTTTTGCTTGTTTTTAGCAGCTTTGTTGCCAGGCATTCTTGAGCTTTAGGCTGATTATGAGAAGATGAAGAAGAATTATCATCTTTGTAATAATTAACAGAAGACATTTTGATTTTCAAGTACAAAACACAAATAGATGTAATCAGCAATCTCTCAATTGTTTGTGCAGCTTTAAGCTATACAAGAGTTGTATTTATAGACAGAAGTTTGAATATGGTTAAAACAATAAAATTTTGATTTGTTTATTAGGTTGTAGAGAGAGTTTTTCAGTTGTTTCTCAAAGAAATTTTAATTCAATTGTAAAGCAAATCCCTCCCCATTTTCATTACTATTGCCAAGAAAATTTCACTAATTACAGGTCGAGAAGGAAAATTAACCTTATACTTTTTAATTTGTCTAGTAATCTGACAAAATATTAAGTTTGAAAACATGCGTGTTGAATTTTATTTGAGATTTTTTAATAATTTTGCCTTGATGCTATTTCACCGTAGAGGGATGGTGTCGATTGATCAACTGAGTCATTTGTCATAGTAAAAGTTACAGAAAATAATAATGTATATCTTTTTATACATGTGCTGTGTCAATGTGTCTAATAGTAAGCGTTGATTGTTAAAAAATAAATAATACGATGAATAAATAAATAGAATTAAACAGAAGGTATTCAACCCTTCGAAAAAAATACAGAAGGTGTTCAACAGTTGGAAAGTTTCGAACAAATGAAATGAAGCTTCAAATAAAAACGCTTGATTATCTCAATGAGTTCTTACTCTCATGCAAAGTTCAAAGTCTTATGTACCGATCAAACTTTGAATTATTGTTTCAATTTATGTACACATTCCTAACATTTTCTTAAGCACCTACGATATTCAAAATTATTCAAAATTTAATATTTATATTTCATTTACGTTTTTCTTCGTTCCTCTATTTGTAAACAAAATTTAGGTCACTTCGAGTAATTTCAAAATTTACGCACATATATGATTTGTTAACTTTGGAATTTTATTTAATTGTGTACTTCATCAAATAACGAGATAATTATAGCAAATGACGACTTCAACAAACTTGGTACTCTGACAAATTTGAAGATCTTAGTTTTTGGAACTGCTTCTTCATAAAAACAAAACAACAAACAAAAATCAATGCGAATGGTACTTAATTTCTTTTAAATCTTCCATTAATATTTCTCTTTATTTGTTCGACATTGACAAGAAATTACGAGAAAGTTAAACAGAGAAACAACGCATGATGTATGCATGCACTTGATAGTTAATAATTTCGTCAACACGATACAAATCCAATTACACGGTTACCTATACATAACGATATATTACCCCACCTATATTTCTTATTTTTTATCTTCTTTTTTTTTTTTAAAGATTGGCTTCCCATTTGTATATAGCCAAATTTACCCTGAACTTTCGGTATTTTCTTTCTCGGCGGTCTTCTTTTGAATATTGTAAGCTTACAGGTTTAGCTAATTCGACCACCTGTATAAAAATTATCCTTTTACGGTTCAATATTACGCACTGCTTTTTTCTTCTTTTCCACAAGTCAGTCGTTTATGCATTTGAAATTCTCTGTTCAACGTTTGCGGAACGTGTTGGTTTCAAGTCTTCAAAATATGAAATTCCAGACTTTTTCTTCGTATTGATCGGACGAGAGATCTCTTTCTTCTCTAATCGTTTGACCTCTGATCGTGTATGTATATATATATAATATGCCATAAAAATCGGAAACTTATGTTAATCAGTTAACGCGTTTTAGCTCATTTTTTGGATAATTTCAGAACAAGTAAGATAAAAGCAAAGCTTATCTAGCATTGGATGCTACATGCATAAAATCATGCATGTAATTTAGATCAAATAAAACCATTCTCCCTAAATACATACATACATACATATTCTAATTGACTTGTTTTTCAAAAAAATTAAATAAATAAATTCTTATTCACGTCATTTTGAAAATGTAAAATCAAATCAAAGTAAATACACTTGCATTTATATTCCTTTTCCTTGCCGTAAATCCGATTATAATGAAGTATAACATCCTATTTTCCTATTCAAACACAATAGGAAACCATTTTGAAATTTCCTAAACGGTTTTGGAATTTACATGAAAATTATAGGTTTCTTGTTCTCATAACTATTTACGAGCCAGGGAAGAAGGCTTCTACGGATTATAAATAGGCTTGATTATACATGAAAGTGTTATTGTCATTTCAAAAAAACAGAAACAAAAACAAAGGTTCTTGTGGTTCCTCTAATTTCCAAAAATGTCTTCAAACTATAATGGTTCGCGAAGATCAAGTGGTCATGGAAACAACAAGAGCAACCAACAACCCTCGGCCGGGTCCATCCTTGCACCGGACGAGAAAGAGAAATCAACAAACAAAAAGGGAAACAACAAGAGCGACCAGCAACCCTCGGCCGGGTCCATCCTTGCACCGGACAAGAAACAGAAATCAACAAACAAAAAGGGAAACAACAAGAGCGACCAGCAACCCTCGGCCGGGTCCATCCTTGCACCAGAGAAGAAACAGAAATCAACAAACAAAAAGGGAAATTAAGGGGTTATAAATGAACAATATATCAGTTTCTTTTTTGTGTATTCTTTTATACATAGTTCGTCTTCGATTGCATCTGATTTAGCTTTTCTCTTTTATACATTATTTTGTTTGTATACATGTATATACACGCATACATATTATGCATATGTATGTGTGTATATAGATTTCCATATTTATGTGTCTGTGTAGATTTTCTATTATAATGATTGGAGTGGGGAAAGTAATTATTTGTTTGTCTATTTAGACATATATGTTAGTCGCCTAAATTTGATTATGAATAAATAAGAATAATATTTTTGTAATTTAACATTTGTATGATTTTTCATTTTTATTAAATAGATGCATGTGTTCTTATTTATGTATCGTAAATTTACTAGTACGACATGTTATTTATGGTCTTTCATAATTTGAGAACATGATTAAGAGACTAGGAAAAAAAAACAAACAAAAAGATTTAGAAATAATTTTGTATATCATTGCCGAGACGAAGAAGAAGAAGAAGATTTAAATAGGGTAGGATTAATTTAAAGGATACCAAACTTGTGACGACATCGGATAATTAAGCTGCAAACAAAGGATTTTTTTTTTTTTGTAAACTGCAGCAAGTACGTAGAGAAGATCATGACGTGTCATTTGTAAAGCAAACTACAAACTACAAGTCGTTATAGCATTAAACGACAATTACATATTAAACGACGGATTTTTATACCGACATGTCCTTTTTCATGGTTATTTGGAAGTACTTTAGATAAAGCACGCCAAAGCTTTGACGTCTTTATGATATGAACCATAGAAAAACTTTGTCCTCGTAAAAAACAAAATAAAGCAAAATCCGATTGATTAATGCTATAGAGTAGAGGACAATGAATGTGTTTTTTTTTTTTTTTTTGGTATAAGACAATGTACTTACAAAAGAATGACAAGTATATATGCTATAAATAACGTCTTTTATTAATACAAAAATTACAGGTGATATTTGATATTCTCACATAGATGAAAGAAAATATGTAAGATATAAATGATGTGTGGCTCATCTTGAAGAAAGCCATTTTTTTATTTATATATGCATTCTAAATTTATTTAACAAAATCCAAAACTTTCAAATCTGTCACGGAAGACCGTAGTTCTTTTCTTTTTCGTTATAAATGTGTTTTCTTTGTTATTTGTAATATCAGAACCAGAACGGGAAGGATAAACAAAAATAATAATTATAATTTTTAGCCATTTGTGTAACTCTTATTAAAAACAACTCTAAATCTAAGGTGCTCATGTTCAATTAGAACAACAAATTTAAACCCCAATTTAATATCTTTGTGCCTGTAATAATTTTAGTATATTTTTGTGTTACCGTTAGCGTAATAGGGTTTGATTTTTTTTTTTTAATACTGAGATCAAAAAAACATGATGCTGTAATCTTTTTTTAAAAAATTTATTTTGTTGTTGACTTAAACAACAGATTGACACCAAAATCTTCATGGCTACACGTTTCATGGTCATCAAAGACAGTCAACAGTCGTTTTTGTAATTAGTTTTTTAACTTTATTTTATACATTGTGTTTTAAAGGTATCAAAAAACCATACCTTACATTTGGACAGTTGCATCTTTATATGTTAAATTTTAAGATCCTAAATCATTCCTTCCACCAGTTAATCATCTATTTTTATCATAAAAGACATAAATGTCCTTTAAACAAAAGAAAAAAAAAAGAAGAAATAAAATAAAATTTCATATAATAATAATAAACATATAAGTTAAAAAAATTCCCAAACAAAAAAAGCAGGATGGATTTGCTACCAAAATTTAAGTTGACATATGAGGACAAATACTATCTTTTGCAAAAGAGAAAGTAGAAAAACATAACAACCTGTCATATCTAGCTTGTTCTACTATTTTCATCTAGCTAGGGCTATTTAAAAAAATCGAAAAAACCAAAATCGAACAAAACTGATTGTCAAACCAACTAAGAAAAGCCAAAAAATTTATTTATTTAGACACAAAAACCAACCAAGTTAATTTGAAAACCGACTGCTCATCAATTTTTGGTGGTTGGTTTTTAGAAACAATTTTTTAGTTGGTTGGTTAACTGACCAACCCTTCAAACATCAATAAACTTTCCTTATTTTACCATGACATTAAAGTCCAAGAGAAGACAAAGAGTGCTCACTTGGCTAATACTTCTAAGGACAAAGGGAAGGAAAGGAAGAAGGATAAGGAAGCTGCGGTTATGGCACCTCAAAAGAAACAACAAAAGAGACCAGTTGATCCAGAAGGTACGGGTTGTTTCTTTTGTGGAGCTGCAGGACATAAGAAGAAGCATTGCACCAATTATCACGCTTGGCGTGCCAGAAAAGATTTCAACTAAAGCAACTACTAAGACCCCTTACGAACTTTGGGCGGTAAGAAGCCTAGTCTAATGCATCTGCATGTTTGGGGATGTTCAGTTGAGGCAAGGCCTTATAGGCGTAATGAAAAGAAACTGGACTTAAGGACGGTTAGTTGTTATTTTATTGGATACTCTGAAAGATAGGGACTTTGTCTTTGAAGAGGAATATGTTGATATTTCCACAGCTGTTATTGACATTGATCAGGTTCCTATTCCTGACATTGTTCAAGAAGTAGACTTAAATCAAGACAACGTCGAAGAACCTCCTATTCCAAAAATTGTTCTAGAAGAATAAACTCAACCACCTCAAGAACCTATGTTATTAAGGAGATCCACTAGAGAAAAGAGAAGTACAGTGCCAAATGATTACATTGTATTTTTCCAAGAACATGAGTTTGACATTGGTATAGTGGAAGATGATCCAATCAACTTCCATCAAGCCATAAAAAGTTCTAGATCTCAAGAATGAATTGATACCATGAATGAAGAGATACAGTCTATGAAGGACAATGACGTTTGGGATCTTGTCCCATTGCCTGAAGGTGCGAAACTCATTGCTTGCAAATGGATATTTAAGACCAAGAAGGATTCGAAAGGCCATGTGGAGAGATATAAGGCTCGTCTTGTCGCTAAAGGCTTTACATAGAAAGAACGCATTGATCATAAAGAGACTTTTCTCCGATTTCTTTGAAAGACTCTTTTAGGATTATAATAGTATTAGTGGCACATTTTGATCTTGAGCTTCATCAGATGGATGTTAAGACTGCGTTTCTCAATGGTGACATTGATGAAACAATCTATATGGTGCAACTGGAAAACTTTGTATTGGGAGACGCAAAGAAGATGGTTTGCAAATTAAAAATCCATCTATGGGCTTAAGCAAGCTTCTCGTCAGTGGTATTACAAATTTCATCTAGTTATCATCTCGTTCGATTTTGAGATGAATTTGGTCGATGATTGTATATACCACAAGTTTAGTGGGAGTAAGTATATTTTCCTAGTCTTATATGTCGATGACATTTTGCTTGCCAGCACCGATATAGGCTTATTGCACGAAACCAAGAGATTTCTATCAAAGAAGTTTGAGATGAAGGATCTTGTTGACGCCTCTTTTGTGTTGGGTATACAGATACATTAGGATCGCTCTCGGGGTATTCTAGGATTATCACAAAAAGGCTATATTGAAAAGGTTCTCAAGAGATATGGCATGCAAGATTGTAAACCAGGTGATACTCCTGTGGCTAAGGGAGACAAGTTTAGTCTCAATCAGTGCCCTAAGAATGATTTTGAGGTTAAGAAAATGTAGAAGATTCCTTATGCGTCAGCAGTAGGGAGTCTGATGTATACTCAGATTTGTACGCAACCAAATATTGCGTATGATACAAGGATGTTGGGCGGGTACTTAAGCAATCTTGGAAAGGATCATTGGACAGTAGCCAAACGAGTCTTGAGGTACTTATAGAGAACAAAAGACTACACGCTCACGTATCAGAGATCGAAACAGCTTGAGATCATTGGATATACTGACTCCGATTATGCTGGATGCCAAGATAGTTTGAAATCTACGTCGGGTTATGTCTACCTTCTAGCTGGAGGTGTTGTCTCCTGGAAGAGTGCTAAACAGTCTCTTATAGCATCTTCTACCATGGCGGCAGAGTTCATAGCATGTTATGTGGTGTCCAATCATAGAATATAGCTGCAAAATTTTGTTATGGGGTTGCGCATAGTGGACAGTATTCAAAGACTACTCAAGTTATTTTGTGACAATAAGTCAGTAGTTTTATATTCTAACAACAACATGAGCTTGACAAAGTCAAAGCATATAGAGATCGAGTTCCTGGTTGTGAAAAAAAGAGATCAGAGTGGACAGTTGTCTATAAAGCACATCAGTACAAACTCCATGATTGCAGATCCGCTTACTAAGGGATTGCCATCCAAAATGTTTCATGAACACACTGCTCGTATCGGTGTCATATCATTTCAGGATATTCAGTTTTAGTGAGAGTTTGTAATTTTAAATGGTCTTATGATATAGATATTTTCAGTTATTTTAGTTTATGGATATTTTAAAGTTATTTTCTGCAGAAATAAAGTTTTCAGTTTATTCACACTCTAATTTTGGCATGGTTTGATCTCATTAAGGTTTTTAGGTAGACTAGTTGGAAATAGGCATGTTAAGATCACATTGCATGAAATTTCCATGCTACACATCCATGCTTCATCATGTCGTTAGTTGTATTGGTATATGTGATCATTGATGGGTCTAGTTACGACATATGTAACGAAAGTCGCTTTGGTCCTGTATTGATATGGTTAATGGACAAGATTGTTGAGATGCATAAGGTTTTGATAGCAAAATTCATGAGCTCATAAGGTATAATTCACATTTATAAAGTTTCATATATAGCCTAAATGGGAGATTGTTGGATCAAAATCCAATATATGGGCTAATATATTAAATAAATATGAATTAAAGGCTATCAATAAGGTTGCCCAATTAAAAGTGATTAATTTAGGTTTTGGGCTTTTAATGCATTATGAAGTGTGGGCCTCCTATGTGTAGAGACTAAAAATATAATTGCTAATTTTATGATAGGCTAAATTGATAATTAAAGATAATTGTTAGGGTTTAGCAATTATATAAAGGGGTTGTGGTCCCTAAGTCAGTACGTTCATTATTTTTCTGTTTCCCATCTACAGAGAAATTACAGAGGCATTCTGAGAAGGAGGGTTTACGTACCAAAGTTGGAAGATCCTTAACCTACAGACTCAAGAATCACATTCAATCCATGGATTCAGGTTAGCTTCCTTGACATGAATGATCCTAGGTGATGATGGTTTTCGTCACAATTTTGTTTTAACACTACGCATTATAAATACGCTTGATTACATATAACAAAGGTTATTGTCATTTCAAAAAAACAAAAACAAGGGCCATTGTGGTTCATCTAATTTCCAAAAATGTCTTCAAACAATAATGGTTCATCTTCTCAAAATTCTGCTCAAGCCTGCCTGGGGGTCAATTGGCCAAGATCAAGTGGTCATGGAAATAACCAGAGCGACCGGCAACCCTCGGCCAAGTCCATCCTTGCACCGGACAAGAAACAGAAATCAACAAACAAGAAGGGAAAATAAGGGGTTATAAACGAACAATATATCCGTTTCTTTTTTGTGTATTCTTTTATACATAGTTCGTTTCCTATTGCATCTAATTTAGCATTTCTCTTTTATACATTATTTTGTTTGTATACATGTGTATACACGCATACATATTATGCATATGTATGTGTGTGTATAGATTTTCATATTTATGTGTATGTGTAGATTTTCTATTATAATGATCAGAGTAGGGAAAGTAATTATTTGTTTGTCCGTTTGGACATATATGTTAGTCGCCTAAATTTGATTATGAATAAATAAGAATAATATTTGTAATTTAGCATTTGTATGATTTTTCAGTTTTATTAAATAGATGCATGTATTCTTATTTATGTAATGTGAATTTACTAGTACGACATGTTATTTATGGCCTTTCATAATTTGAGAACATGATTAAGAGAAAAGAAAATAAAAATTAAAAAGATTTAGAAATAATTTTGTATATCATTGCCGAGACGAAGAAGAAGATGATGATTTAAATTGGGTAGTATTAATTTAAAGGATACCAAACTTGTGACGA
Organism: Artocarpus heterophyllus; assembly: GCA_025403435.1. Classification (NCBI taxonomy): domain Eukaryota; kingdom Viridiplantae; phylum Streptophyta; class Magnoliopsida; order Rosales; family Moraceae; genus Artocarpus; species Artocarpus heterophyllus. The sequence continues at coordinate 11,406,686 of CM046335.1, forward strand.
CGTGCGATAATTAAGCCGAAAACAAAGAATTTTTTTTTTTAAAACCGTGGCAAGTACGTAGAGAAGATCATGACGGGTCATTTCTAAAGGAAACTACAAACTACAAGTCGTTATAGCATTAAACGACAATTACAGATTAAACGACAAATTTTTATGCCGACGTGTCCTTTTTCATGTTTATTTGGAAGTACTTTAGATAAAGCACGCCAAAGCTTGATGTCTTTATGATATGAACCATAGAAAAACTTTGTCATCGAAAAAGTAAAATAAAGCAAAATCCGATTGATTAATGAGATAGGGTAGACGACAACGAATGTTTTTTTTTTTTTTTTTTTTTTTTTTTTTTTGGTATAAGACAATGTACTTATAAAAGAATGACAAATATATATGCTATGAATAACGTTTTTTCTATTTGATCTTCTCACATAGATGAAAGGAAACATGTAAGATATAAATGATGAGTGGTTCATTTTGAAGGAAGCCATTTTTTATTTATATAGGCATTCTAAATTTATTTAGCAAAATCCAGAACTTTCAAATTTGTCGTGGAAGATCGTAGTTCTTTTTCTTTTTTGTTATAATTGTGTTTTCTTTGTTATTTTTCCAATATTAGAACCAAAACGGGAAGGATAAATCAAAAAATAATAATTTTTAGCCATTTGTATAACTCTCATTAATTACACTGTAAATCTAAGGTGCTCATATTTAATTAGAACAACAAATTTGAACCCGTATTTAAAATTTTTGTGCATTTATTAATTTTGGTATATGTTTGTGTTACCGTTAGCTTAATGGGGTTTGACTTTTCTTTTTAATACTGAGGTCAAAAAAACATGATGCTGTGATCCTTTTTTTTAAATTTATTTTGTTGTTGACTTAAACGACAGATTGACACCAAAATCTTTATCATTAAACGTTTCATGGTCATAAAAAGCAGTCGACAGTCGTCCTTTTAATCAGTTTTTTTAATTTTATTTTATACATTGCATTTTAAAGGGATCAAAAAACCATACCTTACATTTGGATAGTTGCATCTTCATATGTTAAATTTTAAGATGCTAAATCTTACCTTCCATCAGTTAATCATCTATTTTTATCATAAAAGGCATAAATGTCCTTTAAACAAAAGAGAAAAAAAGAAAAAATAGAATAAAATTCCATATTACAATAATAAACATATAAGTTAAAAAAATTCCCAAACAAAAAAGGCAGGATGGATTGTCTTCTACCAAAATTTAAATGGACACATGGGGACAAATGCTTTCTTTTACAGATGAGAAAGTAGAAAAACATGAGATAGCATCAATATACATACAAGCCAAGGAATGACCTGTCATATCTAGCTTGTTCTAATGTTTTTCATCTAGCCAGGGCTGTTTAAAAATACCAAAAAACTGAAACCAATCGAAACTAACTGCCAAACCGACTGAGAAAAGCCAAAAAAACCAATTTATTTAGACACAAAAACCAGCCAAATTAGTTTGGAAACTGACTGCCCATCAATTTTTGGCGGTCGATTTTCAGAAGCAATTTTTTTAGTCGGTCGGTCAACTAACCGACCCTTCAAACATCAATAAATTTTCCTTCTTTTACCATGAAGTTAAGGTCCATCATTTGCAGGTTTTCTGCCATCCTTTAATTGAAAATGATGGCTCTGAGTGGATGCTGCAGATTCAGTCAGAAAGAGCACTTTAAAGATGACTCTTATTACTTTTGTTAATGTTTCAGTTTTAAATTTTTTTTCCAATCAGACTATTCTTATGCCAACTTGTTTTACGTCTGCTTGTGTATGTTACTGTTTCTATTTTTATTTTTATTTTTATTTTTATTTTTTCCCTTTTCTTGGTTTGAGAGGCATCTGATTTTATCTTAAATTATGGTAACATTATATTCATCACTAGTTATTTGAGACTAAAACTTGTAGAAGTTTGACAATTTCTTTATGATGCAGAGGGCAAGGAATAAAATTTGTCCATGTTAATATAACGCGTGCTTGTAATGTAATTTACTTGCTGTGATCAATTTACCTTTTTTTTTTTTAACTTGTTATTGTGATATAATTCTAATTCCAATTTATATTAATAACGACCATGTTATATTGCTCTTTTAACACTAAATTACTTTAAGTATTCTGGCCGATTACACTAGTCGAAAACCGACCTTAATCAACCCTCATAAAACTGATTGTTGTCGGTCGAACATCGACCAATTGTTTAACTATTTAGTCGGTTTTTGGTTCCACTTTCTCAAAAACGACCGCCATTAGTCGGAAACCAACCGACCAAAGATCGATCAATGAACACCTTTACTTTCATCTGCAATAGATTGATGGTAGATCCTTTCCATTCTACTCGCAAATATGTACTTTTTTTTATTCTACTACAAATTAGATCTATGAAAGTAGATCGATTAATGGCCGCCTATGGCTGCCAGATCTATGAAAGATGGCTGAGGACTCGGCAAATCTCATGATGACGGCAAAAGGCTCTGAAAATCTCGTGACGATTGTTGGCTGTGAGACCCAAATTGTGTCAACTCCACCATGCCATCATCTAGATCAAGTCACTCTGGATTAGGAAAGAAAGCCATGCTCATATCCAATACTACGGAGTTTTTTTTAATAACCTTTATCAAATCTAAAGAGCTGGTAATATTTTTATTTTGTTTTTATGTTTTTTTTGTTTTTTTTTTTTTACTTTTTTGAATTTTTTCTATCTTTGGGTATCTATGTTTTTTTATTAGTCAATATGATATAACATAAATTTTAAATATAAATGTATAAATATGCATTTGTCCAAACGTAAAGTATGATTTTTTATACCTTTAAAACGAGGGTATAATAATTAAAAAACATATAATAATAAAAAACTTTTAATTATTAGACAAAACTCCTTGCAATATGGCTTATTTAAGGAGTACTTCAATAGGACGTTACTCTAAGCACCATAATTAATATGATACGGGTATAATTTGTTGTACTTTGGGATCCGCCATCTCAACACTAGAGATGTTAAATGGGCCGGCCTGGTCTAGTCTATTTAACTTAGGCCCAAACGTGACTCCTGTCATGTCTGGGCTTGCACATTTATTTATCATATCGTGCTAGGCCCGACTCTATTAATTTTTGTAGCATCAAGCCCAACCAATAAATGGGCCATGCCTATAAAGTGCTTGGCCGTGCTTATACCCGCATCGATGTTCGTGCTTTTTTTGTTGTACTTTTAGCTCTTAATGTGTCTTTCTTCTGCTTAATAAATTTGCCAAAAAAAAATGAAAACACTAAATCATAACAAAAGAAAGTGCATGATTAATAAAATAATCTTTTTTTGAGGACAACAACATTATAGAATTTTGCATGGTATGGTTTCTATTACGTAGTCTTTCATATAAATCAAAGAAGAGAAGCATATATTAGCAATTGACAATTTACAAACAATAAAGAATCTCTTTGATCTTTTATCTTTTTTAATCAAACCTATTAGAAATTTAGTACTTCTTTATAAAAAAAAATATTTATAAAAATATTAAATATAGTAATAAAATTAGTTTTAAATTGTATATTTTAATCGTACTTATACTAAACCCGAGTCGTGCTTTTAGCATGTGACGCCAATGTAACTCGGAAGGAAAGTGTTTTTTTCTTCAGGTGAGAGTTCCATATTGCAGGTCCTGAGGGAGGGTTTGCAGCAGATTTATTCCTCTAGTAATGCTCGTTACTGTGTCAATGAAGTTGAGGAACATACTGACCTTTATAAATCTGAGTTATGTTCTCATCAGAAGTCTTATGCGGCATTTAAACCATTATCCAAGAATGAGACTGTTCATGAAGAAGGCAACGATGAGGAATACATTATAGCAGGTGATAGTACTGACAAAACTGTTGGAGATGGAGCTGAGGACATTCCTGGTATAGAAGGATTTACATGTAGTAATAAAATGAGAGACTTTGCTCTAAGAGTTCACAGAATTAAGAGGAGTGATTATTGCGGGCAATCGACAACTCGTGTTGATAGTATCGCTGCCGTTCAAAAAGCTCTTCCTCTTTCAAAAGCTGTTGAGTATGGAACTGCCGTAAATAGAGGGATTCATATAGTTGTTCAAGCTCTTTTCAAACATTGCTTAATAGATAAAGGAAACGTGAAAACATTAGTAGGCCGCTTTCTGAATTGCCTGTCCTTAGAAACCAGACTCATCATTCACCTACCTGAGATGCATTATGGGAGGATGTAGATAAGCTTCTATGCTGTCATATACACGGTCCATCGTGAATTGGAAGTGTTTAACATACTATATAGAAAGGGTTTGATGACTTGGACCAGAATTGTTAATAACCTTGTTAAAAGTCCGGTGTTTAGAATGGTATTGACATCAGTTCACCTCATTTAAACAGAAATTTAATTGGGTTAAGTTTGCCCGACATAGCAGACAAAATGTGACAGGGTCACGGGAAAGATAAAACAAGGAACAGGCTAATTAGGAAACGTCTTTCTCACAGTCCACAGAATGGAAAATATGTCTTCTAATTTAGCATCTTATGCGGGGGAGTTAAGATACCTGGTTCTAGCTGGCGGCACATAATCATCTGCATGCACACGCACGCACGCGCACATACTGTAACGCCCCCTTACGGACGTCACAAATATCGTTACATTCATACTTGTTTAAACTTTAAACATAAACATAATTACAAAACTTATACGATACTTTAAATTGTAAATATAATTAAACATACATAATCAGGATCCATTCATGCATTTTTTTTTATTTTTTTATTTTTTTATAACATTGCTTAACTTATTCCATACCATAATTTATTCAATTACACTTTAAATTAATCATAAACTTTCCTTAATAAAATAGATATACCAATTGTAAAAATCATAACTTATAAAAGCATCACATCATATCTCATTAATCATCACATCATTTAAAAATTACTTGCTCCCATAGTTTGGCAGGCCGAACTTGGGACTTCGGCAGGCCGGACATGAGCGGCAGGTCGGAGTTCCTCAATCGGCAGGTCGGCAGAGGCTTTGCAAATCTGGTTTAAAAACCTATCATCGTTCGGCCGGCCGAAAATGTGATCGGCAGGCCGAACCTTCAAACATCGGCAGGCCGACCGAGACAAAAGTTTTTCAAAAAACTTAATTCTAAGTCAAATCCAACTTTTCATAATAATGCTGAAGATCAAATTCTTTAAAAATGATAAAATAAAATATAAAAACATAGTTCTTGTTTTCTTAAAACTTAACATAAAAATATGTTCAAAATATAAAACTTGATTTAAAACATAAAAAAAAAAACTTTCTTCTTGGTGTTTTTCCAGTTACAATTCATCGTACTTCATGCTCACACGCCTTCCCATGTCCTCCACCTAGTCCATGATTTTCTTACCCTTATCTGCAACATGACATAAAACTTGATTAAGCTAATGCTTAGTAAGTACATATAATTCTCACATTTTAAAAACATTTCATATACATCATCATCATCATCATCATCATCATCATATCATAAAAGTGCCTTAAGCACAATTTCATAGAAACATATCTTTCATTGCATTGACCATATTAAAACTTATTCCATTTTATCTTAAGGGCCCAAGTGTTGCACCATAATCATCATTGTAGGTGCGCCGTCATGAGAGGAGAAGGGTAGCTAATCCTAACCAAACATGACATCATAACATATCATATCATAACATTGGTGTGCAACACTTATTAGGTGATACATATATATACATAATTTTCATGCTTTGAAACATGTCATCATCATACATGCATAACTTTAAATCATGAAAATCTTTCATAAGAAATCCTTTAAGGAAAATAACTATAAAATCATCATGGATATCATTGTGAACATATCATCAAACCTTATAAAACGTGTCATGTTGTAGGTGAGAATGTACTTACCGTAAAAGCTAGCTTACTTAACCTTAATATGCTTTGGTGACGACGCCGTGGTCTCGATATGCTCATTCCTTTGTGTTCACGCCACTTATCCATTTAAAAATACGATAAAATTAATACTTATCATAAAACATCCATTCATATACCATCCATTCATATAACATTCATTCATATCACATCACATATACATTCGTCCCATATTACAAACATAATTCATAACCATAATTGTCAAAACATAAAATTATCATCACATAAACATGTTATCATGATTTTTCTTAAATTATAAAAATTACCTTAAGCATGTAAAAACAAACCATACATTTTAAACATGACATTAGCCAACATTTTTAAGGTAGTGAGTACCCTTTTAAATACATTTTTCTAACAATTTAAAATACATATATTTTAATTTCAAAATTCATACAAACATCTTATTATCATGCATTTCAATATCATAACATTAATTCAAACGTATAAAACATTCATATAATGAAAATAAAAAAAATAACATTGTTAAAATAGTTTTCTTGACTTAATCTCATAGAAATTTCATAATATAAAATACACTCATCAAAACATTACCAAATTTTTCAATCTACATCATAATATATACATGAACATTCTTACCAAATTTCGTAAAAATCATCATTCATTTACCCTTGGAATAAAAATTACATTTTCTTGCATCAAAGTTAAATAGTAATATTTTATTGTGAGGGGTAGAGGATTGAAAATTCATAATTTATCATAGAAACATCGAAATGACTTAAAACTTGGAGGAACATCACATAATACATACATGCATAACATATTAAAAATTCAAAACAAAATACAATACCTAGAGAAAGATATTGCAGACGAATTGAGGAGGAGAAATGCTTTCAAAAACACCAAAAGAAATGAATTCTTACCTTAAAAATTTTCTTCTCAAAACCCTTGAATTCAACCAATGAAATATAACTTTTTCTTTCTATATTTTTAGAAAAATTTTGAGAGAAAAAAGGATGGAATTCGTGGAGAAGAGAAGAAGAAGAGATGAAGGAGAAAACGTCTCAGAAATGAATGAGAGGAGACGTGAGAGGATGAGAGAAAAATGGGGAAAAAGAACGTTAAAAAATTTTAACGTTAAGTTAATGACCTAACGTACAAAGAAGGAGAGTCAAAACTCTTCATTAAGTCAGGAATTTTCTGACTCAAATGGTGCTAATTGGCGTGAAGGAAGGAGAGCAAAGAAGGAAAGTCAAAACTATTAGTCTTACTTACCATAGTTTTGCCCTCTAAAAATAGGAAACCATTCAAATAATACCAATTAGTGCGAAGTCAAACCTTTTTATTTCCTTAACTGATAAAATTATTCCATTATTTTGCCAATTAATCACCCAATTAACGTAATTATCTCAGTCAAAAATTTGGAGAGATTTCTGCTAACTGCTCGTTAGCTGTATTCGGCCTGCCAGTTCCACCAAGTTTGGCCTGCCGATGGATCCCATCGGCCTGTCGATCTTTGCAGTCTTTTTCGGCCTGCCGAACTATCCTTAAATACCATGCTTATAACATTCAAATCATCATTGTATCATAATTAAACATATATTATAATTCACATGAACACTTGAGCACAACGATTCCATGCGGTCGTCACCTGTCATAAAACTTGACATAAAAAGTTAGTAACATTAAAATCATATCATATAACATAAATTATTATTAAAATTTCCTTAACGTCGTTACTAACTTAACGTGATCTGTTACATAAAATAAGTGGGTGTTACACATACATGTTAAAGGGATCACCAAGACTTGTTTTTCATTTTTAGGTCATTGGGCAATTTAACCTTGGATTCATTATTGGGAGGCTAGACAAAGATCTATGTATTGTGGATTAGGTAATTGACATCCATGCTTATGAGTTCCTTTAAAATCAATGTTCTGCCATTTTTGCCTTTTTAGCAATGCCCATATCTAGATGGTTTTCTTTTCAAATTTTGATATTGTAGTAATGAAATTTTATCACATTTCAGCATGCTGCCAATGAAAAATACAATTTTGAGCGTTTATAACAATCAACCATCTTAAACCTGCAGCCTTTGCTTTGATAAGCATGAATTCTTAGCTAGCTACATTAAAAATCCTTGAATTGCTCATTACATAGGTTACTGATTGGGGGTCCTGAATTTTCTAAAAAGAATAAACTTGAAAAAAAATGAGAATAACTTTTGTGTGCACTAAAATCGTGTTCTTGACAAAATAGTTTTTTGAAAGTTTATTTTATTTTTTGTCTTCTGATGATGGAAAGATCTCTCAGATGTTCTGAACTTTGCAATTTTAACTGTAGGCCATTAAGGTTTAGAGTTATCTCCTCGAGAAGAAGTAGTAGTCTCCATGCACTTGGATATATTGAGGTGCCAACTCTCTCACACTCTAATCTGTATGTGATTATGGTTATCTTTCTAATCTCTAAAGACCTTTGGAGATGTTACTATTTTGTTGACTTCTCGTAACTTAGATGTCGAGTCTAATTACCCAAATCATATTGTGTTTCTATTTGAACTTCGTCATCTTGACATGCTTTTGAGGTGTTATTATTTGTTTTTGATGGCTATAAAGGATTATGCATAACTTCTCTCCTGGTTGACTTAACATTGTTATAATTATATATATTTAGTGAATCTGGAGTTTGCATACAGTATCGAATGCATAGATTGGCAGAAGGATTTTTTCTTCATTGCTTGTTCTTGTTTGTTCTTCTTCTCTTTAATTTTTTATTATTCACTTATTGATATTGTTACAAAAAATAGTGCGATAGAAACAAAGAACAAGAACACACACAAATCAAACAATCCCAATTATAGTCCTTGCAGATAAGATCATCCATATAATAAACAAAAAGAAACTCTAGATATTTAATATCTTTAAATCTCATTTCCAGTGATGGTTTGTTAGATATCTTACAACTAGAATCCTCTTTTTCTGAGCCAATTCCTTCACCATCGCAAGTCGCAGTTAGATTCAGAGATAGTATACTCTTTAGTTACTGAGAGAACCTAAGTACTCTCTTTTAGATCCAGGAAACAACTCTCGATATCTTTTTGCCTTTTGGCAGTGAAACAATCAATCTATTGATATTGGAAGACCCAAAAATTCTTTAACAACTCATACCATAATCTTGTCAGGAACATTATTACTTTGCCTGACATTAAAGATTTTGCATTATGGTTCTATTCAACGGAAGTGAAGGACTTGATTTCTACTCTAGCTGATTATCATGGGGAATGCTCAATGATCGGTAGTTATAGAACGGACACTGCTGATTCTGTTTGCCGGCCCAGATTCTGCGCTATACTGGCGTCACGTGCATTCAGATCATCTGTCGTGATTGGGGATGCTCTTGGAACAACTGAGATGCAGAAGGTTGTACCACAATTACATGATTGAATTTTCCATGAATATTCAGTTCTTCCTTCTCTTTGAGAAAAGAGAGAAAAAACTTCTCACCCTTCTGTTTGTCTACATGATATATAAATGCTCAGGATTCCAAATTCTTTGGCATATTCTGACTCTATTAGTTGTGTGCAGATACTCGAGCATTTGGCAGGGCTGAAATGTCCTTGGAATTGTCCACATGGAAGGCCAACAATAAGCCATTTGGTAGACTTGACAACCATGTACAAGAGATCAGGAGAGAAAGGTACTAATTCTTGATCGATCCTATCATGAACTTATATTATCTGGATTTAACTTATTTGGTTTAAGTAACCTTGTACAATGTTCAGCCAAACAAACAAAAAACAAAAAGCAAAAAGAAAAAAAAAAGAAAAAAGAAACCTTTGTACGTAAAATGGCTTTACCTTGATCACAACCACCATAGGCTCTCTTGATTCAATGTAATTTCGCGGGTGCCGGAACTATTAAAAGTTCCCTCTTTTTTTTTTTGTCTTTTTGGTTTGAAAGGGGAAAATTCATTTAAATTAAACTAGAGTCACAAATGCAAAATAGATGATAAAAGACCCCGTATTACATGAGATGAAACCCTCTAATAAAATTAAATCCATTACTAAATTCTGGCGATACTTAATAAGAGAAATTATGCTAGAAACTCGATAATGGGAAAGTACCTTGATACACTAAAATCGAGCACAAGTAAAGCTTTTTGACAAAGCCTCTACGATTGATGTATATTTCTAATTGATTGAAGCGTAAAACCTAGTAGCATTAAGTCCCCCACCTACAATGCCTAGAGGCAACTCTGACAAACATAAACACCCACCCAAACCCATATCTGGTGGATATAGAACACGTCTTGAAGGAGGAGGGATAACTTATGTTATTACAAACCAACAAGAAAAAAATAAAATTATCAATATAATTAATTACTACAATATAATCTATTTTAAATATTTTAATTAGATTATAATTAAATATTATTATTTCTTATGTGATATTATATTTTAGATTTTATATATTATGACAACAAAAATATAATTATTGATATAAAACATTATCATAATATTATTATATTCTATTTGATAACTATATAATATATTATATAACAACATATATTATATTAATATATAAAATATTAGAATTATAACATAAGGATAATTTTGTCAACATGAAAGTCTTCATATTTCATTCTACAGTGTTCTTAAAATTACAACCAAACAAGTGAATCCACTATCTTCTCCCTTCTATTTCAATACCATTCCTATTCCCATTACCATTATCATTCAATTGCAACCAAACGCAGTCTAAGCGGTAAAAATTAACAAATCTGATAGCATATTTGTAAGTTATGAAGCATGCGCCGTTTTGAAATTAAACCTGCTACTTATATGCCGTTTTTCCACTTAAAGTACAACAAAATCACAAACGGGACAAATATCTTATTGGTCATGATGTTCATCCTTTTTTGTGAGAAGAACCATTTTGCTTTTGCTTTTGAATTTCTACTAGAAAACTATGACAAACCATGGAGCTTAACCCTAAATGTAAATCCTATATATGTTCACTTATCAATACCTCCTTTCCTAAAGGCTCTTGTAAAAAACCAAAAAAAAAAATTCCTAAATAATTTCAAGTGAAAATATTAGAAAATTGTTATCAAGTGAGAGACACTTTCATTTTAATCTCACAAATTGGAAGTAAAATGAAGAAGATTTATAAGAAAAAGAAAAATACTATCCTCTCGGACATAAGCCGAGGGAACAACATGCTGAAAATTACTCTCACACGAATTCTAAACACCAATCTCAATTTGGCTCCAGATTTATCAGAGAAGCTGCATCATTATTTTCACTTTTTTAAACAACAAAAATTTAAAATTTAAAAAGCTAAAGACCATAAGACCAACTAATGTAGCCTAATATTACAAACAACTCCTCTATGTTTTCTTAACCCATACTAATTTGCGGTCTTCACCGCAGATTTTCGGATTTCCCCTTGTCCAGTCCAAAGATGTCTTGAGTAGAATTCTCGTGATTTTGTGAAACTTGCTTTCCTTTGTTTTTGCTTGTTCTTAGCAGCTTTGTTGCCAGGCATTCTTGAGCTTTAGGCTGATTATGAGAAGATGAAGATGAATTATCATCTTTGTAATAATTAACAGAATACATTTTGATTTTCAAGTACAAAACACAAATAGATGTAATCAATAATCTCTCAATTGTTTGCGCAGCTTTAAGCTATACAAGAGTTGCATTTATAGACAGAAGTTTGAATATGGTTAAAACAATATAATTTTGATTTATTTATTAGGTTGTAGAGAGAGTTTTTCAGTTGTTTCTCAAACAAATTTTAATTCAATTGTAAAGCAAATCACTCCCCATTTCACTAATTACAGGCCGAGAAGGAATATTAACCTTATACTTTTTAATTTGTCTACTAATCTGACAAAATATTAAGTTTGAAAACATGCGTGTTGAATTTTATTTGAGATTTTTTAATAATTTTGCCTTGATGCTATTTCACCGTAGAGGGATTATTAATGGAATTAATGTGTACTTGGTCCACATGTAAAAATTTCACATAGTGTAATTTTTTTTTTCGCTTCATTTCACATACATGGTTTTTGCATCTTTTTTTTTTTTTTTTTGATCCTTAATGGATGGTGCCGATTAATCAACTGAGTCATTTGTCATAATAAAAGTTACAGAAAATAATAATGTATATCTTTTTATACCTGTGTTGTGTCAATGTGTCTAATAGTAAGCGTTGATTGTTAACAATAATAATAATAATACGATGAATAAATAAATAGAATTAAACAGACGGTATTCAACCCTTCGAAAAAAATACAGAAGGTGTTCAACAGTTGGAAAGTTTCGTACAAATGAAATGAAGCTTCAAATGAAAACGCTTGATCATCTCAATGAGTTCTTACTCTCATGCAAAGTTCAAAGTCTTATGTACCGATCAAACTTTGAATTATTATTTCAATTTATGTACACATTCCTAACATTTTCTTAAGCACCTTCGATGTTGAAAATTATTCAAAATTTAGTATTTATATTTCATTTACGTTTTTCTTCGTTCCTCTATTTGTAAACAAAATTTAGGTCACTTCCAGTAATTTCTAAATTTACGCACATTTATGATTTGTTAACTTTGGAATTTTATTTAATTGTGTATTTCATCAAATAACGAGATAATTATAGCAAATGACGACTTCAACAAACTTGGCACTCTGACAAATTTGAAGATCTTAGTTTTTGGAACTGCTTCTTCATAAAAACGAAACAACAAACAAAAATCAATGCGAATGGTACTTAATTTCTTTTAAATCTTCCATTAATATTTCTCTTTATTTGTTCGACATTAACAAGAAATTACGAGAAAGTTAAACAGAGAAACAACGCATGATGTATGCATGCACTTGATAGTTAATAATTTCGTCAACACGATACAAATCCAATTACACGGTTACCTATACATAACGATATATTACCCCACCTATATTTCTTATTTTTTATCTTTTTTTTTTTTTTAAAGATTGGCTTCCCATTTGTATATAGCCAAATTTACCTTGAACTTTCGGTATTTTCTTTCTCGGCGGTCTTCTTTTGAATATTGTAAGCTTACAGGTTTAGCTAATTAGACCACCTGTATAAAAATTATCCTTTTACGGTTCAATATTACGCACTGCTTTTTTCTTCTTTTCCACAAGTCAGTCGTTTATGCATTTGAAATTCTCTGTTCAACGTTTGCGGAACGTGTTGTCTTCAAAATATGAAATTCCAGACTTTTTCTTCGTATTGATCGGACGAGAGATCTCTTTCTTCTCTAATCGTTTGACCTCTGATCGTGTATGTATATATATATAATATGCCATAAAAATCGGAAACTTATGTTAATCAGTTAACGCGTTTTAGCTCATTTTTTGGATAATTTCAGAACAAGTAAGATAAAAGCAAAGCTTATCTAGCTACCACGAATTCCATTGGATGCTACATCCATAAAATCATGCATGTAATTTAGATCAAATAAAACCATTCTCCCTAAATGCATACATACATACATATTCTAATTGACTTGTTTTTCAAAAAAATTAAATAAATAAATTCTTATGCACGTCATTTTGAAAATGTAAAATCAAATCAAAGTAAATATATTTGCATTTATATTCCTTTTCCTTGCCGTAAATCCGATTATAATGAAGTATAACATCCTATTTTCCTATTCAAACACAATAGGAAACCATTTTGAAATTTCCTAAACGGTTTTGGAATTTACATGAAAATTATAGGTTTCTTGTTCTCATAACTATTTACGAGCCAGGGAAGAGGGCTTCTACGGATTATAAATATGCTTGATTATATATGAGAGTGTTATTGTCATTTCAAAAAAAAAAAAACAAAAACAAAGGCTCTTGTGGTTCATCTAATTTCCAAAAATGTCTTCAAACTATAATGGTTCATCTTCTCAAAATTCTGCTCAAGCCTGCCTGGGGGTCAATTGGCCAAGATCAAGTGATCATGGAAACAACAAGAGCGACCAGCAACCCTCGGCCAGGTCCATCCTTGCACCGGACAAGAAACAGACATCAACAAACAAAATGGGAAACAACAAAAGCGACCAGCAACCCTCGGCTAGGTCCATCCTTGCACCAGACAAGAAACAGAAATCAACAAACAAAAAGGGAAAATAAGGGGTTATAAATGAACAATATATCAGTTTCTTTTTTGTGTATTCTTTTATACATAGTTCGTCTCCGATTGCATCTGATTTAGCTTTTCTCTTTTATACATTATTTTGTTTGTATACATGTATATACACGCAGACATATTATGCATATGTATGTGTGTATATAGATTTCCATATTTATGTGTATGTGTAGATTTTCTATTATAATGATCGGAGTGGGGAAAGTATTTTTTTGTTTGTCTATTTAGACATATATGTTAGTCGCCTAAATTTGATTATGAATAAATAAGAATAATATTTTTGTAATTTAACATTTGTATGATTTTTCATTTTTATTAAATAGATGCATGTGTTCTTATTTATGTATCGTAAATTTACTAGTACGACATGTTATTTATGGTCTTTCATAATTTGAGAACATGATTAAGAGACTAGGAAAAAAAAACAAACAAAAAGATTTAGAAATAATTTTGTATATCATTGCCGAGACGAAGAAGAAGAAGAAGATTTAAATAGGGTAGGATTAATTTAAAGGATACCAAACTTGTGACGACATCGGATAAAGCAAAATAAAAAACAAAATTCGATTGATTAATGCGATAGAGTAGACGACAATGAATGTGTTTTTTTTTTTTTTTTTCTGGTATAAGACAACGTACTTACAAAAGAATGACAAGTATATATGCTATAAATAACATCTTTTATTAATACAAAAATTACAGGTGATATTTGATATTCTCACATAGATGAAAGAAAATATGTAAGATATAAATGATGTGTGGCTCATCTTGAAGAAAGCCATTTTTTTATTTATATATGCATTCTAAATTTATTTAACAAAATCCAAAACTTTCAAATCTATCGCGGAAGACCGTAGTTCTTTTCTTTTTCGTTATAAATGTGTTTTCTTTGTTATTTTTGTAATATCAGAACCAAAACGGGAAGGATAAACAAAAATAATAATAATAATTTTTAGCGATTTGTGTAACTCTTATTAATAACAACTCTAAATCTAAGATGCTCATGTTCAATTAGAACAACAAATTTGAACCCCTATTTAAAATCTTTGTGCCTGTAATAATTTTAGTATATTTTTGTGTTACCGTTAGCTTAATAGGGTTTGATTTTTTTTTTTTTTTTAATACTGAGATCGAAAAAACATGATGCTGTAATCTTTTTTTTTTAAATTTATTTTGTTGTTGACTTAAACAACAGATTGACACCAAAATCTTCATGGCTACACGTTTCATGGTCATCAAAGACAGTCAACAGTCGTTTTTTTAATTAGTTTTTTAACTTTATTTTATACATTGCATTTTAAAGGTATCAAAAAACCATACCTTACATTTGGACAGTTGCATCTTTATATGTTAAATTTTAAGATCCTAAATCATGCCTTCCATCAGGTAATCATCTATTTTTATAATAAAAGACATAAATGTCCTTTAAACAAAAGAAAAAAAAAAGAAGAAATAAAATAAAATTCCATATAATAATAATAAAAATATAAGTTAAAAAAATTCACAAACAAAAAAAGCAGGATGGATCTTCTACCAAAATTTAAGTTGACATATGGGGACAAATACTATCTTTTGCAAAAGAGAAAGTAGAAAAACATAACAACCTGTCATATCTAGCTTGTTCTACTATTT
Source organism: Artocarpus heterophyllus (assembly GCA_025403435.1). Lineage (NCBI taxonomy): Eukaryota > Viridiplantae > Streptophyta > Magnoliopsida > Rosales > Moraceae > Artocarpus > Artocarpus heterophyllus. The sequence continues at coordinate 11,422,383 of CM046335.1, forward strand.
TCATCTGGCTAGGGCTATTTAAAAAAATCAAAAAACCAAAATCGAACAAAAATGATTTTCAAACTGACTGAGAAAAGCCAAAAAAATCGATTTATTTAGACACAAAAACCAACCAAGTTAGTTTGAAAACTGACTGCTCATCAATTTTTGGTGGTCGATTTTTAGAAGCAATTTTTTAGTTGGTTGGTTAACTGACCAACCCTTCAAACATCAATAAACTTTCCTTCTTTTACCATGACATTAAAGTCCAAGAGAAGACAAAGAGTGCTCACTTGGCTAATACTTCCAAGGACAAAGGGAAGGAAAGGAAGAAAGATAAGGAAGCTGCAGTTATGGCACCTCAAAAGAAACAACAAAAGAGACCAGTTGATCCGGAAGGTACGGGTTGTTTCTTTTGTGGAGCCAAAGACATAAGAAGAAGCATTGCACCAATTATCACGCTTGGCGTGTCAGAAAAGATTTCAACTAAAGCAACTACTAAGACCCCTTACGAACTTTGGACGGTAAGAAGCCTAGTCTAAAGCATCTGCATGTTTAGGGATGTTTAGTTGAGGCAAGGCCTTATAGGCCTAATGAAAAGAAACTGGACTCAAGGACGGTTAGTTGTTATTTTATTGGATACTCTGAAAGATAGGGACTTTGTCTTTGAAGAGGAATATGTTGATATTTCCACAGCTATTATTGACATTGTTCAAGAAGTAGACCCAAATCAAGACAACGTCGAAGAACCTGCTATTCCAAAAATTGTTCGAGAAGAACAAACTCAACTACCTCAAGAACCTATGTTATTAAGGAGATCCACTAGAGAAAAGAGAAGTGCAGTGCTAGATGATTACATTGTATTTCTCCAAGAACATGAGTTTGACATTGGTATAGTGGAAGATGATCCAATCAACTTTCATCAAGCAATAAAAAGTTCTAGATCTCAAGAATGAATTGATACCATGAATGAAGAGATACAGTCTATGAAGGACAATGACGTTTGGGATCTTGTCCCATTGCCTGAAGGTGCGAAACCCATTGCTTGCAAATGGATATTTAAGACCAAGAAGGATTCGAAAGGCAATGTGGAGAGATATAAGGCTCGTCTTGTCGCTAAAGGCTTTACATAGAAAGAACGCATCGATTATAAAGAGACTTCTCTCCGATTTCTTTGAAAGACTCTTTTAGGATTATAATGGTATTAGTGGCACATTTTGATCTTGAGCTTCATCAGATGGATGTTAACACTGTGTTTCTCAATGGTGACATTGATGAAACAATCTATATGGTGCAACCGAAAAACTTTGTGTCGGGAGACGCAAAGAAGATGGTTTGCAAATTAAAGGAATCTATCTATGAGCTTAAGCAAGCTTCTCGTCAGTGGTATTACAAATTTCATCTAGTTATCATCTCGTTTGATTTTGAGATGAATTTGGTTGATGATTGTATATACCACAAGTTCAGTGGGAGTAAGTATATTTTCCTGGTCTTATATGTCGATGACATTTTGCTTGCCAGCAATGATATAGGCTTATTACACGAAACCAAGAGATTTCTATCAAAGAAGTTTGAGATGAAGGATCTTGTTGATGCCTCTTTTGTGTCGGGTATACAGATACATCAAGATTGCTCTCGGGGTATTCTAAGATTATCACAAAAATGCTATATTGAAAAGGTTCTCAAGATATATGGCATGCAAGATTGTAAACCAGGTGATACCCTTGTGGCTAAGGGAGAGAAGTTTAGTCTCAATCAGTGCCCTAAGAATGATTTTGAGGTTAAGAAAATGCAAAAGATTCCTTATGCGTTAGCAGTAGGGAGTCTGATGTATGCTCAGATTTGTACGTGACCAAATATTGCGTATGTTCCAAGGATGTTGGACTGGTACTTAAGCAATCTTGGAAAGGATCATTGGACAGCAGCCAAACGAGTCTTGAGGTACTTATAGAGAACAAAAGACTACACGCTCACGTATCAGAGATCGAAACAGGTTGAGATCATTGGATACACTAACTTCGATTTTGCTGGATGCTAAGATAGTATGAAATTTACGTCGGGTTATATCTACCTTCTGGCTGGAGGTGTTGTCTCTTGGAAGAGTGCTAAACAGTCTCTTATAGCATCTTCTACCATGGCCGCAGAGTTCATAGCATGTTTTGTGGCGTCCAATGATAGAATATGGCTGCACAAAATTTTGTCATGGGGCTGCGTATAGTGGACAGTATTCAAAGACTACTCAATAGTTTTGTGACAATAAGTTAGTAGTTTTATATTGTAACAACAACAGGAGCTCGACAAAGTCAAAGCAGATAGAGATCAGTTCCTGATTGTGAAAAAAAGAGATCAGAGTGGACAGTTGTCTATAAAGCACATCGGTACAAACTCCATGATTGCAGATCCGCTTACTAAGGGATTGCCGTCTAAAATGTTTCATGAGCACACTGCTCGTATGGGTGTCATATCATTTCAGGATATTCAGTTTTAGTCAGAGTTTGTAATTTCAAATGCTCTTATGATATAGACATTTTCAGTTATTTTAGTTTATGGATATTTTAAGGTTATTTTCTGCAGAAATAAAGTTTTCGATTTATTCACACTCTAATTTTGGTATGGTTTGATCTCATTCAGGTTTTTAGGTAGACTAGTTGGAAATAGGTATGTTAAGATCACATTGCATGAAATTTCCATGCTACACATCCATGCTTGATCTTGTCGTTAGTTGTATTGGTATATGTCATCATTGATGGGTCTAGTTACGACATATGTAACGAAAGTTGCTTTGGTCCTGTATTGATATGGTTAATGGACAAGATTGTTGAGATACATAAGGTTTTGATTGTTGGAAACAAAGTGCGCAGCGGAATTTTAAAATTTGTTTCATCAGAGTAATTTCCAAAACACAAGTTTGACATGTTATATGTATAAATTAGACAAATCTTACTAACCTTAGTGTGCCGAAGAACCTCTACAACCTGTGTAGAGAAGTAACGTTTCAGAAGAGCCTCAACCAACTGGTCTTCTGTGCTATTCTCTATCCACAACCGGACTGAGTGTGGGCTCACACGTACAGCTCTTCTACCGGTGACTCTCCTTCCAACCAAGAGAGAGAACCCAAAGCTAGTGTTTATGATTTGTGAACAAAAACTCTCAGGGAGTTTTCAGATGCTCACTAGAAGAGTATCACTCTTAATCTCTCAAATTTATCTGAGTAAATCATAAGACTTACTCCATTTTTATAGCTATTGGTCCTGGGGTCAGTCCGTATCAGATTAGGTCTCAAAAACTCGAAACAGAATCAAGTTCGGATCAATATCTGATAAGATCCGCGTGAAAATGCGTAATCTTATCTTCCACTGATCGGCAGGCCAAACATTCTGATCGGCAGGCCGAACAGGCCAGTTTGGCAGGCCGACCACGTCATTCGGTAGGCCGAACTCCCGAGAAAAAATCTCCGCGAATCTTTTATTTTCCAGCCAAGATTCTAAAGGATAAAGTCTCAGTTTTGATTCAAATAACCCAATATAGAAGTTATCTGATCAAAACAAACTTTATCAAGATAATCTCTAAGAAAATAAATCAATTCACAATAATTCTACAAGTTTATCTTGTTCTAATTTGTCCAAAATTAAAACAACCGATAAACAGACAAGAATTATCTAATCGCCATAATTCAACAAGTTTATCTTAAACTAATTTCTTACAAAATTAATTTAACCGATAAACAGACATGAATTATTTAATTCTTACAAATTTTAAACCAATCTGATAAATCCGACATAAGTCACCAATTATTGGAAAAGCACGTCGTGTCGTTTCAGGACTTTGTGAGCTAACAAAGGGGACCAAAATGGACCTATAAAGTTCAGGCTCATGATAATTATGAAACCCAATATCCCAGATATGCATTTCACAATTATCAACTCCAACGCTACTCCACTAAAAGCTTGGAGCTGCACTCTCGAACTTTATAGAATTACGAAGCTCGTGTAGCTAAGTCTCCATGACATATCATAGTGTATCGCATCCCCATATGATCATCCATAATCGGCTTAAGGACAAGTTCTGTCTTACCTTCCCGATTATTTTTATCTTACGTTCCATTGTCTCACCATTAGAAAACTTACCATCCAAAGATAGTATACCATTCGGTTACACCTATGTATCCAAATGGTTGAGCGCTCCAGTTTTTCAATTATAGGACAACACATATAAGAGGATATCATTACTCCTAAAGAGGAGCTATGGATTCCATATCTATGAATAACAAGTCTACGCTATCAAGAGTCATGCCTCTAACGTACCGGTATGCATACCACTATTGAGATGTGGGTGTCACCCTTTGGCACATCAAAAGACACAAGTCGAGACAACAGGCCCACTATTCATCTCAGGATTAAGATACAATACAAATGACTGTCTAAAGTGAATCGATTTGCAGAGACAGAGTTATTAATTCAAATCAATTTACTTTATGTCCCGATCCAACACATCGTCACCTATGACAACGTGCCAATGTTTCTATTCAAGGAGTCCAACTTCGATGGTCAAGACAAACCATCTCCCAAAAGGGATATAGACAACATAACAATCTTTACATGAATAAAGCGCCTAACTTTATTCCCTCGATTGTGGATCATATGTTTTAGACCGTCATCTTAAAAATCGTGTCTTCCGCATAATCAGTCCATCATATGCCCAATTCTTAAGGCTTAGACTGACAGTCTCAGACTATTGTTTGCTTATCATACATTCAACAAATATGAACGTAAAGAGGACAAGATTTGGTATATATAAAAGAATAAATTCTTTATCGATAAAAAATGTCTCCAAAAACGTATTACATTTTTACTCCTTAGGGCATACATGTCTAACAATCTCCCCCTTGCACTAAGTGAGTAAATACAACAAATTTCACATCCTTATAGCTTCCACATGCCTCTCAAAGACTCTCCTAGTAAGTGTCTTCGTAAATAGATCAGCTAAATTGTCCTCTGACGCGATCTTGCACACCGTGACATGCCCGCCCTCAACGAAGTCCTTTATCACATGATACTTTCGATCAATATGCTTACTCTTCTTGTGAAATCTTGGTTCCTTAGCATTAGCTACCGCCGCACTGTTATCACAGTACAGTGATACTGCTTTATCCATACCAGGAACTACCTCAAGATCCCCAAGGAACTTGTGGAGCCACATTGCTTCTTTTGAAGCATCACTAGCTGCCACATACTCGGCCTCCATCGTTGAATCCAAAGTGCAATCTTGCTTCGCACTTCTCCAACTGATGGCACCGCCTCCTAGAGTAAACACAAACCCCGAAGTCGATTTCCTAGAATCTAGACAGGATTGAAAATCCAAATCAGTGTATCCTAGAGGAGTTAAATCCTCACCCGAATACACAAGCATATACCCTCGAGTCCTTCTCAGGTACTTGAAAATATGCTTTACCGCATCCCAATGGTTTGGTCCTGGATCCGCCTGAAATCGACTTACAATCCCGACCGCATAACTAATATCCGGTCGTGTGCAAAGCATGACATACATGAGACTACCCACTGCCGAAGCATAAGGCACATTCTTCATGTATTCTCTTTCTTCATAAGACTTTGGAGAGTTTTTCTTAGAAAGAGTAATTCCAAACCTAGATGGTTGCCCACCTTTCTTGGAATCCTGCATTGCAAACCTCCTGAGAATTTTATCTATATAGCCGGCCTGTGACAAAGCTATCATTTTGTTCTTCCTATCCCGAAAGATCTGGATACCAAGAACAAAATTAGCCTCACCTAAGTCCTTCATGTCAAACTGCTTGGTCAACCATAATTTGACCGATGACAACGCCCCAACGTCATTGCCAATTAACAGAATATCATCTACATAGAGCCGTAGAAAAACTACCTTTCCATCCTTAATTGTTTGTAAATACATGGTTCGTCCATATTTTGTGAGAACCCATAAGTCTTGATCACTTGATCAAATCTTATGTTCCAAGAACGAGAAGCCTACTTAAGTCCATAAATAGACTTTAGCAGCTTACAAACCTTACCCTCTTGACCCGCGACCTTGAACCCGTCTGGTTGTTTCATATAAATGGACTCATCAAGATAGCCATTCAGAAAAGCCGTCTTGACATCCATCTGTCAAATCTCATAGTCGAGAGCGGCAGCTATGAACAAGAGAATCCGGATGGACTTAAGCATGGCTACAGGCGAAAAGGTTTCCTCATAATCGATTCCTTCCTTTTGTGTATAACCTTTAGCTACCAGTCTAGCCTTAAAGGTTTCAACCTTTCCATCCACTCCTCTTTTCCTCTTGTAGATCCACTTACACCCTATGGGTTTTACCCCTTCGGGAAGATCCACAAGCTCCCAGACCCGATTAGCCTCCATAGACTTCATCTCTATGTTCATGGCCTCTGTCTCGAGTCTTGCATCAACATCCTCCATAGCTTCTGCGTAAGTATAAGGATCCCTGTCATGTTCATCCGGTTCAGCCAAAAAGACCTCCCCATTGAACATATACCTCTCAAGTTGACGCCCGATCCTCCCACTACGCCGAAGCACTTGAGGTTGTTGTTCAGGTTTGTTTGGTTCCTCTACACCGATCGGAATGGTTTCGTTCGGAACCTCCGGAGTGAACGGATCACCCCTTAATTCCTCAAGCACCACTTTGCTTCGAGGTTTAAAGTTGTCCACGTAACTCTCCTCAAGGAAAGTTGCATTAGTTGAAACCACGACTTTATTTTCCTTTGGGTTATAAAAATAACCCCCTTTAGTCCCTTTTGGATATCCTACAAACATGCAAACTTTCGAACGTGCTTCCAACTTATTCAGATCCTTAAACAGGACATGAGCTGGACATCCCCATATGCGAATATGGTTTAAGGATGTCTTCCGTCTTGTCCACAACTCATGAGGAGTTTTAGGGACCGATTTTGAAGGCACATTGTTCAAAAGATAACATGCGGTTTATAGTGCATATCCCCAAAAGGATAAAGGCAATGATGAATAACTCATCATGGACCTAATCATGTCCAACAAAGTCCTATTTCTTCTCTCCGCTACACCATTCTGCTGCGGAGTGCCCGGCGCAGTCAAATGGGATAAAATCTCATTCTCTAATAAGTGTCCCAAGAACTCATCAGAAAGGTATTCTCCACCTCGATTAGATAGAAGTGCCTTTATGGGTCTACCCAATTGCTTTTCCACTTCAACCCGAAGCTCCCTGAACTTATCATAAGTTTCACTTTTGTGGTGCATCAGGTACACATACCCATATCTTGAGTAATCGTCAATAAAAGTGACGAAATACTCATACCCTCCTCGTGCCCGGATGTTCATTGGTCCGCAAAAATCACTATGCACAAGTTTTAGAACCCCTTCGGCCCTATTGCCCTTAGACCCGTATGGTCTTTTGGTCATTTTACTCTCCAAACAAGACTCACATTGAGGTATAGATTCCACCTTTAAGTTACTTAAAGGTCCATCCCTTACCAACCTTTGAATCCTATTTAGGTTAATATAGCCAAGGCGCAAATGCCAAAGATAAGTCTTATTAGAGTGAGAAGTTTTAAGTCTTTTTGAGTCATTATCATTTATCTCAGCATTAAACAATAAGTCCATCTTAGGTTTGATAAAATATAGATTATTTTGCATCCATCCAGAACAGATAAAAGATTTGTTTTTACAAATCACCACTTTTTCATTAAAAGATACCACGTAGGAGTCTTTAAATAAAGAAGATACAGAAATTAAATTCCTTTTAAATTTAGGAACATAAAAACAATCTCGTAAACTTAAATTCCTATAATTATCAAAGTAAAGATGGACATCTCCCACTGCTTCCGCTGAGACCAAGGATCCATCGCCCATCCGAAGCGTTAAGTCTTCACGTAGTAGACTTTTCATTTCTTTGAATCCCTGCAGAGAAACACAAACATGATTAGTTGCACCGAAATCTATGACCCAGATGTCAATGGATTCCTTAACCAAACAAGTTTCTAAATATAGAAGATCACACCTGCCTCCCTTGGAAAGGAAGTCCTTCCAATGCTTCTTTATATGCCCGACCTTACCACAAAAGAAGCATTTAAGCTTCTTTGGGTTCTTCTTCTTTTTCTTCTTGCTCTTGGTAGCAGCAGGAATAAAATACTTCCCACTCTTGGCCCGTTGCTTCTTTCCATTCCCAGAGTTAGGATTAGAACCAGAAGCAGCTACCATGTTGGCCTCACCACCAGCAGGAGACTCCCTGATCAGCAGTTCAAACTCCTATAATTGTTTCATCAGTTCTATCAAGGTCATATCTTGTCTATTGCTTAAATTAAAAGTAGCTCTAAACAGAATAAATTTCTTAGATAGAGTCTCAAAGACCATAGTCATCTGAGTTTCAGCATCGATGTCGGCTCCATTGGTTTGAGCCTCAGCGAGGTAACCCATGACCAACATCATGTGCTCCTTTACAGATGTCCCCGGTCTCTGTCTATAGTTTAAGAGTTTTTGAAGTGCCCCTTACCGCTTTGTTATGGCCTGGCCTCCAAACATGTCCTCAAGATTATCCAAGATCTGCTTCGCAGTCTCATAATCCTGATGTTGAGCCTGCAGCACGTTGTTCATGCTAGCCATAACATAGCAGCGGGCCTGATCATTAGCATCTTTCCAGCGGTCGTATGCTTGAAATTGCTCATTACTTGAGTCTCCCGTAGGCTCGGGAGGACAAGGGGTTGTCAGTACATATTTCAGTTTCTCAAAGGATAGGACGATGTCCAGGTTCCGTTTCCAATCGTTATAATTCTCACCGGTTAATTGGTTTTTGTCAAGTATTGATGATAAAGCGTTTTTAGATATTTTCAATCTACAATGAATCATATACCAAACATAAGCAAACATATATAATAATTTAGTAAGATAACACAATCATGTAAAATCATACAAATGTGTTTATGTGTCAAAACCTTGAAAATATCACAACCTTACAACGATAATTCCCAACTTAGAATTCAACAAGCTCCTAGGGGAGTCATGCCAAATTCAATCAGGAACACGGATCCCCTCCTGATTAATATATGCCATCCAGGACCCGTATGGTCCAGCATATACTAAAAATCGTTTCTTTGGCCATTAATTTTATTAACAGAGCTCCTAGGGGAGATTAATAATAAAATTAACGTGAGTGTATAACCATCATTTTAATATTTTATCCATGATTTATAATCACCACCTAGGGGTGTGCAACCATAAATCATACTAAAATACCTTATCCTTTCAGAGATCCAATCTGGTACATGATATAAATCCCTTCCTAGGGGTCGGGACTACCATGTTCTTCCTATGGACCAATGATGGAGGCCTTAGGTCCTCTCCTCGAAAACCTTCTCCCACTCAATTTTTTTGAAGTCAAGGTTTTATTTTAAAATCATGCATGAACAATTTTAATATGAGCGGCACTCCCTATTCTATATGACATGTTATCAATATACATGGTAAATTATATTATAATGTAGACAAGCAAAGCAATCAAGCAAAGCTACAAGCAAAATAATAATAACCGTAATATTATGGTTCCACCCTAGAGAATAGAAAACTAAGATTACAAGAGAATAATCGAGACATTTATCGATTCTTCATCCTTAAATCCTCAAGCTGTATCCTTCTTCATGTAATATCCATCGTCAAGTCTTCAATCCTGTATGAATTGAATACTTCATATTTCCAATCATATCCAAATTTAATGTTTCTCAGAATCGTCCCAAAAATAAAATTAAAACTGCACCGTAAAAATTGCACCTTTTCTGCAGCTCTCGGTCAGCAAGCCGATCTGAGTGATCAGCCTGTCGATCTGAGTGATCGGCCTGCCGATCATGAAGGTTCGGCCTACCGGCAGAGCACCAAAATTTCTGCCCCACTGTCGGCCTACCGGACCACACGTCCGGCCTGTCGATCTGTGACCTTCGGCCTACCGAACTGTGAGGTCCGGCATGCCGATCGAGCAGAAAACCCTCATTCCAGAAAATACAATTTTAATGCAATTCATCAATTTTATTTTCAACAATTCAAAAACATAAAATTAGAGACTCAGGAAATACCTGGAGGCGCCATCATCAATCTTTAAGATCCGACTTCTCGTTCCGTCTTCTCTGAATAATTATTTAATTACAAAATTCTTACAAATTAAAAATTAAATAACAATTCCTAGACGGAGATGATAGTCTGCCATCTAATTACATGAAAAACCTAGATACACATTCTAACCTCTAAGGAACCATAACCGGTATTAATTAATTAATAAATAATTAAACAAACGATTTAATCAACCATAATTAATTAATAAACATTCACCACATAATCCATGACAACATATATATTATATAGAAACCTAGAGTGCCATCTCTCTATAAAATTCAATTCAAGCATAGGAGAGATTAAGATCACAAAATTTATGCATATAATATGATCACAAACTTGCAAATTTATGTAAAAACCTCGGCTTTGATACCAATTGTTGGAAAAAAAGTGCGCAGCGGAATTTTAAAATTTTTTTCATCAGAGTAATTTCCAAAACACAAGTTTGACATGTTATATGTATAAATTAGACAGATCTTACTAACCTCAGTGTGCCGAAGAACCTCCGCAACCTGTGTAGAGAAGTAACGTTCCAGAAGAGCCTCAACCAACTGGTCTTCTTTGCTATTCTCTATCCACAACTAGAGTGAGTGTGGACTCACACGTACAGCTCTTCCACCGGTGACTCTCCTTCCAACCAATAGAGAGAACCCAAAGCTAGTGTTCGTGATTTGTGAACAAAAACTCTCAGGGAGTTTTCAGATGCTCACTAGAAGAGTATCACTCTTAATCTCTCAAATTTATCTGAGTAAATCATAAGACTTACTCCTTTTTTATAGCTATTGGTCCTCGGGTCAGTCCATATCAGATTAGGTCTCAAAAACTCGAAACAGAATCAAGTTCAGATCAATATCTGATAAGATCCGTGTGAAAATGCGTAATCTTATCTCCTGCTGATCGGCAGGCCGAAGATTCTGATCGGTAGGCCAAACAGGCCAGTTCGACAGGCCGACCACGTCATTCGGTAGGCCGAACTCCCGAGAAAAAATCTCCGCGAATCTTTTATTTTCCACCCGAGATTCTAAAGGATAAAGTCTCAGTTTTGATTCAAATAACCCAATAGAAAAGTTATCTGATCAAAACAAACTATATCAAGATAATCTCTAGGAAAATAAATCAATTCATAATAATTCTACAAGTTTATCTTGATCTAATTTGTTCAAAATTAAAACAACCGATAAACAGACAAGAATTATCTGATCGCCATAATTCAACAAGTTTATCTTGAACTAATTTCTTACAAAATTAATTCAACCGATAAACAGACATGAATTATTTAATTCTTACAAATTTTAAACCAATATGATAAATCCGACATAAGTCACCAATTATTGGAAAAGCACGCCGTGTCGTTATAGGATTTTGTGAGCTAGCAAAGGGGACCAAAATGGACCTATAATGTTCAAGCACATGAAAATTATGAAACCCAATATCTCAGATATACATTTCACAATTATCAACTCCAACGCTGCTCCACTAAAAGCTTGGAGCTACACTCTCAAACTTTATAGAATTACAAAGCTCATGTAGCTAAGTCTCCATGACATATCATAGTGTATCACATCCCCAAATGATCATCCATAATCGACTTAAGGACAAGTTCTGTCTTACCTTCTCGATTATTTTTATCTTACGTTCCATTGTCTCACCATTAGAAAACTTACCATCCAAAGATAGTATACCATTCGGTTACATCTATGTATCTAAATGGTTGAGCCCTCCAGTTTTTCAATTACAGGACAACGCATATAAGAGGATATCATTACTCCTAAAGAGGAGCTATGGATTCCATATCTATGAATAACAACTCTGCGCTATCAAGAGTCATGCCTCTAACGTACCGGTATGCATACCACTATTGAGATGTGGGTGTCACCCTTTGAGACATCAAAAGACACAAGTCGAGACAACGGGCCCACTATTCATCTTAGGATTAAGATACAATACAAATGACTATCTAAAGTGAATCGATTTGCCGAGACAGAGTTATTAATCCAAATTAATTCACTTTATGTCCTGATCCAACACATCGTCACCTATGACAACGTGCCAATGTTTCTATTCACGGAGTCCAACTCCGATGGTCAAGACAAACCATCTCCCAAAAGGGATATAGACAACATAACAATCTTTACATGAATAAAACGCCCAACTTTATTCCCTCGATTGCAGATCATATGTTTTAGACCGTCACCTTAAGAATCGTGTCTTTCGCATAATCAGTCCATCATATGCCCAGTTCTTAAGGCTTAGATTGACAGTCTCAGACTACTGTTTGCTTATCATACATTCAACAAATATGGACGTAAAGAGGACAATATTTGGTATATATAAAAGAATAAATTCTTTATTGATAAAAAATGTCTCCAAAAATGTATTACATTTTTACTCCTTAGGGCATACATGTCTAACATTGATAGCAAAATTCATGAGCTCATAAGGTATAATTCACATTTATAGAGTTTCATATGTAGCCTAAGTGGGAGATTGTTGGATCAAAATCCAATATATGGGTTAATATATTAAATAAATGTGAATTAAAGGCTATCAATAAGCTTGCCCAATTAAAAGTGATCAATTTGGGTTTTGTGCTTTAAATGCATCATTATGTGTGGGCCTCCTATGTGTAGAGACCAAAAATATAATTACTAATTTTATGATGAGCTAAATTGGTAATTAAGGATAATTGTTAGGGTTTAGCAATTATATAAAAAGGTTGTGGTCCCTAAGTCAGTATGTATATTATTTTTCTGTTTCCCATCTACAGAGAAATTACAAAGGCATTCTGAGAAGGAGGGTTTACGTACCAGACTTGGAAGATCCTCAATCTATAGACTCAAAAATCACATTCAATCCATGAATTCAAATTAGCTTCTACATCTTATTAATGTTCTTGATGATTTGGCATAAATGATCCTAGGTGATGATGGTTTTCATCACAATTTTGTTCTAACGCTATGCATTATAAATATGCTTGATTACATAGAACAAAGGTTATTGTCATTTCAAAAAAACAAAAACAAGGGCTATTGTGGTTCATCTAATTTCCAAAAATGTCTTCAAACAATAATGGTTCATCTTCTCAAAATTCTGCTCAAGCCTGCCTGGTGGTCAATTGGCCAAGATCAAGTGGTCATGGAAACAACCAGAGCGACCAGCAACCCTCGGCCAAGTCCATCCTTGCACCGGACAAGAAACAGAAATCATCAAACAAGGGAAAATAAGGGGTTATAAATGAACAATATATCAGTTTCTTTTTTGTGTATTCTCTTATACATAGTTCGTTTCCTATTGCATCTGATTTAGCGTTTCTCTTTTATACGTTATTTTGTTTATATACATGTATATGCACGCATACATATTATGCATATGTATGCGTGTGTATAGATTTCCATATTTATGTGTATGTGTAGATTTTCTATTATAATGATCGGAGTAGGGAAAGTAATTATTTGTTTGTCCATTTAGACATATATGTTAGTCACCTACATTTGATTATGAATAAATAAGAATAATATTTATAATTTAACATTTGTATGATTTTTTAGTTTTATTAAATAGATACATGTATTCTTATTTATGTAATGTGAATTTACTAGTACGACATGTTATTTATGGTCTTTCATAATTTGAGAACATGATTACGAGAAAAGAAAAAAAAAAAACAATTAAAAAGATTTAGAAATAATTTTGTATATCATTGCCAGACGAAGAAGAAGATGATGATTTAAATTGGGTAGTATTAATTTAAAGGATACCAAACTTGTGACGGCGTGGGATAATTAAGCCGAAAACAAAGATTTTTTTTTTTTTTAAACCGCGGCAAGTACGTAGAGAAGATCATGATGGGTCATTTGTAAAGGAAACTACAAACTACAAGTCGTTATAGCATTAAACGACAATTACAGATTAAACGATGAATTTTTTTACCGACGTGTCCTTTTCATGTTTATTTGGAAGTACTTTAGATAAAGCACGCCAAAGCTTGACGTCTTTATGATATGAACCATAGAAAAACTTTGTCCTCGAAAAAAATAAAATAAAGCAAAATCCGATTGATTAATGAGATAGGGTAGACGACAACGAATATGTTTTTTTTTTTTGTAAGACAATGTACTTATCAAAGAATGACAAATATATATGCTATGAATAACGTCTTTTATTAATAACAAAAATCACTGGTGTTATTTGATCTTCTCACTAGATGAAAGGAAATATATAAGATATAAATGATGTGTGGTTCATTTTGAAGAAAGCCTTTTTTTATTTATATAGGCATTCTAAATTTATTTAGCAAAATCCAGAACTTTCAAATTTGTCGTGGAAGATCGTAGTTCTTTTTCTTTTTCATTATAATTGTGTTTTCTTTGTTATTTTTCCAATATTAGAACCAGAATGGAAAGGATAAACCAAAAAATAATAATTTTTAGCCATTTGTATAACTCTTATTGATAACATTGTAAATCTAAGGTGCTCATATTCAATTAGAACAACAAATTTGAACCCGTATTTAAAATTTTTGTGCATTTATTAATTTGGGTATATGTTTGTGTTACCGTTAGCTTAATAGGGTTTGACTTTTCTTTTTTGTTTTTTTCTTTTTAATACTGAGGTTGAAATTTTTAATTTATTTTGTTGTTGACTTAAACGACAGATTGACACCAAATTCTTCATGACTAAACGTTTCATGGTCATAAAAAACAGTCAACAGTCGTCCTTTTAATTAGTTTTTTAATTTTATTTTATACATTGCATTTTAAAGGTATCAAAAAACCATACCTAACATTTGGATAGTTGCATCTTTATTTGTTAAATTTTAAGATGCTAAATCTTACCTTCCATCAGTTAATCATCTATATCTAGATTGTTCTAATGTTTTTCATCTAGCTAGGGCTGTTTAAAAATACCGAAAAACTGAAACCAATCGAAACTGACTACCGAACCAATTGAGAAAAGCAGAAAAAATCAATTTATTTAGACACAAAACCAACCAAATTAGTTTGAAAACTGACTGCCCATCAATTTTTGGCGGTCGATTTTCAGAAGCAAATTTTTTAGCCGGCGGTCAACTAACCGACCCTTCAAACATCAATAAACTTTCCTTCTTTTACCATGAAGTTAAGGTCCATCATCTGCAGGTTTTCTGCTATGTTTTAATTGCAAATGATGGCTCTGAGTGGATGCTGCGGATTCAGTCAGAAAGAGCACTTTAAAGATGACTCTTATTACTTTTGTTAATGTTTCAGTTTTGAAATTTTTTTCCAATCAGACTATTCTTATGCCAACTTGTTTTACGTCTGCTTGTGTATGTTACTGTTTCAATTTTTATATTTATTTTTTCCCTTCTTTTGGTTTGAGAGGCATCTGATTTTATCTTAAATTATGGTAACATTATATTCATCACTAGTTATTTGAGACTAAAACTTGTAGAAGTTTGACAATTTCTTTATGATGCAGAGGGCAAGGAATAAAATTTGTCCATGTTAATATAACGCTTGCTTGTGATGTAATTTACTTGCTGTGATCAATTTACTTTTTTTAAAAAAACTTGTTATTGTGATATAATTTTAATTCCAATTTATATTAATAAAGACCATGTTATATTGCTCTTTAAACACTAAATTACTTTAAGTATTCTGGCCGATAGTCGAAAACCGACCTTAATCGACTGTCATAAAACCGATTGTTGTCGGTCGAACACCGACCTACTGTTTAACTATTTAGTTGGTTTTTGGTTCCACTTTCTCAAAAACGATGACCATTTGTCGGAAACCAACCGACCAAAGATCGATCAATGAACACCTTTGCTTTCATATGCAATAGATTGATGGTAGATCCTTTCCATTCTACTTGAAAATATGTACTTTTTTTTATTCTACTACAAATTAGATCTATGAAAGATGGCTGAGGACTCGGCAAATCTCATGATGACGGCAAAAGGCTCGGAAAATCTCATGACGATTGTTGGCTCTGAGACCCTAATTGTGTCAACTCCACCATGCCATCATCCAGATCAAGTCACTCTGGATTAGGAAAGAAAGCCATGCTCATATCCAATACGAAGGAGTTTTCTTAATAACCTTCATCAAATCTAAAGAGCTGGTAATATTTTAATTTTTTTTTTGTTTTTTTTTTTTTACTTTTTTGAATTTTTTCTATCTTAGCGTATCTATGTGTTTTTATTAGTCAAAATGATATAACATAAATTTTAAATACAAATGTATAAATATGCACTTGTCCAAACGTAAAATATGATTTTTAAACTTTTAAAACGAGGGTATAATAATTAAAAAACATATAATAATAATAAAAACTTTTGATTATTAGACAAAAATCCTTGCAATATGGCTTATTTAAGGAGTACTTAAATAGGACGTTGCTCCAGGCACCATAATTAATATAATGCGGGTAAAATCTGTTATACTTTGGGATCTGCCATCTCAACACTAGAGATATTAAATGGGCCGGCCTGGTCTAGTCTATTTAATTTAGGCTCAAACGTGACTCTTGTCATATATGGGCCTGCCTATTTATTTATCATATCGTGCTAGACCCGACCCTGTTAATTTTTGTAGCATCAAGCCCAGTCAATAAATCGGCCTTGCCTATAAAGTGCTTGGGCCATGCTTAGACTCGTATCGATATTCGTGTTTTTTGTTGTACTTTTAGCTCTTAATGTATCTTTCTTCTGCTTAATAAATTCGCAAAAAAATAAAAATAAAAATACTAAATCATAACAAAAGAAAGTGCATGATTAATAAAAAAATCTTTTTTTGAGGACAACAACATTATAGTATTTTGTACGGTATGGTTTCTATAATGTAGTCTTTTATATAAATCAAAGAAGATAAGTATATATTAGAAGTGACAATTTACAAACAATAAAGAATCTCTTTGATCTTTTTTCTTTTTTAATCAAACCTATTAGAAATTTAATACTTCTTTATAAAAAAAAATATTTATAAAAATATAAAATATATTAGTAAAATTAGTTTTAAATTGCATATTTTAATCGTACTTATAACTAAACCCCAGTCGTGCTTTTAGCATGTGACGCCAATGCAACTAGGAAGGAAAACGTTTTTTTCTTCGGGTGAGATTTCCATATTGCAGGTCCTAAGGGAGGGTTTGCAGCAGATTTATTCCTCTAGTAACGCTCGTTACTGTGTCAATGAAGTTGAGGAACATACTGAGCTATATAAATCTGAGTTATGTTCTCCTCATCAGAAGTCTTATGCGGCATTGAAACCATTATCCAAGAATGAGACTGTTCATGAAGAAGGCAACGATGAGGAATGCATTATAGCAGGTGATAGAACTGACAAAACCGTTGGAGATGGAGCTGAGACATTCCTGATGTAGAAGGATTTACATGCAGTAATAAAATGAGAGACTTTTTAGCAAGAGTTCACAGAATTAAGAAGACTGATTATTGCGGGCAATTGACAACTCGTGCTGACAGTATCACTGCCGTTCAAAAAGCTCTTACTGTTGAGTATGGAACTGCCATAAATAGAGGGATTCATATAGTTGTACAAGCTCTGTTCAAACATTGCTTAATAGATATATTAATGTAAGTAAAAGGAAACGTGAAAACATTAGTAGGCCGCTTTCTGATTTGCCTGTCCTTAGAAACCAGACTCATCATTCACCTGCCTGAGATGCATTATGGGAGGATGTAGCTAAGCTTCTATGCTGCTCATATACACGGTCCATCGTGAATTGGATAGTGTTTAACGTACTATATAGAAAGTGTTTGATGACTTGGACCAGAATTGTTTATAACTTTGTTAAAAGTCCAGTGTTTAGAATGGTATTGACATCAGTTCACCTCGTTTAAGCAGAAATTTAATTGGGTTAAGTTTGCCCAACATAGCAAACAAAATGTGACAGGGTCACAGGAAAGATAAAACAAGGAACAGGCTAACTAGGAAACATATTTATCACAGTCCACAGAATGGAAAATATTCCTTCTAATTTAGCATCTTATGCTGGAGAGTTAAGATACCCGGTTCTAGCTGGCGGCACTAAATCATTTGCATGCACACGAGCACGCGCGCACACATACATGTTAAAGTGATCATCGAGACTTGTTTTTCATTTTTAGGTCATTGGGCAATTTAACCTTGGATTCATTATTGGGAAGCTAGACAAAGATCTATCTATTGTGGATCAGGTAATTGACATCCATGCTTATGAATTCTTTTAAAATCAATGTTCTGTCATTTTTGCCTTTTTAGCAGTGCACATATCTAGATGGTTTCCTTTTCAAATTTCTTTATTGTAGTAACGAAATTTAATCATATTTCAGCATGCTGCCGATGAAAAATACAATTTTGAGCGTTTATAACAATTAACCATCTTAAACCTGCAGCCTTTGTTTGGTGAGCATGAATTCTTAGTTAGCTGCATTAAAAATCCTTGAATTGCTCGTTACATAGGTTACTGATTGGGGATCCTGAATTTCTCAAAAAGAATAAACTTGAAAAAAATTAGAATAACTTTTCGTGTGCACTAAAATCGTGTTCTTGACAAAATAGTTTTTTGAAAGTTTGTTTTATTTTTTGTCTTCTGATGATGGCAAGATCTCTCAGATGTTCTGAACTTTGCAATTTTAACTGTAGGCCATTAAGGTTTGGAGTTATCTCCTGGAGAAGAAGTAGCAGTCTCCATGCACTTGGATATATTCAGGTGCCAACTCTCTCATACTCTAATCTGTATGTGATTCTGGTTATCTTTCTAATCTCTGAAGACCTTTGGAGCTATTACTATTTTGTTGACTTCTCGTAATTTAGATGTCGAGTCTAATTATCCAAGTCATTTTGTGTTTCTTTTTGAACTTCGTCATCTTGACATGCTTTTGAGGTGTTATTATTTGTTTTTGATGGCTATAAAGGATTCTGCATAACTTCTCTCCTGGTTGACTTCACATTGTTATAATTATATATATACTTGGTGAATCTGGAGTTTGCATACAGTATCGAATACATAGATTAGCAGAAGTTTTTTGCTTCATTGCTTGTTGTTTTTGTTCTTCTTTTTAATTTTTGATTATTCACTTATTGATATTGTTACGAAAAATAGAGCGACAGAAACAAAGAACAATAACACATATAGATCAAACAATCTTAATTATGGTCCTTGCAGATAAGATCATCCATATAATAAACAAAAAGAAACTCTAGATATTTAATATCTTTAAATCTCATTTCCAGTGATGGTTTGTTAGATATCTTACAGCTAGAATCCTCTTTTTCCAAGCCAGTTCCTTCACCATCGCAAACCCCAGTTAGATTCAGATATGATGCACTCTTTAGTTATTGAGAGAACCTAAGTACTCTTTTTTGGATCCAAGAAACAACTCTCGATATCTTTTTTCCTTTTGGGAGCAAAACAATCAGTCTATTGGTATTGGAAGACCCAAAAATTCTTTAACAACTCAGACCATCATCTTGTTAAGAACATTATTACTTCGCCTGACATTAAAGATTTTGCATTATGGTTCTATTCAACGGACGTGAAGGACTTGATTTCTACTCTAGCTGATTATCATGGGGAATGCTCAATAATCGGTAGTTATAGAATGAACACTGCTGATTCTGTTTGCCCGCCAAGAGTCCACGCTATGCTGGCGTCACGCGCATTCAGATTATCTGTCGTGATTGGGGATGCTCTTGGAAGAACTAAGATGCAGAAGGTTGTAACACAATTACATGATTGAATTTTCCATGAATATTCAGTTCTTCCTTCTCTTTGAGAAAAGAGAGAAAAAACTTCTCACTCTTCTGTTTGTCTGTATGATATTTAAATGCTCAGGATTCCAAATTCTTTAGCATATTCTGATTCATTCAGTTGTGTGCAGAAACTCGAGCATTTGGCAGGGCTGAAATGTCCTTGGAATTGTCCACATGGAAGGCCAACAATGCACCATTCGGTAGACTTGACAACCGTGTACAAGATATCAGGAGAGAATGGTGTTGATTCTTGATGGATCCTATCATGAACTTATATTATCTGGATTTAACTTATTTGGATTAAGTAACCATGTACAATGTTTAGCAAAACAAACAAACAAAAAGCAAAAAAATAAAAATAAAGAAACCTTTGTACATAAAATGGCTTTACCTTGATCACAACTACCACAGGCTCTCTTGATTCAATGTAATTTCGCGGGTGCTGGAACTATTAATAGTTCCCTCTTTTTTTTTTTTTTTTTTTGGTTTGAAAGGGGAAATTTCATTTAAATTAAACTAGATTTACAAATGCAAAATAGATGATAAAAGACCCCGTATTACATGAGATGAAACCCTCTAATAAAATTAGATCTATTAGCAAATTCTGACGACGCTTTATAAGAGAAATTATGCTAGAAACTCGATAATGGAAAAGTACCTCGATACACTAAAACCGAACATATGTAAAGCTTTTTGACAAAGCCTCTACGATTGATGTATTCCTCTAATTGATTGAAAGGTAAAATCTAGTAGCATTAAGTCCACCACCTACAATGCCTAGAGGCAACTTTGACAAACATAAACACCCACCCAAACTCATATCTGGCGGATATAGAACACGTCTTGAAGGAGATGAGATAACTTCAGTTATTACAAACCAACAAGAAAAAAATAAAATTATCAATATAATTAATTACTATAATATAATCTATCTTAAATATTTTAATTAGATTATAATTGAATATTATTATTTCTTATGTGATATTATATTTTATATTTTATATATTATATATTATGACAACAAAATTATAATTATTAATATAATTATAATATTAAACATGATCATAATTTTATTATATTCTATTTCATAACTATATAATATATTATATAATAGCAGATATTATATTAATATATAAAGTATTAGAATTATAACATAAAGATAATTTTGTCAACATGAAAGTCTTCATATTTCGTTCTACAGTGTTCTTAAAATTACAACCAAACAAGTGAATCAACTTTCTTTTCCTTTCTATTTCAATACCATTCCTATTCCCGTTCCATTATCATTCAATTGCAACCAAACGCAGTCTAAGCGGTAAAAATTAACAAATCTGATAGCATATATGTAAGATATGAAGCATGCGCCGTTTTGAAATTAAACCTGTTACTTATATGCCGTTTTTACACTTAAAGCACACCAAAATCACAAACGGGACAAATATCTTATTGGTCATGATGTTCATCACTTTCAGTGAGAAGAACCATTTTGCTTTTGCTTTTGAATGTCTACTAGAAAACTATGACAAACCATGGAGCTTAATCCTAAATGTAAATCCTATATATGTTCACTTTTCAATACCTCCTTTCCTAAAGGCTCTTGTAAAAAACCAAAAAAAAAAATTCCTAAATAATTTCAAGTGAAAATATTAGAAAATTGTTATCAAGTGAGAGACACTTTCATTTTAATCTCACAAATTGGAAGTAAAATGAAGAAGATTTATAAGAAAAAGAAAATACTATCCTCTCAGACATAAGCCGAGGGAACAACATGCTGAAATAACTCTCACACGAATTCTAAACACCAATCTCAATTTGGCTCCAGATTTATAAGAGAAGCTGCATCATTATTTTCACTTTTTAAAACAACAAAAAATAAAAATTAAAAAAGCTAAAGACCATAAGACCAACTAATGTAGCCTAATATTACAAACAACTCCTCTATGTTTTCTTAACCCATACTAATTTGCGGTCTTTACCGCGGATTTCTGGATTTCCCCTTGTCCTGTCCAAAGATGTCTTGAGCAGAATTCTCGTGATTTTGTGAAGCTTGCTTTCCTTTGTTTTTGCTTGTTCTTAGCAGCTTTGTTGCCAGGCATTCTTGAGCTTTAGGCTGATTATGAGAAGATGAAGAAGAATTATCATCTTTGCAATAATTAACAGAAGACATTTTGATTTTCAAGCACAAAACACAAATAGATGTAATCAATAATCTCTCAATTGTTTGTGCAGCTTTGAGCTATACAAGAGTTGTATTTATAGACAGAAGTTTGAATATGGTTAAAACCAATATAATTTTGATTTATTTATTAGGTTGTAGAGAGAGTTTTTCAGTTGTTTCTCAAACAAATTTTAATTCAATTGTAAAGCAAATCACTCCCCATTTTCATTACTATTGCCAAGAAAATTTCACTAATTACAGGTCGAGAAGGAATATTAACCTTATACTTTTTAATTTGTCTATTAATCTGACAAAATATTAAGTTTGAATAAACATGCGTGTTGAATTTTTTTTAAAGATTTTTTAATAATTTTGCCTTGATGCTATTTCACCGTGGAGGGATTATTAATGGAATTAATGTGTACTCGGTCCACATGTAGAAATTTCACATAGTGTATTTTTTTTTTTCCTTCATTTCACATATATGGTTTTTGCATCTTTTTTTTTTTTTATCCTTAATGGATGGTGCCGATTAATCAACTGAGTCATTTGACATGGTAAAAGTTGCAGAAAATAATAATGTATATCTTTTTATACCTGTGTGGTGTCATTGTGTCAAATAGTAAGCGTTGATTGTTAAATAATAATAATAATAATACGATGAATAAATAAATAGAGTTAAACAGAAGGTATTCAACCCTTCGAAAAAAATACAGAAGGTGTTCAACAGTTGGAAAGTTTCGAACAAATGAAATGAAGCTTCAAATAAAAACGCTTGATTATCTCAATGAGTTCTTACTCTCATGCAAAGTTCAAAGTCTTATATACCGATCAAACATTGGATTATTTTTTCAATTTATGTACACATTCCTAACATTTTCTTAAGCACTTTCGATGTTCAAAATTATTCAAAATTTAATATTTATATTTCATTTACGTTTTTCTTCGTTCTTCAATTAGTAAACAAAATTTAGGTCACTTCAAGTAATTTCTGAATTTACTCACATATATGATTTGTTAACTTTGGAATTTTATTTAATTGTGTATTTCATCAAATAACGAGATAATTATAGCAAATGACCACTTCAACAAACTTGGCACTCTAAAAAATTTGAAGATCTTAGTTTTGGAGCTGCTTCTTTATAAAAACGAAACAACAAATAAAAATCGATGCGAATGGTACTTAATTTCTGTTAAATCTTCCATTAATATTCCTCTTTATTTGTTCGACTTTGACAAGTAATTACGAGAAGTTTAACAGAAAAACAACTAATCATGTATGCATAAACTTGGTAGTTAATATGTCAACACAAAACGAAATCCAAATACATATATACACACATACATGCAAATTTATATATGATCCCAACTTTGTTTATTATTGTTTTTAAAAAAAAGGTTGGCTTCCCATTTGTATAATGCTAATTTTTTACCTTCAACTTTCGGTTTTTTCTTGTTGGCAGTCTTCTTGTAAACTTACAGCTTGAGCTGGTTTGTTAGACAACCTCTACAAGAATTATCGTTTTACTGTTCATCACTGTTCTTCTTCTTCTTCTTCTTCTTCTTTTTTTTTTTTTTTTTTTTTATTCCCACAAGTCATTCGTGCAATTTGAAATGTTGATCTGTTCAACGTTTGTGGAACGACGTACGTGTTGGTTTTTAGGCTTCAAAACATGACTTTGTCCTCGTATTGATCGGACCGACGTTCATAGAATTTGACCTTTGCTTTCCTTACTTGTTGGACGAGATCTCTCTCTCTCATATATATAATTTTATTTTGCGATAAAAATGGAAACTCATATTAATCAGTTACGCGTAGCTATTTATCTATTTTTGAATATCTCCGAAACAAATATAACTTGCTCCAGGCTACATGTAAAATACATACATATATAGCGGAGTGTGTGTATATATATTAAATAAAAAGCACTCACCCTAAATACATACACACTCACAAACAAATTGATCTTTTTTTTCTGCAAACAATTTGCAGTAGTTTTGGAACTGCTTCTTCGTAAAAACGAAATAAACACAAATCAACATGAATGGTACTTAAAATCTTTTAAATCTTCCTTAAATATTTTTCTTTATTTGTTTGACTTTGACAAGAAATTACGAGGAAGTTAAACAGAAAAAGAACGCATGATATGTGCATGCACTTGATAGTTAATTTTAATGTGTCAACACTAAAAAAAAAATTCCAATTACACGGTTATATATATACATAAATATATATTACCCCACCTCTGTTTCTTATTTTTTCTTTTTTTCTTTTTTTCTTAAAGATGGCTTCCCAGTTGTATATGGCTAATTTTACCTTGAACTTTCGGTATTTTCTTTCTCGGCGGTCTTCTTTTGAATATTGTAAACTTACAGGTTGAGCTTATTAGAACACCTTTATAAAAATTATCCTTTTACAGTTCAATATTACGTACTGCTTTTTTCTTCTTTTCCACAAGTCAGTCGTTTATGCATTTTTTTATTTATATAGGCATTCTAAATTTATTTAGCAAAATCCAGAACTTTCATAGTTGTCGTGGAAGATCGTAGTTCTTTTTCTTTTTCATTATAATTGTGTTTTCTTTGTTATTTTTCCAATATTAGAACCAGAATGGGAAGGATAAAAAAAAATTATAATTTTTAGCCATTTGTATAACTCTCATTAATAACACTTAAATCTAAGGTGCTCATATTCAATTAGAACAACAAATTTGAACCCGTATTTAAAATTTTTGTGTATTTATTAATTTTGGTATATGTTTGTGTTACCGTTAGTTTAATAGGGTTTGACTTTTCTTTTTTGTTTTTTTCTTTTTAATACTGAGGTTGAAATTTTTAATTTATTTTGTTGTTGACTTAAACGAGAGATTGACACCAAAATCTTCATGACTAAACGTTTCATGGTCATAAAAAACAGTCAACAGTCGTCTTTTTAATTAGTTTTTTAATTTTATTTTATACATTGCATTTTAAAGGTATCAAAAAACCATACCTTACATTTGGACAGTTGCATCTTTATATGTTAAATTTTAAGATGCTAAATCTTACCTTCCATCAGTTAATCATCTATTTTTATCATAAAAGGCATAAATGTCCTTTAAACAAAAGAAAAAAAAAAGAAAAAATAGAATTAAATTCCATATTACAATAATAAACATATAAGTTAAAAAAATTCCCAAACAAAAAAAGCAGGATGGATTGTCTTCTACCAAAATTTAAATGGAAACATGGGGACAAATGCTTTCTTTTACAAATGAGAAAGTAGAAAAACATGAGATAGCATCAATATACATACAAGCCAAGGAAATGACTTGTCATATCTAGCTTGTTCTAATGTTTTTCATCTGGCCAGGGCTGTTTAAAAATATCGAAAAACTGAAACCAATCGAAAGAAAAGCTGAAAAAATCAATTTATTTAAACACAAAAACCAACCAAATTAGTTTGAAAACTGATTGCCCATCAATTTTTGGCGGTCGATTTTCAGAAGCAAATTTTTTAGTCGGTCGGTCATCTAACCGACCCTTCAAACATCAATGAACTTTCCTTCTTTTACCATGAAGTTAAGGTCCATCATTTGCGGGTTTTCTACTATGCTTTAATTGCAAATGATGGCTCTGAGTGGATGCTGCGGATTCAGTCAGAAAAAGCACTTTAAAGATGACTCTGATTACCTTTGTTAATGTTTCAGTTTTGAAATTTTTTTCCAATCAGACTATTCTTATGCCAACTTGTTTTACGTCTGCTTGTGTATGTTACTGTTTCTACTTTTATTTTTATTTTTTCCCTTTTCTTGGTTTGAGAGGCATCTGATTTTATCTTAAATTATGGTAACATTATATTCATCACTAGTTATTTGAGACTAAAACTCGTAGAAGTTTGACAATTTCTTTATGATGCAGAGGGCAAGGAATAAAATTTGTCCATGTTAATATAACGCTTACTTGTGATGTAATTTACTTGCTGTGATCAATTTACTTTTTTTTTTAACTTGTTATTGTGATATAATTCTAATTCCAATTTATATTAATAAAGACCATGTTATATTGCTCTTTAAACACTAAATTACTTTTAAGTATTTTGGCCAGTTGCACTAGTCAAAAACCGACCTTAATCAACCGTCATACAATCGATTGTTGTCGGTCGAACACCAACCAACTGTTTAACTATTTAGTAGGTTTTTGGTTTCACTTTCTCAAAAACAACCGCCATTGACCGGAAACCAACCGACCAAAGATCGATCAATGAACAACTTTACTTTCATCTGCAATAGATTGATGGTAGATCCTTTCCATTCTACTTGAAAATATGTACTTTTTTTATTCTACTGCAATTTAGATCTATGAAAATAGATCGATTAATGGTCGCCTATGGCTGCCAGATCTATGAAAGATGGCTGAGGACTCGGCAAATCTCATGATGACGGCAAAAGGCTCGGAAAATCTCGTGACGATTGTTGGCTGTGAGACCCAAATTGTGCCAACTCCACCATGCCGTCATCCAGATCAAGTTACTCTGGATTAGGAAAGAAAGCCATGCTCATCCAATACGAAGGAGTTTTTTTAATAACCTTTATCAAATATAAAGAGCTGGTAATATTTTTATTTTGTTATTTTGTTTTTTTCTATCTTAGGGTATCTATGTGTTTTTATTAGTCAAAATGATATAACATAAATTTAACATACAAATGTATAAATATGCAATTGTCCAAACGTAAAATATGATTTTTTATACTTTTAAAACGAGGGTATAATAATTAAAAAACATATAATGATAAAAAAAACTTTTAATCATTAGACAAAACTCCTTGCAATATGACTTATTTAAGGAGTACTTAAATAGGACGTTACTCCAAGCACCATAATTAATATAATGCGGGTAAAATCTGTTATACTTTGAGATCCGCCATCTCAACACTAGAGATGTTAAATGGGCGGGCCCGGTTTAGTCTATTTAATTTAGGCCCAAACGTGACTTTTGTTAAGTCTGGGCTTGTCCATTTATTTATCATATCATGCTAGACCTGACTCTGTTAATTTTGGTAGCATCAAGCCCAGCCAATAAATGGGCATTGCCTATAAAGTGCTAGGGCCGTGCTTATACCCGTATCGATGTTAGTGTTTTTTTGTTGTACTTTTAACCTTAATGTGTCTTTCTTCTACTTAATAAATTTGCAAAAAAATAAAAATAAAAACACTCAATCATAACAAAAGAAAGTGCATGATTAATAAAAAAATCTTTTTTTGAGGAAAACAACATTATAGTATTTTGAAACGGTATGGTTTCTATAACGTAGTCTTTCATATAAATCAAAGAAGGTAAGTATAAATTTGAAGTGACAATTTACAAACAATAAAGAATCTTTTTGATCTTTTTTCTTTTTTAATCAAACCTATTAGAAATTTAATACTTCTTTATAAAAAAAATATTTATAAAAATATAAAATATATTAGTAAAATTAGTTTTAAATTGCATATTTTAATCGTAGTTATAACTAAACCTCAATTGTGCTTTTAGCATGTGACGCCAATGTAACTCGAAGGAAAGTGTTTTTTTCTTCGGGTGAGATTTCCATATTGCAGGTCCTAAGGGAGGGTTTGCAGCAGATTTATTCCTCTAGTAATGCTCGTTACTGTGTCAATGAAGTTGAGGAACATACTGAGCTATATAAATCTGAGTTATGTTCTCCTCATCAGAAGTCTTATGCGGCATTGAAACCATTATTCAAGAATGAGACTGTTCATGAAGAAGGCAACGATGAGGAATGCATTATATGTTGGAATTAAAACATTAAATGCAGCGGAAGGAACGGATCGTTGAGAAACAAAAATTTTCTGAAAACTTTGTTTTATCGGGAATAGATATATAATTTTAATTACAGAAAGTTTTAGGAATTTTTTACTAACCTTTTGAAGACTATCAGGGTATCCTAGCTTTCCTCTTTGACACCACGATCTTCCAAACCAGGCCTCCACACCAATGGAAAGACGAGTGGGCGTCAAACTGCAAGAATGAATTATCCTCACACTTTTCTGAATCTGCTATGTACTCAACACATGAGATAGCAGACCTTTTTCTTTAGAGAAAAACTCTCAGTTTTTCTCTCTAAAAATTCCCTTTTTATAACTGAACCATTAGTCATTTTTCTTTCCCTTTTCTTTTCCTTTCCTTTTTCTTCTTTTCTTTCTTTTCCCGTTTGTTTCTCCGAATCCTTATATGGATTCCACACACATATGCACATGTATATAAAGGTGAAGAAAAAAGAAACTTGCCTCTCTTCTTTTTTTTTTTTTTTTTTTTGACTTTGACTTTGACTTTGACTTTGACCGAGACAAGTCATTAATGTATATATGTGTGTGTGGTTGTGGGGAAAGCGTGAAACTTGGTTCACGGCTTTCCCTTTTTTTTTTTTTTTTATAAATATTATATTAATATATATATATATATTAATATATTATAAAATCTTATATATATATAAAAGGATTTGGTTCAAAACCATATATATATATATATATATATATATATATATATAAATATAAATTCAAAAATAAATCACATTTATTTAAGAATAAATTTTAACAATAATCAATTAATCAACTAATGCTCAGTTAAATGTGATAACATTTATCACTTTACATTATGTGTCACAGAGAACATTTTTTCTGTGTCACGTTAATAATTCAAGTGTGAAAAATTAATTCAGAATTCAAAAATTCTGAATTATACATGTATAATTCATTCTATGCAAATTCCAATATAGTGTTACAGAGGTGGTATTGGGGACCTATGGACCTATAACCCAAGCTCCAATAAATTTGACATTTAATCAAACTCTTTAATTAATGTGCCAAATTTATTAGTTTCAGTGTTACTCCACTAAAAACCTGAAACTGAACTCTTGAGATTATAGTAGAATTACTCAAAGAAAATAAACGAGTAGTCCATTGATATAATCATTACATATAAGTCAGTCCTCCATAAATAGTTCATAATAAGAGCTAGGTTCAATTTCCGTTTACCTCTCTTATTACCTCTTTATCCTTGAGTTCCAATAATTCTCTAATGAACAATTAATTCATAATCTTATTATGAACGAGCGCTCTATTGTTCAAACCTTGAATTATCACTCAAGAGAACTATTTTTCTAACTTCCATAGGGAAGGAATGGATTCCATATCTGTATAATATTATTCCCAGCCATTTATTACTTTATGTTTCCAAGATGCTAAGTTACAATCTGTGCTTAGACAAATCTTACCATGCAAGTCAAAAAACATAATGTAATAAATAGGAGTCTAATAAATACTCAGGATTAAGACTGTCAAATATATGATCATCATAGTGATAAATTTGAATACTCTATTTGTAACGGATGATTATTAGAGATTCATAATTTATCTGGTCCAGTCCTATATAATCTCATTATATAAAGTACCTCCAACCCAATGTCTCTACATTAATAGTCCGGATAATGACTATTTCATTTTAGATGAGATTGGACCGTACTTGTAATTTTTAATTAAAGATCCCAAACTTTAATTAATTATTACGGACTATTTAGATTATTATCTATAAATTTTATCCCCAAGCAAATAACACTTATATGCTAAATTTATAGTCACATAAATAATCATGGAATTTTCTTGATGTTTATAAATGTATTCATAATACATATAATCAACCAAAATAATAATAAATGTCATTTTATTTATTTATTAACAATATGTACAATGTCACAGCTTTTAGGGCACCAAACCCAACAATCTCCCACTTGCCCTAAAGCAGGTGAGACATGTCTCTAAGACCTAAGCCTTCCAAGTGTCCCTCAAAGCTCTTTACAGGTAACGTCTTGGTGAAAGGGTCGGCAAGGTTGTTTTCCGACGCTATCTTCACAACTTCCACATCGCCTCGATGCACTATCTCTCTAATCAAATGATATTTTCTTTCTATATGCTTTCCTCTTTTGTGGCTTCTAGGTTCTCTTGAATTTGCCACTGCACCACTGTTGTCACAATACAGTATGAGTGGTTTATCCATGTCTGGAACTACTTCCAAATCATTTAAGAACTTACGGAGCCAAACAGCTTCTTTAGCTGCTTCACAAGCAGCCACATATTCTGCTTCCATAGTTGAATCAGCAATACAAGATTGTTTGATGCTTCTCCAAACTATGGCTCCACCACCAAAAGTAAACACTGATCCAGACGTAGATTTACGTGTGTCTTTGTCTGATTGAAAATCAGAATCAGTGTATCCAATGGGAATCAAATTCTCACCAGAATAAACTAGCATATAGTTTCTCGTTCTCCTAAGATACTTGAGAATATGTTTAACCGCTACCCAATGATCTAATCCTGGGTTGGATTGATACCGACTGACTATACCCACCGCATAGCAAATGTCAGGTCTTGTACACAACATGGCATACATTAGACTTCCTACTGCAGATGCATAGGGTACCCGTCTCATATTTTCTTCCTCTTGAGGTGTCTTAGGACACTGCTCTTTTGAAAGATAAACTCCATGACGTGTAGGCAAATTACCTTTCTTAGAGTTCTGCATCGAAAATCTGATAAGCACCTTATCAATATACGATGCCTGAGACAGCGCCAATAGTTTGTTCTTGCGATCTCTTATGAGTTGGATTCCAAGAACATAACTTGCTTCTCCTAAATCTTTCATTTGGAAATTGTTGGCGAGCCATTTCTTTACATCAGATAATACGCCTACATCATTCCCAATGAGTAGGATATCATCTACATAAAGAACCAAGAAGACCACCTTCTTTTCTTTGATGTACTTGTAAACACAAGGTTCATCAATATTTTGATCGAAACCATAAGATTTGATCGCTTCATCAAATCTCAAGTTCCAAGATCTTGAAGCTTGCTTGAGTCCATAGATGGACCTCTGCAACTTGCAAACTTTTTGCTCTTGACCTTTAACTACAAACCCTTCTGGTTGCACCATATAGATGCTTTCCTCAAGATAGCCATTCAAAAAGGCAGTCTTGATATCCATTTGCCATATCTCATAATCAAGACAAGTAGCAATGGATAAAAGAATCCGAATGGATTTAAGCATAGCTACAGGCGAGAAAGTTTCTTCATAGTCAACTCCCTCTTTTTGGGTGTAACCCTTTGCCACAAGCCTAGCTTTGAAAGTCTCAACTTTCCCATCCACTCCTCTTTTCTTCTTGTAAATCCATTTGCACCCTATGGGTTTTATCCCTTCAGGTAGGTCTACAAGATCCCAGACTGAATTGGAGTACATTGACTCCATTTCAAGGTTCATAGCCTCCAGCCATTTTTCCTTCTCAGAAACTTCCATTGCATCATGATATGTCAATGGATCATCTTCACCATTATCAGAGATAGCAACATTTGCTTCTCCAAGTTCCCTGTAGCGAGCAGGTGGTCTCACAACCCTCCCACTACGTCGAGGTGGTATGACATTCTGATAGGAAGATGTGGCCTCCTCATTTTGTCCTTCGACAACAGTTGTCGATTGCGGTCTGATCTGATCAGAAAGTAACTCTTCAAGTACAATTTTGCTACGAGGTTTATAGTTTGTCATATAATCATTCTCGAGAAAAGTGGCATTTGTCGATACAAATACTTTCTTATCCTGTGGACTATAAAACAAACCTCCCCTCGTTCCCTTTGGGTATCCCACAAATAAGCATACTTCAGAACGTGGTTCCAACTTCCCAGTCTTACCTTTCAGCACATGTGCTGGACACCCCCATATACGGATATGTCGCATACTAGGTTTGCGACCATTCCATAACTCTAGAGGTGTTTTTGAAATAGACTTAGATGGAACTATGTTTAGAAGATATACTGCAGTTTGTAGTGCATATCCCCAAAATGAAGTGGGTAATGATGAGTAGCTAAGCATGGATCTCACCATATCAAGCAACGTTCTATTTCTTCTCTCTGCAACACCATTTTGTTGTGGTGTTCCAGGTGCGGTGAGTTGTGATAGAATACCATGTTCTATCATATAATCCTTGAATTCAGTATCAAGGTATTCTCCTCCTCGATCAGATCGAAGACTCTTCACCGTCTTACCTAATTGCTTTTCAGCTTCCGCTTGGAATTCTTTGAACTTTCCAAAAGTTTCAGATTTCCTTTGCATTAGGTATATGTAACCATACCTTGAATAATCGTCAATAAATGTGACAAAATATTCGTAACCACCACGAGCTTGTACATTCATTGGACCACAGACGTCTGAATGTATTAGCTCAAGTGGTTCCTTGGCCCTTTCGCCTTTTGCAGAGAAAGGCCTCTTAGTCATTTTACCTTCAAGACAAGATTCACAAACTGGAAGAAAACTAACTTTTAGCTCTTTTAAAGGACCCTCCTTTACCAGTCTGTTAATTCTGTCAAGGTTGACATGACCTAATCTAAGGTGCCATAGGTATGTTTCATTATTAGAAGAAATCTTTTGCTTCTTGGGTTTAGGTTGTTCAACTTTGAACATTTCAGTATTGAGCAGTGCTTTTTCGTTGGGCCTTAAGGTGTAAAGCCCATTTTCCAGATGCGCAGAACAAATATCCAAACCATTTCTAGAAATATTAACATAATTATTATTAAAAGAAACATTAAACATTTGTTCAAACAACCTGGAAACAGAAATCAAATTTCTACGAAAACAAGGAATGTAATAAACATTGTCTAAAATTAAAAACTTATTTCTAAAATAAAGTTTAACAACTCCCACTGCTCTTGCCGAAACAACCTCTCCCGTTCCCACTCTCATCGTTTGTTCCCCGTCGGAAAGCTCCCTTGAAGAACTAAGCATCTGCAAAGAAGAACAAACATGGTTAGTTGCCCCTGAATCAATTATCCAAGGTGAAGTATCATCTTCAACTAAACAAGCTTCTAAAACGAGTAAATCTGATTTACCGTTGTTCTTCTTTTCTTTGAGCTCCTGAAGATACTTCTTGCAGTTTCTCTTCCAGTGCCCAACTACGCCGCAGTGGAAACATTTTCCTTTAGGCTTCTTTTGGTTGGAGCTCCTTTTGTTGTTGTTGCTTTTGTTCTTCTTAGGTTGCCCTCCATTCTTAGACTTACCACTTCCTTCAGTCCCCTTCCTCTTCTTATTCTTTTGGGCAGAAGAGGAGGGTTGAGCTTCCGCAACATTTGCCTCAGCTTCTTTAGTCTTTTCTTTCGAAATGGACTCGAAGGTTTGAAGCTCATTAAGCAACTCAGTCATGTTATATTTCAGCTTGTTCATGAAATAGTTGCTTTTGAACTGAAGGAACGCAGGGGAGAGGGTTTCTAAAATCATCCCCACCTGTGTGGCTTCATCTATCATGGCCTCGTTGACCTCGGCCTCATGGAGATAGTTAACGATGTTGAGAACATGTTCTCTGACCGAAATCCCTGCCTTCATTTTTGCATTCATTACTGCCTTAACGGCTTCGTGGCGTGCCTTTTCAGAAGGTTTAACAAATATGTCTTGCAGAGACTACATTATCTCATAAGCGGTCTCCATGCTTTCGTGCTTCATCCTAAGCACGTCAGACATCCCAGCCAAAAGAAAACAGCGGGCCTTATTATTTGCCGCGATCCAACGATCATATGCTTCCCGTACATTACGAGGAGCATTGGAAGCAGGTTCTGGAGGACATTCCTCCGTCAGGACAAACTTGTAACTTTCGCAAATTAGTACAATGTTCATGTTACTCTTCCACTTGACAAAATTATCTCCGGTTAATTTTTCATTTGAGAGAATTGCGATGATTGGATTAGACATTGTCGCTGTAATAAATAAATAAAATAGCATAAATTAAAATGGTTGCATAAACATCATAAATGTTTTGGAATAGTAAACGTGATGCATGATGCGTATGAAAAACACAAAAAATATTTTACTAATTCCACGATTATTCAATTTTAATAAATAAAGTGCCGCCGTAGGGTAGGTCAAATTATTTATGAATTGAATTGAGACATTCTCAATTAATAAATATATTCAAAATATCTCATATTTTCTATATTTATTAATAATTGTTTATTTTGGTCAAGATATAATTAACAATTTAATTATATCTTTATGAGTGTAAGCCACTATTTTGGATTTTAACAACTTAACTCAAAATTGCCGTCGTAGGGTAGGTCAATTTTTAAATACATTATAAAATCCTATCTTAAGGAAGCCAACCTTGATATTGATTTAAATGGACACCCTCCGTATGGAGGACGAAATCAAAGCGTCGCGAGGCGCCACCTAAATCTCACGGTGTTGTACTAATAGTGGAGACCGCAGGTTATATTATCATATTACCTTCTCCCACTCATTATTTTAGAAGATGTGTTTTATCTTATAAAACATCATATGTTTCATAATTCTAGTAGATAAAAATAATTTTTAATTACTAGATTATATTATGTGTTAATAGAATCTCATTCTATTTACACTTAAATAAATTACCAGATTTTCTAAAAATCTAAATTTATTATGAATTATCTAAGTCACCAAATATTAAACAATTTAAAATTAGATAACTTAGAATTAATGTGAATTTTACCAAGTCTCAACTGTTAAAACTAAATTCACATTATTTGGTTGATTAATAAATTAAGTTTCTATAAAACCAACCCAATTAATTTAATCTTATTAAATTAATGCTAACACATATTAATTCATTTTATAAACTCCTTTATAAAAATAATATGCTAAGCATATGCATGTCATGTTACAATAACTATAAGTGGGCACTTTCCTAGATGACATGTTATCATGCATGAACATGTTATCACAATCATCACATAAAAATAAAAATGAAAATAAACAATGAATTTTTTGACCGGGTCCTTTTGGATAATTAAAATTACAACCCAAAGAATAAAAATAAAAAAAAATAAAATTACAGGGGTCTTCTTGTAATTTATACATAATTCCCTGCTCCAATTTTGTGGTCTTCATCAAATGGTTTATTGTGCAACAATTTGCTGGATTGCCTTTGAAATCTGATAGGCCCACAGTTCTCAACTGGGCCAAAAAATCCAATGGACATCTTTTTCTTCATCGCTCCACGTGTAGCAAGTGAAAGAGAGGAGAGAAGAAAAAATAATGATAATAAATTACAAAAAGCCTATACCCCTTTATGGGTTTACACAGATTGATCTAATCAAACTGAAAATAAAAATTATTAATCCAAAAGGACCATATAATTAACGATCAAAAATCCTTTCATTAAACAACCATTCATCACATGAATAAAAATTAATAAAGATGCAAAGTGCCCACAAACATGCATCAAAAACATGATATCATCAAAATAAAATCATGTTTAATTAAAATTATATATGCTATAACCCGCTCTGATGCCATTTGTTGGAATTAAAACATTAAATGCAGCGGAAGGAACGGATCGTTGAGAAACAAAAATTTTCTGAAAACTTTGTTTTATCGGGAATAGATATATAATTTTAATTACAGAAAGCTTTATGAATTTTTTACTAACCTTTTGAAGACTATCAGGGTATCCTAGCTTTCCTCTTTGACACCACGATCTTCCAAACCAGGCCTCCACACCAATGGAAAGACGAGTGGGCGTCAAACTGCAAGAATGAATTATCCTCACACTTTTCTGAATCTGCTATGTACTCAACACATGAGATAGCAGACCTTTTTCTTCAGAGAAGAACTCTCAGTTTTTCTCTCTAAAAATTATATGAAAAAATTACTGAGATAACTGTTATCTCTTCCTTTTTATAACTGAGCCATTAGTCATTTTTCTTTCCCTTTTCTTTTCCTTTCCTTTTTCTTCTTTTCTTTCTTTTCCCGTTTGTTTCTCCGAATCCTTATATGGATTCCACACACATATGCACATGTATATAAAGGTGAAGAAAAAAGAAACTTGCCTTTTTTTTTTTTTTTTTTTTTTTTTTTTTTTGACTTTGACTTTGACTTTGACCGAGACAAGTCATTAATGTATATATGTGTGTGTGGTTGTGGGGAAAGCGTGAAACTTGGTTCACGGCTTTCCCTTTTTTTTTTTTTTTTTTTTATAAATATTATATTAATATATATATATATATTAATATATTATAAAATCTTATATATATATAAAAGGATTTGGTTCAAAACCATATATATATATATATATATATATATAAATATATATATCCAAATATAAATTCAAAAATAAATCACATTTATTTAAGAATAGATTTTAACAATAATCAATTAATCAACTAATGCTCAGTTAAATGTGATAACATTTATCACTTTACATTATGTGTCACAGAGAACATTTTTTCTGTGTCACGTTAATAATTCAAGTGTGAAAAATTAATTCAGAATTCAAAAATTCTGAATTATACATGTATAATTCATTCTATGCAAATTCCAATATAGTGTTACAGAGGTGGTATTGGGGACCTATGGACCTATAACCCAAGCTCCAATAAATTTGACATTTAATCAAACTCTTTAATTAATGTGCCAAATTTATTAGTTTCAGTGTTACTCCACTAAAAACCTGAAACTGAACTCTTGAGATTATAGTAGAATTACTCAAAGAAAATAAACGAGTAGTCCATTGATATAATCATTACATATAAGTCAGTCCTCCATAAATAGTTCATAATAAGAGCTAGGTTCAATTTCCGTTTACCTCTCTTATTACCTCTTTATCCTTGAGTTCCAATAATTCTCTAATGAACAATTAATTCATAATCTTATTATGAACGAGCGCTCTATTGTTCAAACCTTGAATTATCACTCAAGAGAACTATTTTTCTAACTTCCATAGGGAAGGAATGGATTCCATATCTGTATAATATTATTCCCAGCCATTTATTACTTTATGTTTCCAAGATGCTAAGTTACAATCTGTGCTTAGACAAATCTTACCATGCAAGTCAAAAAACATAATGTAATAAATAGGAGTCTAATAAATACTCAGGATTAAGACTGTCAAATATATGATCATCATAGTGATAAATTTGAATACTCTATTTGTAACGGATGATTATTAGAGATTCATAATTTATCTGGTCCAGTCCTATATAATCTCATTATATAAAGTACCTCCAACCCAATGTCTCTACATTAATAGTCCGGATAATGACTATTTCATTTTAGATGAGATTGGACCGTACTTGTAATTTTTAATTAAAGATCCCAAACTTTAATTAATTATTACGGACTATTTAGATTATTATCTATAAATTTTATCCCCAAGCAAATAACACTTATATGCTAAATTTATAGTCACATAAATAATCATGGAATTTTCTTGATGTTTATAAATGTATTCATAATACATATAATCAACCAAAATAATAATAAATGTCATTTTATTTATTTATTAACAATATGTACAATGTCACAGCTTTTAGGGCACCAAACCCAACATTATAGTAGGTGATAGAACTGACAAAACCGTTGGA
Organism: Artocarpus heterophyllus; assembly: GCA_025403435.1. NCBI lineage: Eukaryota > Viridiplantae > Streptophyta > Magnoliopsida > Rosales > Moraceae > Artocarpus > Artocarpus heterophyllus. The sequence continues at coordinate 11,459,783 of CM046335.1, forward strand.
GATGGAGCTGAGGACATTCCCGATGTAGAAGGATTTACATGCAGTAATAAAATGAGAGACTTTTTAGCAGGAGTTCACAGAATTAAGAAGACTGATTATTGCGGGCAATTGACAACTCTTGTTGACAGTATCACTGCCGTTCAAAAAGTTCTTCCTCTTCAAAAGCTGTTGAGTATGGAACTGCCGTAAATAGAGGGATTCATATAGTTGTTCAAGCTCTGTTTAAACATTGCTTAATAGATATATTAATGTAAGTAAAAGGAAACGTGAAAACATTAGTAGGCCGCTTTCTGATTTGCCTGTCCTTAGAAACCAGACTCATCATTCACCTACCTGAGATGCATTATGGGAGGATGTAGTTAAGCTTCTATGCTGTCATATACACGGTCCATCGTGAATTGGATAGTGTTTAACGTACTATATAGAAAGTGTTTGATGACTTGGACCAGAATTGTTTATAACTCTGTTAAAAGTCCAGTGTTTAGAATGGTATTGACATCAGTTCACCTCGATTAAGCAGAAATTTAATTGGGTTAAGATTGCCCAACATAGCAGACAAAATGTGACAGGGTCACAGGAAAGATAAAACAAGGAACAGGCTAACTAGGAAACATATTTATCACAGTCCACAGAATGGAAAATATTCCTTTTAATTTAGCATCTTATGCTGGAGAGTTAAGATACCCGGTTCTAGCTGGCGGCACTAAATCATTTGCATGCACACGAGCACGCGCACACACATACATGTTAAAGTGATCACCGAGACTTGTTTTTCATTTTTAGGTCATTGGGCAATTTAACCTTGGATTCATTATTGGGAAGCTAGACAAAGATCTATCTATTGTGGATCAGGTAATTGACATCCATGCTTCTGAATTCTTTTAAAATCAATGTTCTGTCATTTTTGCCTTTTTAGTAGTGCACATATCTAGATGGTTTCCTTTTCAAATTTCTTTATTGTGGTAATGAAATTTAATCATATTTCAGCATGCTGCCGATGAAAAATACAATTTTGAGCGTTTATAACAATCAACTATCTTAAACCTGCAGCCTTTGCTTTGGTAAGCGTGAATTCTTAGTTAGCTGCATTAAAAATCCTTGAATTACTCGTTACATAGGCTACTGATTGGGGGGTCCTCAATTTTTTAAAAAGAATAAACTTGAAAAAAATGAGAATAACTTTTCGTGTGTGCTAAAATCGTGTTCTTGACAAAATAGTTTTTTGAAAGTTTATTTTATTTTTTGTCTTCTGATGATGGAAAGATCTCTCAGATGTTCTGAACTTTGCAATTTTAACTGTAGACCATTAAGGTTTGGAGTTATCTCCTGGAGAAGAAGTAGTAGTCTCCATGCACTTGGATATATTTAGGTGCCAACTCTCTCACACTCTAATATGTATGTGATTCTGGTTATCTTTCTAATCTCTGAAGACCTTTGGAGCTGTTACTATTTTGTAGACTTCGCGTAACTTAAATGTCGAGTCTAATTACCCAAATCATACTGTGTTTCTATTTGAACTTTGTCATCTTGACATGCTTTTGAGGTGTTGTTATTTGTTTTTGATGGCTATAAAGGATTCTGCATAACTTCTATACTGGTTTACTTCACATTGTTATAATTATATATATATTTAGTGAATCTGGAGTTTGCATACAGTATCGAATTCATAGATTGGCAGAAGGTTTTTTGCTTCACTGCTTGTTCTTTTTTGTTCTTCTTCTTTTTAATTTTTGATTATTCACTTATTGATATTGTTACGAAAAAATAGTGAGATAGAAACAAAGAACAAGAACACACACAAAGCAAACAATCCCAATTATAGACCTTGCAGATTGGATCATCCATATAATAAACAAAAAGAAACTCTAGATATTTAATATCTTTAGATCTTTATTCTAGTGATTGTTCGTTAGATATCTTACAACTAGAATCCTCTTTTTCTGAGCCAATTCCTTCACCATCGCAAGTCCTAGTTAGATTCAGAGATGATATACTCTTTAGTTACTGAGAGAACCTAAGTACTCTCTTTTAGATCAAGGAAACAACTCTCGATATCTTTTTTCCATGTGGGAGTGAAACAATCAATCTATTGATATTGGAAGACCCAAAAATTCTTTAACAACTCATACCATCATCTTGTCAGGAACATTATTACTTTGCCTGACATTAAAGATTTTGCATTATGGTTTTGTTCAACGGAAGTGAAGGACTTGATTTCTACTCTAGCTGATTATCATGGGGAATGCTCAATGATCGGTTGTTATGGAATGGACACTGCTGATTCTGTTTGCCCGCCAAGAGTCCGCGCTATACTGGCGTCACGCGCATTCAGATCATCTGTCGTGATTGGGGATGCTCTTGGAACAACTGAGATGCAGAAGGTTGTAACACAATTATATGATTGAATTTTCCATGAATATTCTGTTCTTCCTTCTCTTTCAGAAAAGAGAGAAAAAACTTCTCACACTTCTGTTTGTCTACATGATATATAAATGCTCAGGATTCCAAATTCTTTTGCATATTCTTTTGTCTACATGATATATCAATGCTTAATAAGAGAAATTATGCTAGAAACTTGATAATGGGAAAGTACCTTGGTACACTAAAATCGAGCACATGTAAAGCTTTTTCACAAAGCCCCTACGATTGATGTATTCTTCTAATTGATTGAAGGGTAAAACCTAGTAGCATTAAGTCCCCCACCTACAATGCCTGGAGGCAACTCTGACAAACATAAACACCCACCCAAACTCATATCTGGTGGATATAGAACACGTCTTGAAGGAGGAGGGATAACTTATGTTATTACAAGCCAACAAGAAAAAAATAAAATTATCAATATAATTAATTACTACAATATAATCTATCTTAAATATTTTAATTAGATTATAATTGAATATTATTATTTCTTATGTGATATTTATTTTATATTTTATATATTATGTGAATATTATTTCTTATGTGACAACAAAAATATAATTATTAATATAAAACATTATCATAATATTATTATATTCTATTTCATAACTATATAATATATTATATAACAACATATATTATATTAATATATAAAATATTCAAATTATAACATAAGGATAATTTTGTCAACATGAAAGTCTTCATATTTCATTCTACAGTATTCTTAAAATTACAACCAAACAAGTGAATCAACTTTCTTTTCCCTTCTATTTCAATACCATTCCTATTCCCATTACCATTATCATTCAATTGCAACCAAACGCTGTCTAGGCGGTAAAAATTAACAAATCTGATAGCACATATGTAAGATATGAAGCATGCGCCGTTTTGAAATAAAACCTGCTACTTATATGCCGTTTTTTCACTTAAAGTACACCAAAATCACAAACGGGACAGATATCTTATTGGTCATGATGTTCATCATTTTCAGTGAGAAGAACCATTTTGCTTTTGCTTTTGAATTTCTACTAGAAAACTATGACAAACCATGGAGCTTAACCCTAAATGTAAATCTTATATAAATTCAAGTGAAAATATTAGAAAATTGTTATCAAGTGAGAGACACTTTCATTTTAATCTCACAAATTGGAAGTAAAATGAAAAAGCTTTATAAGAAAAAGAAAATACTATCCTCTCGGACATAAGCCAAGGGAACAATATACAGAAAATAACTCTCACACGGATTCTAAACACCAATCTCAATTTGGCTCCAGATTTATAAGAGAAGCTGCATCAATATTTTCACTTTTTTAAACAACAAAAATTAAAAATTAAAAAAGCTAAAGACCATAAGACTAACTGATGCAGCCTAATATTACAAACAACTCCTCTGTGTTTTCTTAACCCATACTAACCTGCGGTCTTTAGCGCGGATTTCCCCTTGTCCTGTCCAAATATGTCTTGAGCAGAATTCTCGTGATTTTGTGAAACTTGCTTTCCTTTGTTTTTGCATGTTTTTGCCAGCTCTGTTGCTAGGCATTCTTGAGCTTTAGGCTGATTATGAGAAGATGAAGAAGAATTATCATCTTTGTAATAATTATCAGAAGACATTTTGTTTTTCAAGGACAAAACACAAATATATGTAATCAATAATCTCTCAATTGTTTGTGCGGCTTTAAGCTATACAAGAGTTGTATTTATAGATAGAAGTTTGAATATGGTTAAAACAAATTTAATTTTGATTTATTTATTAGGTTGGAAAGAAAGTTTTTCAGTTGCTTCTCAAAGAAATTTTAATTCAACTGTAAAGGAAATCCCTCCCCATTATCATTAAAATTGCCAAGAAAATTTCACTAATTACAGGTCGAGAAGCAATATTAACCTTATACTTTTTAATTTTTCTACTAATCTGACAAAATATGTTGTAGGGCAATCTGTTATTCCAATATTAAGTTTGAATAAACATTCGTGTTGAATTTTATTTAAGATGTTTTAATCATTTTGCCTTGATGCTATTTCACCGTGGAGGGATTATTAATGGAAATTAACGTGTACTCCGTCCACATAAAGAAATTTCACATAGTGTTTTTTTTTTCTCTTTAATTTCACATATATGGATTTTGCATCTTCTTTTTTTTTTATCCTTAATGGATGGTGCCGATTAATCAACTGAGTCATTTGACATGGTAAAGTTGCAGAAAATAATAATGTATATCTTTTTATACCTGTGTTGTGTCAATGTGTCTAATAGTAAGCGTTCATTGTAAAATAATATTAATAATAATACGATGAATAAATAAGTAGAGTTAAACAGAAGGTATTCAACCCTTCGAAAAAATACGGAAGGTGTTTAACAGTTGGAAAGTTTCGAACAAATGAAATGAATCTTCAAATGAAAACGCTTGATCATCTCAATGAGTTCTTACTCTCATGCAAAGTTCAAAGTCTTATGTACCGATCAAACTTTGAATTATTATTTCAATTTATGTACACATTCCTAACATTTTCGTAAGCACCTTCAATGTTCAAACTTATTCAATATTTAATATTTATATTTCATTTACATTTTTCTTCGTTCCTCTATTTGTAAACAAAATTTAGGTCACTTGGAGTAATTTCTGAATTTACGTACATATATGATTTGTTAACTTTGAAATTTTATTTAATTGTGTATTTCATCAAATAACGAGATAATTATAGCAAATATGACGACTTCAACAAACTTGGCACTCTAACAAATTTGAAGATCTTAGTTTTGGAACTGCTTCTTCATAAACACGAAACAACAAATAAAAATCAATATGAGTGGTACTTAAAATCTTTTAAATCTTCCTTAAATATGTTTCTTTATTTGTTTGACTTTGACAAGAAATTACGAGGAAGTTAAACAGAAAAAAAACGCATGATATGTGCATGCACTTGATAGTTAATTTTAATGTGTCAACACTAAAAAAAATTCCAATTACACGGTTATATATATACATAAATATATATTACCCCACCTCTATTTCTTATTTTTTCTTTTTTTTTTTTCTTAAAGATGGCTTCCCAGTTGTATATGGCTAATTTTACCTTGAACTTTCGGTATTTTCTTTCTCGGCGGTCTTCTTTTGAATATTGTAAACTTGCAGGTTGAGCTTATTAGACCACCTGTATGAAAATTATCCTTTTACAGTTCAATATTACGTACTGCTTTTTTCTTCTTTTCCACAAGTCAGTCGTTTATGCATTTGAATTTCTCTGTTCAACGTTTGTGGAACGTGTTGGTTTCCAGTCTTCAAAACATGAAATTCCAGACTTTTTCTTCGTATTGATCGGACGAGAGAACACTCTCTTCTCCAATTGTTTGACCTTTGATCGTGTGTGTATATATATATAATATGCCATAAAAATCGGAAACTTATGTTAATCAGTTAACGCGTTTTAACTAATTTTTTGGATAATTTCAAAACAAGTAAGATTCAGCAAAGCTTATCTAGCTACCACGAATTCCATTTGATGCTACATACATAAAATCATGCTTGTAATTTAGATCAAATAAAAACATTCTCCCTAAATACATCCATACATACATATTCTAATTGACTTTTTTTTAAAAAAAATAAATAAATAAATTCATATTCACGTCATTTTGAAAATGTAAAATCAGATCAAAGTAAATACACTCGCATTTATGTTTCTGTTCCTTGACGCAAAACCGATTATAATGAAGTATAACATCCTATTACTATTGTGAACTGAAACAAAACTATAAGAAACCGTTTAGAAATTTCCTGAATGGTTTTGGAAATTACATGAAAATTATAGGTTTCTTGTTCTCATAACTATTTACGATCCAGGGAAGAGGGCTTCTACGCATTATAAATATGCTTGATTACATATATTGTCATTTCAGAAAAACAAAAACAAGCTCTATTGTGGTTCATCAATTTCCAAAAATGTCTTCAAACAATAATGGTTCATCTTCTCAAAATTCTGCTCAAGCCTGCTTGGGGGTCAATTTGCCAAGAACAAGTGGTCATGGAAACAACAAGAGCGACCAGCAACCCTCGGCCAGGTCCATCCTTGCACAGGACAAGAAACAGAAATCAACATACAAGAAGGGAAAATAAGGGGTTATAAATGAACAATATATCAGTTTCTTTTTTGTGTATTCTTTTATACATAGTTCGTCTCCGATTGCATCTGATTTAGCTTTTCTCTTTTATACATTATTTTCTTTGTATACATGTACATACACGCATACATATTATGCATATGTATGTGTGTTTATAGATTTCCATATTTAAGTGTATGTGTAGATTTTCTATTATAATGATCGGAGTGGGGAAAGTAATTATTTGTTTGTCCGTTTAGACATATATGTTAGTCGCCTAAATTTGATTATGAATAAATAAGAATAATATTTGTAATTTAACATTTGTACGATTTTTCATTTTTATTAAATACATGCATGCATTCTTATTTATGTATTGTGAATTTACTAGCACGACATGTTATTTATGGTCTTTCATAATTTGAGAATATGATTAAGAGACTAGAAAAAAAAAAACAAACAAAAAGATTTAGAAATTATTTTGTACGTCATTGCCGAGACGAAGAAGAAGATGATGATTTAAATAGGGTAGGATTAATTTAAAGGATACCAAACTTGTGACGACATCGGATAATTAAGCTGTAAACAAAGGAATTTTTTTTTTTTTTGGTGTAAACCGCAGCAAGTACTTAGAGAAGATCATGACGGGTCATTTGTAAAGGAAACTACAAACTACAAGTCGTTATAGCATTAAACGACAATTATAGATTAAACGATGAATTTTTCTACCTACGTGTCTTTTTCATGTTTATTTGGAAGTACTTTAGATAAAGCACGCCAAAGCTTGACGTCTTTATGATATGAACGATAAAAAACTTTGTCCTCGAAAAAAATAAAATAAAGCAAAATCCGATTGATTAATGAGATAGGGTAGACGACAACGAATATGTTTTTTTTTTTTTTTGTAAGACAATGTACTTATCAAAGAATGACAAATATATATGCTATGAATAACGTCTTTTATTAATAACAAAAATCACTGGTGTTATTTGATCTTCTCACATAGATGAAAGGAAACATGTAAGATATAAATGACGTGTGGTTCATTTTGAAGAAAGCCATTTTTTATTTATATAGGCATTCTAAATTTATTTAGCAAAATCCAGAACTTTCAAATTTGTCGTGGAAGATCGTAGTTCTTTTTCTTTTTCATTATAATTGTGTTTTCTTTGTTATTTTTCCAATATTAGAACCAGAATGGGAAGGATAAAAAAAAAATTATAATTTTTAGCCATTTGTATAACTCTCATTAATAACACTGTAAATCTAAGGTGCTCATATTCAATTAGAACAACAAATTTGAACCCGTATTTAAAATTTTTGTGCATTTATTAATTTTGGTGTATGTTTGTGTTACCGTTAGCTTAATAGGGTTCGACTTTTCTTTTTTGTTTTTTTCTTTTTAATACTGAGGTTGAAATTTTTAATTTATTTTGTAGTTGACTTAAACGACAGATTGACACCAAAATCTTCATGACTAAACGTTTCAAGGTCATAAAAAAAGTCAACAGTCGTCCTTTTAATTAGTTTTTTAATTTTATTTTAAAAGGTATCAAAATCTTCATGACAGATTGCATTTTAAAGGTATCAAAAAACCATACCTTACATTTGGACAGTTGCATCTTTATATGTTAAATTTTAAGATGCTAAATCTTACCTTCCATCAGTTAATCATCTATTTTTATCATAAAAGGCATAAATGTCCTTTAAACAAAAGAAAAAAAAAAGAAAAAATAGAATTAAATTCCATATTTCAATAATAAACATATAAGTTAAAAAAATTCCCAAACAAAAAAAGCAGGATGGATTGTCTTCTACCAAAATTTAAATGGAAACATGGGGACAAATGCTTTCTTTTACAAATGAGAAAGTAGAAAAACATGAGATAGCATCAATATACATACAAGCCAAGGAAATGACTTGTCATATCTAGCTTGTTCTAATGTTTTTCATCTGGCCAGGGCTGTTTAAAAATATCGAAAAACTGAAACCAATCGAAAGAAAAGCTGAAAAAATCAATTTATTTAAACACAAAAACCAAACAAATTAGTTTGAAAACTGACTGCCCATCAATTTTTGGCGGTCGATTTTCAGAAGCAAATTTTTTAGTCGGTCGGTCAACTAACCGACCCTTCCAACATCAATAAACTTTCCTTCTTTTACCATGAAGTTAAGGTCCATCATTTGCGGGTTTTCTGCTATGCTTTAATTGCAAATGATGGCTCTGAGTGGATGCTGCGGATTCAGTCAGAAAGAGCACTTTAAAGATGACTCTTATTACTTTTGTTAATATTTCAGTTTTGAAATTTTTTTCCAATCAGACTATTCTTATGCCAACTTGTTTTACGTCTGCTTGTGTATGTTACTGTTTCTATTTTTATTTTTATTTTTTCCCTTTTCTTGGTTTGAGAGGCATCTGATTTAACTTAAATTATGGTAACATTATATTCATCACTAGTTATTTGAGACTAAAACTTGTAGAAGTTTGACAATTTCTTTATAATGCAGAGGGCAAGGAATAAAATTTGTCCATGTTAATATAACGTTTGCTTGTTATGTAATTTACTTGCTGTGATCAATTTACTTTTTTTTTAAAACTTGTTGTTGTGATATAATTTTAATTCCAATTTATATTAATAAAGACCATGTTATATTGCTCTTTAAACACTAAATGACTTTAAGTATTCTGGCCGGTTACACTAGTCGAAAACCGACCTTAATCGACCGTCATAAAACCGATTGTTGTCGGTCGAACACCAACCAACTGTTTAACTATTTAGTCAGTTTTTGGTTCCACTTTCTCAAAAACGACCGCCATTGGTCGGAAACCAACCGACCAAAGATCGATCAATGAACACCTTTACTTTCATCTGCAATAGATTAATGGTAGATCCTTTCCATTCTACTTGAAAATATGTACTTTTTTTATTCTACTACAAATTAGATCTATGAAAGTAGATCGATTAATGGTCGCCTGTGGCTGCCAGATCTATGAAAGATGGCTGAGGACTCGACAAATCTCATGATGACGGCAAAAGGCTCTGAAAATCTTGTGACGATTGTTGGCTGTGAGACCCTAATTGTGTCAACTCCACCATGCCATCATCCAGATCAAGTCACTCTGGATTAGGAAAGAAAGCCATGCTCATATCCAATACTACGGAGTTTTTTTTTTAATAACCTTTATCAAATCCAAAGAGCTGGTAATATTTTTTTTTGTTTTGTTTTTTTTTTTTGTTTTTACTTTTTTGAATTTCTTCTATCTTTGGGTATCTATGTTTTTTTATTAGTCAAAATGATATAACATAAATTTTAAATATAAATGTATAAATATGCAATTGTCCAAACGTAAAATATGATTTTTTATACCTTTAAAACGAGGGTATAATAATTAAAAAACATATAATAATAAAAAACTTTTAATTATTAGACAAAACTCCTTCCAATATGGCTTATTTAAGGAGTACTTAAATAGGACGTTACTCTAAGCACCATAATTAATATAATGCGGGTATAATCTGTTATACTTTCGGATCCGCCATCTCAACACTAGAGATGTTAAATGGGCCGGCCTGGTCTAGTCTATTTAATTTAGGCCCAAACGTGACTCCTGTCATGTCTGGGCCTGCACATTTATTTATCATATCGTGCTAGGCCCGACTCTATTAATTTTTGTAGCATCAAGCCCAGCCAATAAATGAGCCATGCCTATAAAGTGCTTGGGCCGTGCTTATACCCGTATCGATGTTCGTGCTTTTTTTGCTGTACTTTTAACTCTTAATGTGCCTTTCTTCTGCTTAATAAATTTGCCAAAAAAAATGAAAACACTAAATCATAACAAAAGAAAGTGCATGATAAATTAAAAAATCTTTTTTTGAAGACAACAACATTATAGAATTTTGTATGGTATGGTTTCTATTACGTAGTCTTTCATATAAATCAAAGAAGGGAAGTATATATTAGCAATTGACAATGTACAAACAATAAAGAATCTCTTTGATCTTTTTTCTTTTCTAATCAAACCTATTAGAAATTTAGTACTTCTTTATAAAAAAAATATTTATAAAAATATAAAATATATTAGTAAAATTAGTTTTAAATTGCATATTTTAATCGTACTTATACTAAACCCCAGCCGTGCTTTTAGCATGTGACGCCAATGTAACTCGGAAGGAAAGTGTTTTTTTCTTCAGGTGAGAGTTCCATATTGCAGGTCCTAAGGGAGGGTTTGCAGCAGATTTATTCTCTAGTAATGCTCGTTACTGTGTCAATGAGGTTGAGGAACATATTGATCTATATAAATCTGAGTTATGTTCTCCTCATCAGAAGTCTTATGCGGCATTGAAACCATTATCCAAGAATGAGACTGTTCATGAAGAAGACAACGATGAGAAATGCATTATAGCAGGTGATAGTACTAACAAAACTGTTGGAGATGGAGCTGAGGACATTCCTGATATAGAAGGATTTACATGTAGTAATAAAATGAGAGACTTTGCTCTAAGAGTTCACAGAATTGGGAAGACTGATTATTGCGGGCAATTGACAACTCGTGTTGGCAGTATCACTGCCGTTCAAAAAGCTCTTCCTCTTCAAAAGCTGTTGAGTATGGAACTGCCGTAAATAGAGGGATTCATATAGTTGTTCAAGCTCTGTTCAAACATTGCTTAATAGATATATTAATGTAAGTAAAAGGAAACGTGAAAACATTAGTAGGCCGCTTTCTGAATTGCCTGTCCTTAGAAACCAGACTCATCATTCACCTGCCTGAGATGCATTATGGAAGGATGTAGCTAAGCTTCTATGCTGCTCATATACACGGTCCATCGTGAATTGGATAGTGTTTAACGTACTATATAGAAAGGTTTGATGACTTGGACCAGAATTGTTTATAACCTTGTTAAAAGTCCAGTGTTTAGAATGGTATTGACATCAGTTCACCTCGTTTAAACAGAAATTTAATTGGGTTAAGTTTGCCCAACATAGCAGACAAAATGTGACAGGGTCACGGGAAAGATAAAACAAGGAACAGGCTAACTAGGAAACATCTTTATCACAGTCCACAGAATGGAAAATATGTCTTCTAATTTAGCATCTTATGCTGGGAAGTTAAGATACCCGGTTCTAGCTGGAGGCACTAAATCATCTGCATGCACACGCGCACGTGCGCACATATACATGTTAAAGTGATCACCCAGACTTATTTTTCATTTTTAGGTCATTGGGCCATTTAACCTTGGATTAATTATTGGGAAGCTAGACAAAGATCTATCTATTGTGGATCAGGTAATTGACATCCATGCTTATGAATTCTTTTAAAATCAATGTTCTGCCATTTTTGCTTTTTTAGCAATGCACATATCTAGATGGTTTCCTTTTCAAATTTCGTTATTGTGGTAATGAAATTTTATCACATTTCAGCATGTTGCCGATGAAAAATACAATTTTGAGCGTTTATAACAATCAACTATCTTAAACCTGCAGCCTTTGCTTTGGTAAGCGTGAATTCTTAGTTAGCTGCATTAAAAATCCTTGAATTACTCGTTACATAGGTTACTGATTGGGGGGTCCTGAATTTTCTAAAAAGAATAAACTTGAAAAAAATGAGAATAACTTTTCGTGTGTGCTAAAATCGTGTTCTTGACAAAATAGTTTTTTGAAAGTTTATTTTATTTTTTGTCTTCTGATGATGGAAAGATCTCTCAGATGTTCTGAACTTTGCAATTTTAACTGTAGGCCATTAAGGTTTGGAGTTATCTCCTGGAGAAGAAGTAGTAGTCTCCATGCACTTGGATATATTCAGGTGCCAACTCTCTCACACTCTAATCTGTATGTGATTCTGGTTATCTTTTTAATCTCTGAAGACCTTTGGAGCTGTTACTATTTTGTTGACTTCTCGTAACTTAGATGTCGAGTCTAATTACCCAAATCATACTGTGTTTCTATTTGAACTTTGTCATCTTGACATGCTTTTGAGGTGTTGTTATTTGTTTTTGATGGCTATAAAGGATTCTGCATAACTTCTATACTGGTTTACTTCACATTGTTATAATTATATATATATTTAGTGAATCTGGAGTTTGCATACAGTATCGAATTCATAGATTGGCAGAAGGTTTTTTGCTTCACTGCTTGTTCTTTTTTGTTCTTCTTCTTTTTAATTTTTGATTATTCACTTATTGATATTGTTACGAAAAAATAGTAACGATAGAAACAAAGAACAAGAATACACACAAAGCAAACAATCCCAATTATAGACCTTGCAGATTGGATCATCCATATAATAAACAAAAAGAAACTCTAGATATTTAATATCTTTAGATCTTTATTCTAGTGATTGTTCGTTAGATATCTTACAACTAGAATCCTCTTTTTCTGAGCCAATTCCTTCACCATCGCAAGTCCTAGTTAGATTCAGAGATGATATACTCTTTAGTTACTGAGAGAACCTAAGTACTCTCTTTTAGATCAAGGAAACAACTCTCGATATCTTTTTTCCTTTTGGGAGCGAAACAATCAATCTATTGATATTGGAAGACCCAAAAATTCTTTAACAACTCATACCATCATCTTGTCAGGAACATTATTACTTTGCCTGACATTAAAGATTTTGCATTATGGTTTTGTTCAACGGAAGTGAAGGACTTGATTTCTACTCTAGCTGATTATCATGGGGAATGCTCAATGATCGGTTGTTATGGAATGGACACTGCTGATTCTGTTTGCCCGCCAAGAGTCCGCGCTATACTGGCGTCACGCGCATTCAGATCATCTGTCGTGATTGGGGATGCTCTTGGAACAACTGAGATGCAGAAGGTTGTAACACAATTATATGATTGAATTTTCCATGAATATTCTGTTCTTCCTTCTCTTTCAGAAAAGAGAGAAAAAACTTCTCACACTTCTGTTTGTCTACATGATATATAAATGCTCAGGATTCCAAATTCTTTTGCATATTCTGACTCTATTAGTTGTGTGCAGATACTCGAGCATTTGGCAGGGCTGAAATGTCCTTGGAATTTTCCACATGGAAGGCCAACAATACGCCATTTGGTAGACTTGACAACCATGTACAAGAGATCAGGAGAGAGTGGTGCTAATTCTTGATGGATCCTATCATGAACTTATATTATATGGATTTAACTTATTTGGATTAAGTAACCTTGTACAATGTTTAGCCAAAAAAACAAAAGACCAAAAGCAAAAAGAAAAAAAAAGAAGAAACCTTTGTACATAAAATGGCTTTACCTTGATCACAACTACCGCGGGCTCTCCTGATTCAATGTAATTTCGCGGGTGCTGGAACTATTAATAGTTCCGTCTTTTTTTTTATTTTGGTTTGAAAGGGGAAATTTCATTTAAATTAAACTACAGTTACAAATACAAAATAAATGATAAAAGACCCCGTATTACATGAGATGAATCCCTCTAAAAGAATTAAATCCATTAGCAAATTCTGGCGACGCTTAATAAGAGAAATTATGCTAGAAACTTGATAATGGGAAAGTACCTTGGTACACTAAAATCGAGCACATGTAAAGCTTTTTCACAAAGCCCCTACGATTGATGTATTCTTCTAATTGATTGAAGGGTAAAACCTAGTAGCATTAAGTCCCCCACCTACAATGCCTGGAGGCAACTCTGACAAACATAAACACCCACCCAAACTCATATCTGGTGGATATAGAACACGTCTTGAAGGAGGAGGGATAACTTATGTTATTACAAGCCAACAAGAAAAAAATAAAATTATCAATATAATTAATTACTACAATATAATCTATCTTAAATATTTTAATTAGATTATAATTGAATATTATTATTTCTTATGTGATATTATATTTTATATTTTATATATTATGACAACAAAAATATAATTATTAATATAAAACATTATCATAATATTATTATATTCTATTTCATAACTATATAATATATTATATAACAACATATATTATATTAATATATAAAATATTAGAATTATAACATAAGGATAATTTTGTCAACATGAAAGTCTTCATATTTCATTCCACAGTATTCTTAAAATTACAACCAAACAAGTGAATCAACTTTCTTTTCCCTTCTATTTCAATACCAATCCTATTCCCATTAAGATATGAAGCATGCGCCGTTTTGAAATTAAACCTGCTACTTATATGCCGTTTTTTCACTTAAAGTACACCAAAATCACAAACGGGACAGATATCTTATTGGTCATGATGTTCATCATTTTCAGTGAGAAGAACCATTTTGCTTTTGCTTTTGAATTTCTACTAGAAAACTATGACAAACCATGGAGCTTAACCCTAAATGGAAATCCTATATATGTTCACTTTTCAATACCTCCTTTCCTAAAGGCTCTTGTAAAAAACCAAAAAAAAAAAAAATCCTAAATAAATTCAAGTGAAAATATTAGAAAATTGTTATCAAGTGAGAGACACTTTCATTTCAATCTCACAAATTGGAAGTAAAATGAAGAAGATTTATAAGAAAAAGAAAATACTATCCTCTCGGACATAAGCCAAGGGAACAATATACAGAAAATAACTCTCACACGAATTCTAAACACCAATCTCAATTTGGCTCTAGATTTATAAGAGAAGTTGCATCATTATTTTCACTTTTTTAAACAACAAAAAATAAAAATTAAAAATTAAAAAAGCTAAAGACCGTAAGACTAACTGATGCAGCCTAATATTACAAACAACTCCTCTGTGTTTTCTTAACGCATACTAATCTGTGGTCTTTAGCGTGGATTTCCCCTTGTCCTGTCCAAAGATGTCTTGAGCAGAATTCTTGTGATTTTGTGAAACTTGCTTTCCTTTGTTTTTGCATGTTTTTGCCAGCTCTGTTGCTAGGCATTCTTGAGTTTTCGGCTGATTATGAGAAGATGAAGAAGAATTATCATCTTTGTAATAATTATCAGAAGACATTTTGTTTTTCAAGGACAAAACACAAATATATGTAATCAATAATCTCTCAATTGTTTGTGCGGCTTTAAGCTAGACAAGAGTTGTATTTATAGATAGAAGTTTGAATATGGTTAAAACAAATTTAATTTTGATTTATTTATTAGGTTGGAAAGAAAGTTTTTCAGTTGCTTCTCAAAGAAATTTTAATTCAACTGTAAAGGAAATCCCTCCCCATTATCATTAAAATTGCCAAGAAAATTTCACTAATTACAGGTCGAGAAGCAATATTAACCTTATACTTTTTAATTTTTCTACTAATCTGACAAAATATAGTTGTAGGGCAATCTGTTATTCCAATATTAAGTTTGAATAAACATTCGTGTTGAATTTTATTTAAGATTTTTTAATAATTTTGCCTTGATGCTATTTCACCGTGGAGGGATTATTAATGGAAATTAACGTGCACTCCATCCACACAAAGAAATTTCACGTAGTGCTTTTTTTTTTCCTTCATTTCACATATATGGATTTTGCATCCTTTTTTTTTTTTGGTTTTTGGACGGTGTCGATTGATCAACTGAGTCATTTGTCATAGTAAAAGTTACAGAAAATAATAATGTATATCTTTTTATACATGTGCTGTGTCAATGTGTCTAATAGTAAGCGTTGATTGTTAAAAAATAAATAATACGATGAATAAATAAATAGAATTAAACAGAAGGTATTCAACCCTTCGAAAAAATACAGAAGGTGTTCAACAGTTGGAAAGTTTCGAACAAATGAAATGAAGCTTCAAATGAAAACGCTTGATTATCTCAATGAGTTCTTACTCTCATGCACAGTTCAAAGTCTTATGTACCGATCAAACTTTGAATTATTATTTCAATTTATGTACACATTCCTAACATTTTTGTAAGCACCTTCGATGTCAAACTTATTCAAAATTTAATATTTATATTTCATTTACGTTTTTCTTCGTTCCTCTATTTGTAAACAAAGTTTAGGTCACTTGGAGTAATTTCTGAATTTACATACATATATTATTTGTTAACTTTGAAATTTTATTTAATTGTGTATTTCATCAAATAATGAGATAATTATAGCAAATATGACGACTTCAACAAACTTGGCACTCTAACAAATTTGAAGATCTTAGTTTTGGAACTGCTTCTTCATAAAAACGAAACAACAAAACAAAATCAATACGAGTGGTACTTAAAATCTTTTAAATCTTCCTTAAATATGTTTCTTTATTTGTTTGACTTTGACAAGAAATTACGAGGAAGTTAAACAGAAAAAAAACGCATGATATGTGCATGCACTTGATAGTTAATTTTAATGTGTCAACACTAAAAAAAATTCCAATTACACGGTTATATATATACATAAATATATATTACCCCACCTCTATTTCTTATTTTTTCTATTTTTTTTCTTAAAGATGGCTTCCGAGTTGTATATGGCTAATTTTACCTTGAACTTTCGGTATTTTCTTTCTCGGCGGTCTTCTTTTGAATATTGTAAACTTGCAGGTTGAGCTTATTAGACCACCTGTATGAAAATTATCCTTTTACAGTTCAATATTACGTACTGCTTTTTTCTTCTTTTCCACAAGTCAGTCGTTTATACATTTGAAATTCTCTGTTCAACGTTTGTGGAACGTGTTGGTTTCCAGTCTTCAAAACATGAAATTCCGGACTTTTTCTGCGTATTGATCGGACGAGAGATCTCTCTCTTCTCTAATTGTTTGACCTTTGATCGTGTGTGTATATATATATAATATGCCATAAAAATCGGAAACTTATGTTAATCAGTTAACGCGTTTTAACTAATTTTTTGGATAATTTCAAAACAAGTAAGATTCAGCAAAGCTTATCTAGCTACCACGAATTCCATTTGATGCTACATACATAAAATGATGCATGTAATTTAGATCAAATAAAAACATTGTCCCTGAATACATCCATACATACACATTCTAATTGACTTTTTTTTAAAAAAAATAAATAAATAAATTCATATTCACGTCATTTTGAAAATGTAAAATCAGATCAAAGTAAATACACTCGCATTTATGTTTCTGTTCCTTGACGCAAAACCGATTATAATGAAGTATAACATCCTATTACTTTTGTGAACTGAAACAAAACTATAAGAAACCGTTTAGAAATTTCCTGAACGGTTTTGGAAATTACATGAAAATTATAGGTTTCTTGTTCTCATAACTATTTACGATCCAGGGAAGAGGGCCTCTACGCATTATAAATATGCTTGATTACATATAACGAAGGTTATTGTCATTTCAGAAAAACAAAAACAAGCTCTATTGTGGTTCATCAATTTCCAAAAATGTCTTCAAACAATAATGGTTCATCTTCTCAAAATTCTGCTCAAGCCTGCTTGGGGGTCAATTTGCCAAGATCAAGTGGTCATGGAAACAACAAGAGCGACCAGCAACCCTCGGCCGGGTCCATCCTTGCACAGGACAAGAAACAGAAATCAACAAACAAGAAGGGAAAATAAGGGGTTATAAATGAACAATATATCAGTTTCTTTTTTGTGTATTCTTTTATACATAGTTCGTCTCCGATTGCATCTGATTTAGCTTTTCTCTTTTATACATTATTTTCTTTGTATACATGTGCATACACGCATACATATTATGCATATGTATGTGTGCTTATAGATTTCCATATTTAAGTGTATGTGTAGATTTTCTATTATAATATCGGAGTGGGGAAAGTAATTATTTGTTTATCCGTTTAGACATATATGTTAGTCGCCTAAATTTGATTATGAATAAATAAGAATAATATTTGTAATTTAACATTTGTACGATTTTTCATTTTTATTAAATACATGCATGCATTCTTATTTATGTATTGTGAATTTACTAGCACGACATGTTATTTATGGTCTTTCATAATTTGAGAATATGATTAAGAGACTAGAAAAAAAAAAAACAAACAAACAAAAAGATTTAGAAATTATTTTGTACATCATTGCCGAGACGAAGAAGAAGATGATGATTTAAATAGGGTAGGATATATTTAAAGGATACCAAACTTGTGACGACATCGGATAATTAAGCTGTAAACAAAGGAAATTTTTTTTTTTGGTGTAAACCGCAGCAAGTACGTAGAGAAGATCATGACGGGTCATTTGTAAAGGAAACTACAAACTACAAGTCGTTATAGCATTAAACGACAATTACATATTAAACGACGAATTTTTATGCCGACGTGTCCTTTTTCATGTTTATTTGGAAATACTTTAGATAAAGCACGCCAAAGCTTGACGTCTTTATGATATGAACCATAAAAAAACTTTGTCCTCGAAAAAAATAAAATAAAGCAAAATCCGATTGATTAATGGGATCGGGTAGACGACAACGAATATTTTTTTTTTTTTTGTAAGACAATGTACTTATCAAAGAATGACAAATATATATGCTATGAATAACGTCTTTTATTAATAACAAAAATCACTGGTGTTATTTGATCTTCTCACATAGATGAAAGGAAACATGTAAGATATAAATGACGTGTGGTTCATTTTGAAGAAAGCCATTTTTTATTTATATAGGCATTCTAAATTTATTTAGCAAAATCCAGAACTTTCAAATTTGTCGTGGAAGATCGTAGTTCTTTTTCTTTTTCATTATAATTGTGTTTTCTTTGTTATTTTTCCAATTTTAGAACCAGAATGGGAAGGATAAAAAAAAATTATAATTTTTAGCCATTTGTATAACTCTCATTAATAACACTGTAAATCTAAGGTGCTCATATTCAATTAGAACAACAAATTTGAACCCGTATTTAAAATTTTTGTACATTTATTAATTTTGGTATATGTTTGTGTTACAGTTAGCTTAATAGGGTTTGCCTTTTTTTTTTTCTTTTTAATACTGAGGTTGAAATTTTTAATTTATTTTGTTGTTGACTTAAACGACAGATTGACACCAAAATCTTCATGACTAAACGTTTCATGATCATAAAAAAACAGTCAACAGTCGTCCTTTTAATTAGTTTTTTAATTTTATTTTATACATTGCATTTTAAAGGTATCAAAAAACCATACCTTACATTTGGACAGTTGCATCTTTATATGTTAAATTTTAAGATGTTAAATCTTACCTTCCATCAGTTAATCATCTATTTTTATCATAAAAGGCATAAATGTCCTTTAAACAAAAGAAAAAAAAAAGAAAAAATAGAATAAAATTCCATATTACAATAATAAACATATAAGTTAAAAACATGGGGACAAATGCTTTCTTTTACAAATGAGAAAGTAGAAAAACATGAGATAGCATCAATATACATACAAGCCAAGGAAATGACCTGTCATATCTAGCTTGTTCTAATGTTTTTCATCTGGCCAGGGCTGTTTAAAAATATCGAAAAACTGAAACCAATCGAAAGAAAAGCTGAAAAAATCAATTTATTTAAACACAAAAACCAACTAAATTAGTTTGAAAACTGATTGCCCATCAATTTTTGGTGGTCGATTTTCAGAAGCAAATTTTTTAGTCGTTCGGTCATCTAACCGACCCTTCAAACATCAATAAACTTTCCTTCTTTTACCATGAAGTTAAGGTCCATCATTTGCGGGTTTTCTGCTATGCTTTAATTGCAAATGATGGCTCTGAGTGGATGCTGCGGATTCAGTCAGAAAGAGCACTTTAAAGATGACTCTTATTACTTTTGTTAATATTTCAGTTTTGAAATTTTTTTCCAATCAGACTATTCTTATGCCAACTTGTTTTACGTCTGCTTGTGTATGATACTGTTTCTATTTTTATTTTTATTTTTTCCCTTTTCTTGGTTTGAGAGGCATCTGATTTTATCTTAAATTATGGTAACATTATATTCATCACCAGTTATTGGAGACTAAAACTTGTAGAAGTTTGAAAATTTCTTTATCATGCAGAGGGCAAGGAATAAAATTTGTCCGTGTTAATATAACGCTTGCTTGTGACGTAATTTACTTGCTGTGATCAATGTACTTTTTTTTTTAACTTGTTATTGTGATATAATTCTAAGTCCAATTTATATTAATAAAGATCATGTTATATTGCTCTTTAAACACTAAATTACTTTAAGTATATATTCTGGCCAGTTACACTAGTTGAAAACCGACCTTAATCGACCGTCATCAAACCGATTGTTGTCGGTCGAACACCAACCAACTGTTTAACTATTTAGTCGGTTTTTGGTTCCACTTTCTAAAAAACGACCGCCATTGGTCGGAAACCAATCGACCAAAGATCGATCAATGAACACCTTTACTTTCATATGCAATAGATTGATGGTAGATCCTTTCCATTCTACTTGAAAAATATGTACTTTTTTTATTCTACTACAAATTAGATCTATGAAAGTAGATCGATTGATGGTCACCTAAGGCTGCCAGATCTATGAAAGATGGCTGAGGACTCGGCAAATCTCATGATGACAGCAAAAGGCTCGAAAAATCTCGTGACGATTGTTGGCTGTGAGACCCTAATTGTGTCAACTCCACCATGCCATCATCCAGATCAAGTCACTCTGGATTAGCAAAGAAAGCCATGCTCATATTCAATACTACGGAGTTTTTTTTTAATAACCTTTATCAAATCTAAAGATCTGTGTAATATTTTTATTTTGTTATTGTGTTTTTTTTTTTTTTACTTTTTTGAATTTTTTCTATCTTAGGATATCTATGTCTTTTTATTAGTCAAAATGATATAGCATAAATTTTAAATATAAATGTATAAATATGCAATTATCCAAACGTAAAATATGATTTTTTATACCTTTAAAACAAGGATATAATGATTAAAAAACATATAATAATAATAATAAAACTTTTAATGATTAGAGAAAACTCCTTGCAATATGGCTTATTTAAGGAGTACTTAAATAGGACGTTACTCTAAGCACCATAATTAATATAATGCAGGTATAATCTGTTATACTTTGGATCCCCCATCTCAACACTAGAGATGTTAAATGAGTTGGTCCGGTCTAGTCTATTTAATTTAGGCACAAATGTGACTCCTGTCATGTCTCGGCTTGCCTATTTATTTATCATATCGTGCTTGGTCCGATTCTGTCAATTTTTGTAGCATCAAGCCCAACCAATAAATGGGCCATGTCTATAAAGTGCTTGGGCCGTGCTTATACCCGTATCGATGTTTGTGTTTTTTTCTGTTATACTTTTAGTTTTTAATGTGTCTTTCTTCTGCGTAATAAATTTGCCAAAAAAAAAAAAAGAAAACACTAAATCATAATAAAAGAAAGTGCATGGTTAATAAAAAAATCTTTTTTTGAAGACAACAACATTAAAGAATTTTGTACGGTATGGTTTTTATTACGTAGTCTTTCATATAAATCAAAGAATGTAAGTATATATTAGCAATTGACAATTTACAAACAATGAAGAATCTCTTTGATCTTTTTCTTTTTAGTGCAACCTAATGGAAATTTAGTACTGCTTTATAGAAAAAATATTTATAAAAATATAAAATATATTAGTAAAATTAGTTTTAAATTGTATATTTTAATCGTACTTATAATTAAACCCCAGTCGTGCTTTTAGCATGTGACGCCAATGTAACTCGGGAGGAAAGTGTTTTTTTCTTCAGGTGAGAGTTCCATATTGCAGGTCCTAAGGGAGGGTTTGCAGCAGATTTATTCCTCTAGTAATGCTCGTTAATGTGTCAATGAAGTTGAGGAACATACTGAGCTATATAAATTTGAGTTATGTTCTCATTAGAAGTCTTATGCGGCATTGAAACCATCATCCAAGAATGAGACTGTTCATGAAGAAGGCAACGATGAGGAATGCATTATAGCAGGTGATAGTACTGACAAAACTGTTGGAGATGAAGCTGAGGACATTCCTAATATAGAAGGATTTACATGTAGTAATAAAATGAGAGACTTTGCTCTAAGAGTTCACAGAATTAAGAAGACTGATTATTGCGGGCAATTGACAACTCGTGTTGACAGTATCACTGCCGTTCAAAAAGCTCTTCCTCTTTCAAAAGCTGTTGAGTATGGAACCGCCGTAAATAGAGGGATTCATATAGTTGTTCAAGCTCTGTTCAAACATTGCTTAATAGATATATTAATGTCAGTAAAAGGAAACATGAAAACATTAGTAGTCCGCTTTCTGAATTGCCTGTCCTTAGAAACCAGACTCATCATTCACCTGCCTAAGATGCATTATGGGAGGATGTAGCTAAGCTTCTATGCTGCTCAAATACACGGTCCATCGTGAATTGGA
The DNA here is from genome assembly GCA_025403435.1 of Artocarpus heterophyllus. NCBI lineage: Eukaryota > Viridiplantae > Streptophyta > Magnoliopsida > Rosales > Moraceae > Artocarpus > Artocarpus heterophyllus. The sequence goes on from CM046335.1 coordinate 11,482,481, forward strand.
TAGTGTGTAACATGCTATATAGAAAGGGCTTGACGACTTGGACCAGAATTGTTTATAACATTGTTAAAAGTCCAGTGTTTAGAATGGTATTGACATCAGTTCACCTCGTTTAAACAGAAATTTAATTGGGTTAAGTTTGCCCAACATAGCAGACAAAATGTGATAGGGTCACGGGAAAGATAAAACAAGGAACAGGCTAACTAGGAAACATCTGTATCACAGTCCACAGAATGGAAAATATGTCTTCTAATTTAGCATCTTATGCTGGGGAGTTAAGATACCCTCTTCTAGCTGGCGGCAATTAATCATCTTCATGCAAACGCGCGCACGCACACATAGTGATCACCAAGACTTGTTTTTCATTTTTAGGTCATCGGGCAATTTAACCTTGGATTCATTATTGGGAAGATAGACAAAGATCTATTTATTGTGGATCAGAAAATTGACATCCATGCTTATGAATTCTTTTAAAATCAATGCTCTGCTATTTTCGCCTTTTTAGCAATGTACAAATCTAGATGTTTTCCTTTTCAAATTTCTTTATTGTGGTAATGAAATTTAATCACATTTCAGCATGCTGCCGATGAAAAATACAATTTTGAGCATTTATAACAATCAACCATCTTAAACCGGCGGCCTTTGTTTGGTGAGCATGAATTCTTAGTTAGCTGCATTAAAAATCCTTGAATTGCTCCTTACATAGGTTGCTGATGGGAGTCCTGAATTTTCCAAAAAGAATAAACTTGAAAAAAATGAGAATAGCTTTTCGTGTCCGCTAAAATCATGTTCTTGACAAAATAGCTTTTTGAAAGTTTATTTTATTTTTTGTCTTCTGATGATGGAAAGATCTCTCAAATGTTCTGAACTTTGCAATTTTAACCGTAGGCCATTAAGGTTTGGAGTTATCTCCTGAAGAAGTAGTAGTCTCCATGCACTTGGATATATTCAGGTGCCAACTCTCTCACACTCTAATCTGTATGTGATTCTGGTTATCTTTCTAATCTCTGAAGACCTTTGGAGCTGTTACTATTTTGTTGACTTCTCGTAACTTAGATGTCGAGTCTAATAACCCAAATCATATTGTGTTTCTATTTGAACTTCGTCATCTTGACATGCTTTTGAGGTGTTATTATTTGTTTTTGATGGCTATAAAGGATTCTGCAAAACTTCTCTCCTGGTTGACTTAACATTGTTATAATTATATATATATATATATATATATATATAGTGAATCTGGAGTTTGCATACAGTATCGAATGCATAGATTGGCAGAAGGTTTTTTGCTTCACTGCTTGTTCTTTTTTGTTCTTCTTTTTAATTTTTGATTATTCACTCGTTGATATTGTTACGAAAAATAGTGCGATAGTAACAAAGAACAAGAACACACACAAATCAAACAATCCCAATCATAGTCCTTACAGACTGGATTATCCATATAATAAACAAAAAGAAACTCTAGATATTTAATATCTTTAGATCTCAATTCCAGTGATGGTTCGTTAGATATCTTACAGCTAAAATCCTCTTTTTTTGAGCCAATTCCTTCACCATCGCAAACCCCAGTTAGATTCAGATATGATGCACTCTTTAGTTATTGAGAGAACCTAAGTACTCTTTTTTGGATCCAAGAAACAACTCTCGATATCTTTTTTCCTTTTGGTAGTGAAACAATCAATCTATTGATATTGGAAGACCCAAAAATTCTTTAACAACTCATACCATCATCTTGTCAGGAACATTATTACTTTGCCTGACATTAAAGATTTTGCATTATGGTTCTATTCAACGGAAGTGAAGGACTTGATTTCTACTCTAGCTGATTATCATGGGGAATGCTCAATGATCGGTAGTTATAGAACGGACACTGCTGATTCTATTTGCCGGCCAAGAGTTTGCGCTATACTGGCGTCACGTGCATTCAGATCATCTGTCGTGATTGGGGATGCTCTTGGAACAACTGAGATGCAGAAGGTTGTAACACAATTACATGATTGAATTTTCCATGAATATTCAGTTCTTCCTTCTCTTTGAGAAAAGAGAGAAAAAACTTCTCACCCTTCTGTTTGTGTACATGATATATAAATGCTCAGGATTCCAAAATTCTTTTGCATATTCTGACTCTATTAGTTGTGTGCAGATACTCGAGCATTTGGCAGGGCTGAAATGTCCTTGGAATTGTCCACATGGAAGGCCAACAATGCGCCATTTGGTAGACTTGACAACCATGTACAAGAGATCAGGAGAGAAAGGTGCTAATTCTTGATGGATCCTATCATGAACTTATATTATATGGATTTAACTTATTTGGTTTAAGTAACCTTGTACAATGTTCAGCCAAACAAACAAAAAACAAAAAGCAAAAAGAAAAAAAAAAAAAAGAAACCTTTGTACGTAAAATGGCTTTACCTTGATCACAACTACCACAGGCTCTCTTGATTCAATGTAATTTCGCTGGTGCTGGAACTATTAGCAATTCCCTCTCTTTTTTTTCTTTTTTGGTTTGAAAGGGGAAAATTCATTTAAATTAAACTAGAGTCACAAATGCAAAATAGATGATAAAAGACCCCGTATTACATGAGATGAAACCCTCTAATAAAATTAAATCCATTAGTAAATTCTGGCGACACTTAATAAGAGAAATTATGCTAGAAACTCGATAATGGGAAAGTACCTTGGTACACTAAAATCGAGCACAAGTAAAGCTTTTTGACAAAGCCCCTACGATTGATGTATATTTCTAATTGATTGAAGCGTAAAACCTAGTAGCATTAAGTCCCCCACCTACAATGCCTAGAGGACAACTTTGACAAACATAAACACCCACCCAAACTCATATTTGGCGGATATAGAACACGTCCTGAAGGAGGAGGGATAACTTATGTTATTACAAACCAACAAGAAAAAAAATAAAATTATCAATATAATTAATTAATACAATATAATCTATCTTAAATATTTTAATTAGATTATAATTGCATATTATTATTTCTTATGTGATATTATATTTTATATATTATGACAACAAAAATATAATTATTAATATAAAACATTATCATAATATTGTTATATTCTATTTCATAACTATATAATATATTATATAACAACAGATATTATATTAATATATAAAATATTAGAATTATAACTAAGGATAATTTTGTCAACATGAAAGTCTTCATATTTCATTCCACAGTATTCTTAAAATTACAACCAAACAAGTGAATCAACTTTCTTTTCCCTTCTATTTCAATACCATTCCTATTCCCATTACCATTATCATTCAATTGCAACCAAACACACAGCATACATGTAAGATATGAAGCATGCGCCGTTTTGAAATTAAACCTGCTACTTATATGCCGTTTTCCACTTAAAGTACACCAAAATCACAAACAGGACAGATATCTTATTGGTCATGATGTTCTTCATTTTCAGTGAGAAGAACCATTTTGCTTTTGCTTTTGAATGTCTACTAGAAAACTATGACAAACCATGGAGCTTAATCCTAAATGTAAATCCTATATATGTTCACTTTTCAATACCTCCTTTCCTAAAGGCTCTTGTAAAAAACCAAAAAAAAAATTCCTAAATAATTTCAAGTGAAAATATTAGAAAATTGTTATCAAGTGAGAGACACTTTCATTTTAATCTCACAAATTGGAAGTGAAATGAAGAAGATTTATAAGAAAAAGAAAATACTATCCTCTCAGACATAAGCCGAGGGAACAACATGCTGAAATAACTCTCACACGAATTCTAAACACCAATCTCAATTTGGCTCCAGATTTATAAGAGAAGCTGCATCATTATTTTCACCTTTTTAAACAACAAAAATTAAAAATTAAAAAATGAAAAAGCTAAAGACCATAAGACCAACTAATGTAGCCTAATATTACAAACAACTCCTCTATGTTTTCTTAACCCATACTAATTTGCGATCTTTACCGCGGATTTCCGGATTTCCCCTTGTCCCGTCCAAAGATGTCTTGAGCAGAATTCTCGTGATTTTGTGAAACTTGCTTTCCTTTGTTTTTGTTTGTTTTTAGCAGCTTTGTTGCCATGCATTCTTGAGCTTTAGGCTGATTTTGAGAAGATGAAGAAGTATTATCATCTTTGTAATAATTAACAGAAGACATTTTGATTTTCAATTACAAAACACAAATAGATGTAATCAATAATCTCTCAATTGTTTGTGCAGCTTTAAGCTATACAAGAGTTGTATTTATAGACAGAAGTTTGAATATGGTTAAAACCAATATAATTTTGATTTATTTATTAGGTTGTAGAGAGAGTTTTTCAGTTGTTTCTCAAAGAAATTTTAATTCAATTGTAAAGCAAATCCCTCCCCATTTTCATTACTATTGCCAAGAAAATTTCACTAATTACAGGTCGAGAAGGAATATTAACCTTATACTTTTTAATTTGTCTATTAATCTGACAAAATATTAAGTTTGAATAAACATGCGTGTTGAATTTTTTTTAAAGATTTTTTAATAATTTTGCCTTGATGCTATTTCAACGTGGAGGGATTATTAATGGAATTAATGTGTACTCGGTCCACATGTAGAAATTTCACATAGTGTATTTTTTTTTTTCCTTCATGTCACATATATGGTTTTTGCATCTTTTTTTTTATCCTTAATGGATGGTGCCGATTAATCAACTGAGTCATTTGACATGGTAAAAGTTGCAGAAAATAATAATGTATATCTTTTTATACCTGTGTGGTGTCATTGTGTCAAATAGTAAGCGTTGATTGTTAAATAATAATAATAATAATACGATGAATAAATAAATAGAATTAAACAGAAGGTATTCAACCCTTCGAAAAAAATACAGAAGGTGTTCAACAGTTGGAAAGTTTCGAACAAATGAAATGAAGCTTCAAATGAAAACGCTTGATCATCTCAATGAGTTCTTACTCTCATGCAAAGTTCAAAGTCTTATGTACCGATCAAACTTTGAATTATTATTTCAATTTATGTACACATTCCTAACATTTTCTTAAGCACCTTCGATGTTGAAAATTATTCAAAATTTAGTGTTTATATTTCATTTACGTTTTTCTTCGTTCCTCCATTTGTAAACAAAATTTAGGTCACTTGGAGTAATTTCTAAATTTACGTACATATATGATTTGTTAAATTTGAAATTTTATTTAATTGTGTATTTCATCAAATAACGAGATAATTATAGCAAATGACGACTTCAACTTGGCACTCTAACAAATTTGAAGATCTTAGTTTTAAAACTGCTTCTTCATAAAAACGAAACAGCAAATAAAAATCGACGACGTGAATGGTACTTAATTTCTTTTAAATCTTCCATTAATATTCCTCTTTATTTGTTCGACTTTGACAAGTAATTACGAGAAAGTTAACAGAAAAACAATGAAACATGTATGCATGAACTTGGTAGTTAATGTGTCAACACGAAACGAAATCCAAATACATGGTAATATATATACACACATGTATATGTATATATGTATATTTATATATGATCCCAACTTTATTTATTATTTTTTTCTCAAAAAGGTTGGCTTCCCATTTGTATAATGCTAATTTTTTTACCTTCAACGTTCGGTTTTCTCTTGTCGGCAGTCTTCTTGTAAACTTACAGCTTGAGCTGGTTTGTTAGACAACCTCTACAAGAATTATCGTTTTACGCTTCATTACTGTTCTTTTTCTTCTTTTTTTTCCTTCTTTTCCACAAGTCATTCGTGCAATTTGAAATTTGGACCTGTTCAACGTTTGTGGAACGACGTACGTGTTGGTTTTTAGTGTTTAAAACATGACTTTTCCCTCGCATCGGACCGACGTACGTAGAATTTGACCTTTGCTTTCCTTACTTGTTGGACGAGATCTCTCTCTCTCTGCCTCTCTCTCATAAATATAATTTTATTTTGCGATAAAAATGGAAACTCATATTAATCAGTTACACGTAGTTATTTATTTATTTTGGAATATCTCCAAAACAAATATAACTTGCTCCAGGCTACATATAAAAATACATACATATATATCGGAGTGTGTGTATATATATTAAATAAAAAGCACTCACCCTAAATACATACACACTCACAAACAAATTGATCTTTTTTTTTCTGCAAACAATTTGCAGTAGTTTTGGAACTGCTTCTTCGTAAAAACGAAATAAACAAAAATCAATATAAAAGGTACTTAAAATCTTTTAAATCTTCCTTAAATATTTTTCTTTATTTGTTTGACTTTGACAAGAAATTACGAGGAAGTTAAACAGAAAAAGAACGCATGATATGTGCATGCACTTGATAGTTAATTTTAATGTGTCAACACGAAACAAATTCCAATTACACGGTTATATATATGCATAAATATATATTAGCCCACCTCTATTTCTTATTTTTTATCTTTTTTTTTTAAAGATTGGCTTCCCATTTGTATATGGCTGATTTTGCCTTGAACTTTCGGTATTTTCTTTCTCGGCGGTCTTCTTTTGAATATTGTAAACTTAGAGGTTAAGCTTATTAGACCACCTGTATAAAAATTATCCTTTTACAGTTCAATATTACAACTGCTTTTTTCTTCTTTTCCACAAGTCAGTTGTTTATGCATTTGAAATTCTCTGTTCAACGTTTGTGGCACGTGTTGGTTTCCAGTCTTCAAAACATGAAATTCCAGACTTTTTCTTCGTATTGATCGGACGAGAGATCTCTTTCTTCTCTAATCAGTTGACCTTTGATCATGCGTGTTTTATCCAAAAAATGAGCTAAAACGCGTTAACGATTAACATAAGTTTCCAATTTTTATGGCATATTATATATATATATATATATATATATAATATGCCATAAAAATTGGAAACTTATGTTAATCGTTAACGCGTTTTAGCTCATTTTTTGGATAATATCAGAACAAGTAAAATTTAGCAAAGCTTATCTAGCTACCACGAATTCCATTGGATGCTACATACATAAAATCATGCATGTAATTTAGATCAAATAAAACCATTCTCCCTAAATGCATACATACAAACATACGTATTCTAATTGACTTTTTTTAAAAAAAAAATTAAATAAATAAATTCTTATTCACGTCATTTTGAAAATGTAAAATCAGATCAAAGTAAATATACTTGCATTTGTATTCCTTTTCCTTGCCGTAAATCCGATTATAATGACGTATAACATCCAATTTTCCTATTCAAACACAATAGGAAACCATTTAGAAATTTCCTAAACGATTTTGGAATTTACATGAAAATTATAGGTTTCTTGTTCTCATAACTATTTACGAGCCAGGGAAGAGGGCTTCTACGCATTATAAATATGCTTGATTATAAATAAAAGGTTATTGTCATTTCAAAAAAAACAACAACAAAGGCTATTGTGGTTCATCTAATTTCTAAAAATGTCTTCAAACTATAATGGTTCATCTTCTCAAAATTCTGCTCAAGGCTGCCTGGCGGTCAATTGGCCAAGATCAAGTGGTCATGGAAACAACCAGAGCGACCAGCAACCCTCGGCCAAGTCCATCCTTGCACCGGACAAGAAACAGAAATCAACAAACAAGAAGGGAAAATAAGGGGTTATAAACGAACAATATATCAGTTTCTTTTTTGTGTATTCTTTTATACACAGTTCGTTTCCTATTGCATCTGATTTAGCGTTTCTCTTTTATACATTATTTTGTTTGTATACATGTATATACACACATACATATTATGCATATGTATGTGTGTGCATAGATTTCCATATTTATGTGTATGTGTAGATTTTCTATTATAATGATCGGAGTGGGAAAAGTAATTATTTGTTTGTCCGTTTAGACATATATGTTAGTCGCCTAAATTTGATTATGAATAAATAAAAATAATATTTGTAATTTAACATTTGTATGATTTTTCATTTTTTTTAAATAGATGCATGTATTCTTATTTATGTATTGTGAATTTACTAGTACGACATGTTTTTTATGGTCTTTCATAATTTATAGCATTAAACGACAATTACAGATTAAACGACGAATTTTTATATCGACGTGTCCTTTTTCATGGTTATTTGAAGGTACTTTAGATAAAGCACGTTAAAGCTTTGACGTCTTTATGATATGGACCATAGAAAAACTTTGTCCTCGAACAAAATAAAATAACGCAAAATCCGATTGATTAATGAGATAGGGTAGACGACAACGAAAATGTTTTTTTTTGTAAGACAATGTACTTATAAAAGAATGACAAATTTATATGCTATAAATAACGTCTTTTATTAATAACAAAATTACTGGTGTTTTTTGATCTTCTCACATAGATGGAAGGAAATATGTAAGATATAAATTATGTGTGGTTCATTTTGAAGAAAGCCATTTTTTTATTTATATATGCATTCTAAATTTATTTAGCAAAATCCAGAACTTTCAAATCTGTCGTGGAAGATCGTAGTTCTTTTTCTTTTTCGTTATAATTGTGTTTTCTTTGTTATTTTTGTAATATTTGAACCAGAACGGGAAGGATAAACAAAAAAAAAAAAAAAATAGCCATTTGTACAACTCTTATTAATAAGAACTCTAAATCTAAGGTGCTCATATTCAATTAGAACAACAAATTTGAACCCACATTTAAAATCTTTGTGCCTGTAATAATTGTAGTATATGTTTGTGTTACCGTTAGCTTAATAGGGTTTGATTTTATTTTATTTTTTTTGGGTTTTTTTTAATACTGAGATCCAAAAAACATGATGCTGTGATCTTTTTTTTTTTTTAATTTATTTTGTTGTTGACTTAAACAACAGATTGACACCAAAATCTTCATGACTACACGTTTCATGATCATCAAGACAGTCAACAGTCGTCTTTTTAATTAGTTTTTTAATTTTATTTTATACATTGCATTTTAAAGGTATCAAAAAACCATACCTTACATTTGGACAGTTGCATCTTTATATGTTAAATTTTAAGATGCTAAATCATACCTTCCACTAGTTAATCATTTATTTTTTATCATAAAAGACATAAATATCCTTTAAACAAAAGAAAGCAGGATGGATCTTCTACCAAAATTTAAATTGACATATGGGGACAAATACTATCTTTTGCAAAAGAGAAAGTAGAAAAACATAACAACCTGTAGTATCTAGCTTGTTCTACTATTTTCATCTAGCTAGGGCCGTTTAAAAAAAATCAAAAAACCGAAATCGAACAACACTGACTGTCAAACCAACTGAGAAAAGCCAAAATAATCGATTTATTTAGACACAAAAACCAAACAAGTTAGTTTAAAAACCAACTGCTCATCAATTTTTGGTGGTCGGTTTTTAGAGGCAATTTTTTAGTCGGTTGGTTGACTGACCAGCCCTTCAAACGTCAATAACTTTCCTTCTTTTACCATGAAATTAAAGTCCATCATTTGCAGGTTTTTTGCTATGCTTTAATTGCATATAATGCCTCTCAGTGGATGCTGCGGATTCAATCACAAAGAGCACTTTAATGTGGCTCTTATTACTTTTGTTAATGTTTCAGTTTTGAATTTTTTTTTTCCAATTAGACTATTCTTATGCCAACTTGTTTGTACGTCTGATTGTGTATGCTACTGTTTTTATTTTTTTCCTTTTTCTGGTTTGAGAGGCATCTGGTTCTATCTTAAATTGTGGTAACATTATATTCATCACTAGTTATTTAGGATTAAAACTTATAGAAGTTTGACAATTTCTTTATGATGCAGGGGGCGAGGAATAAAATTTGTCCACGTTTGTATAAAGCTTGCTTGTGATATAATTTACTTGCTGTGATCAATTTACATTTTTTTTAACTTGTTATTGTGATATAATTCTAATTCCAATTTATATTAATAAAGACCGTGTTATATTGCTCTTTACATACTAATTTACTTTAAGTATTCTTGTTGGTTACACTAGTTGAAAATTGACCTTAATCAACCGCTATAAAACTGACTGTTGTCGGCCTACTGATAGACTGCCTAATTATTTGGCCAGTTTTTGGTTTCACTTTCTAAAAAAGGACGGCCTTCGGTTGGAAATTACCTTTTTATTCTACTACAAATTAGAACGATTAATGGTCGCCTATGGCCACCAGATCTATGAAAGATGGCTGAGGACTCGGCAAATCTCATGATGACGGCAGAAGGCTCGGAAGATCTCCTTGAAGATTGTTGGCTGTGAGACCCTATCTCAACATGAGAAATGTTAAACGGGCCGGCCTGATTTAGTCTATTTAATTTAGGCCCAAACGTATCTTATGTCATGTTTGGGCCTGTCTATTTATTTATCATGTTGTGCTAGGCTCCACCCTGTTAATTTTTGTAGCATCAAGTCCAGCCAATAAATGGACCGTGCCCACAAAGTGCTTAGGCTGTGCTTGTACCCGTATTGATGTTTGTGTCTTTTCTTATACTTTTAGCTTTTAATGTGTTTTTCTTTTGCTTAATAAATTTACAAAAAAAAAATGAAAAACTAAATTATAACAAAAGAAAGTGCATTATTAATAAAAAAAATCTTTTTTCTTTGACGACAACAACATTAAAAAATCTTGTACGCTATGGTTTCTATTATTTAGTCTTTCATATAAATCAAAAAAGGTAAGTATATATTAGCAATTAATAATTTACAAGCAACAAAGAATCTATTTAATCTTTTATATTTTTTTATCAAATTTATTAGAAATTTAATACCTTTTACAAAAAAAATATTTATAAAAATATAAAATATATTAGTAAAATTAGTTTTAAATTGTATATTTTAATGGTGCTTGTAATTAAACCCCAACCGTGCTTTTAAGATGCGACGCCAATGCAAGTCAGATAAAGGAAAAGTGTTTTTTTCTTCAGATGAGAGTTCCATATTGCAGGTCCTAAGGGAGGGTTTGCAGCGGATTTATTCCTCTAGTAATACTCGTTACTCTGTCAATGAAGCTGAGGAACCTACTGAGTTAGATAAATCTGAGTTATGTTCTCCTCATCAGAAATCTTATGCGGCATTAAAACCATTATCCAAGAAGGAAACTGTTCATGAAGAAGGCAACCATGAGGAATGCATTATAGCATTTGATAGTACTGACAAAACTGTTGGAGATGGAGCTGAGGACATTCCTGATGTAGAAGGATTTGCATGTAGTGATAAAATGAGAGACTTTGCTCTAAGAGTTCACAGAATTGAGAAGACTGATTATTGCGGGCAACTGACAACTCGTGTTGACCGTATAACTGCTGTTCGAAAAGCTGTTCCTCTTCCAAAAGCTGTTGAGAACGTTACTGCCGTGAATAGGGATTCATATAGTTGTTCAAGCTCTGTTCAAACATTGCTTAATAGATATATTAATGTAAGTAAAAGGAAACATGAAAACATTAGTAGGCCGCTATCTGAATTGCCTGTCCTTAGAAACCAGACTTATCATTCTCAGTCAAAAAATAATAACTCAGACGTGAATGCTGCAGTTACAAGATTCCCTGTTAGCCTTCACCAGATTGACCGTTCTTCTAAAGCAGATGAGAGAGTGGCTTCCAAGTATTTAAAAGCAGACATGACCTTCAGCAGAATTGCAAACCCCCTTTCTTCTGGAGGAAATACTAATGGCGGAGAATCAAAAGAGGTATGTCCCTCAAAAAAAAAAACAAAAAAAAGTAAATAAATGCGCGCAATCAGTTGCATATAACGTTTTTCCATCTTGGTGAACAGTTTTCTTCCACTACCACAGTGTCTCATAAAAAATCTCATATTTCTTCTTTCACCACAATTGTCGTACTGCGAACTTTTCATATCGGGTCAAATTGAATTCGGATTACCATACTCTAACAAGCACTCGTATAGGGTCTCTTTACTCTTGTTTTGTGGACCCAAATGCCTTGTTTGTCCTGTTTATACATTGCTTCCATGTGGTCAATCCCAAGTCTAAAGCTAAGCTGAGTGGTCACCGAGAAAAAGAGCTGGGATATGAGTAACGATCTCTATCCTGAAGAAACTTGAAGTTTGTTTTACTTAAAGTACATATCCAAGTGTACATGCACACACGCGCATGGTTTTGTATGCCGAATATTGCTATTAGGTAACATTATTAGCTAGCTAGTTTTGTTTCGGGTATAAGTTAGCTAGTCTATTTGCAGGGTATTAACGCTGAAGAGAAAGGAGTTCCCCTTTCGAATGTCACAACAATAGATTCATCCAGCGGGGATCTCGGAAGTGTGTCTAAAGGCGTTTCAGGACCAGCCCCTTTACATTCTTCTAGTCAACACCCAGGTGTTTCTAAATGTGATTCAATTCAGGATCCTTTACATTCTTCTATTGAACTGCTAGATGCTCCAAAGCATTCTTCTGCCACTTGCAATTCAGTTTTCAGGCCTAAAGAAAGGGAGGCAGCAGCATTCCGGCAATGGCATATGTCAAAGGACGAATGCAAAAAGGTCTATATCTTAGTAAATTTCTGTAGAAGTTGGAATTATTTAACAATGCTTTATTTTTAATGTTTTTATCTGAACGATCAACTATAGGTGCTTCGCTGCTGCCACACTAGAGCTTTCTCAGCCAGAAAATGAAGATAGAAAAGCTAGGGCCTTAGCTGCAGCTACTACAGAGTTGGAAAGACTTTTTAGAAAGGAAGATTTTGGTAGGATGAAGGTTGTTGTTTACATTAGTTCACAATGTCTGCTTGATTGGGTGACCTAATTTTGTTATTTAATTTCATTGTAGAAAGCCTGTTCTTTTGTCAGGCATTGCAGAAATCTTTCCTGGGCAGTTTGATCCTTGTCGATGTATGTATATCTTTTTCACCTGCCTGAGATGCATTATGGGAGGATGTAGTTAAATAGTCAGGTCCTGATAGGCTTTTTTGCTGCTCATGTACATGGTGCATCAAGAATTGGATAGCGTTTAAGATGTTAGAATAAAATTGTGATGAAAACCATCATCACCTTTTCATCACCTAGGATCGTTCATATCAAATCATCAAGAATATTAATAAGATGCGAAAGCTAACCTGAATCCATTGATAGAATGTGATTCTTGAGTCCTTTGGTTGAGGATCTTTCAAGTCTTGTACGTAAATCCTCCCTATCAGAATGCTCTATAATCTCTCTACAGATGGATAACAGAAAAATAATGTACGTACTGACTTGGGAACCACAACCCCTTTATATAATTGCTAAACCCTAGCAATTATCCTTAATTACCAATTTAGCCCATCATAAAATTAGTAATTATATTTTTAGTCTCTACACATAGGAGGTTCACACTTAATGATGCATTAAAAGCCCAAAACCCAAATTGATCACTTTTAATTGGGCAACCTTATTGATAGCCTTTAATTCACATTTATTTAATATATTGGTCCATAATTAGATTTTGATCCAACAATCTCCCACTTGGGCTATATATGAAACTTTATAAGTGTGAATTATACCTTATGAGCTCATGAATTTTGCTATCAAAACCTTATGCACCTCAACAATCTTGTTCATTAACCATATCAATATAGGACCAAAGCGACCTTCGTTACATATGTCGTAACTAGACCCATCAATGATCACATATACCAATACGACTAATGACAAGATCAAGCATGGATGTGTAGCATGGAAATTTCATGCAATGTGATCTTAACATGCCTATTTCTAACTGGTCCACCTTAAAACTTTAGTGAGATCAAACCATACCAAAATCAGAGCGTGAATAAACTGAAAACTTTATTTCTACAGAAAATAACCTCAAAATATCTATAAACTGAAATAACTGAAAAATGTCTATATCATAAGAGCATTTAAAATTACAAACTCTCACTAAAACTAAATATCCTGAAATGATATGACACCCATATGAGCAGTGTGCTCATGAAACATTTTGGGTGGCAATCCTTTAGTAAGCGGATCCGCAATCATGGAGTTTGTGCCGATGTGCTCTATAGACAACTGTCCACTCTGAACTCTTTCTTTCACAACTAGGAACTTGATCTCTATATGATTTGACTTCGTCGAGCTCCTGTTGTTGTTGGAATACAAAACTGCTGACTTATTGTCACAAAATATCTTGAGTGGTCTTTGAATACTGTCCACTATACGCAGCCCCGTGACAAAATTTTACAGCCATATTCCATGATTGGACACCTCATAACATGCTATGAACTCTGCCGCCATTGTAAAAGATGCTATAAGAGACTGTTTAGCACTCTTTCAAGAGACAGCACCTCCAGCCAGAAGGTAGACATAGCCCGATGTAGATTTCATACTATCTTGGCATCCAGCAAAATCAGAGTCAGTATACCCAATGATCTCAAGCTGTTCTGACCTCCGATACGTGAGCATGTAATCCTTTGTTCTCTGAAAATACCTCAAGACTCGTTTGGCTGCTACCCAGTGATCCTTTCCAGGATTGCTTAAGTACCTGTCCAACATCCCTGTAACGTACGCAATATCCAGACGTGTACAAACCTAAGCATACATTAGACTCCCTACTACTGACGCATAAGGAATCTTCTGCATTTCCTTAACCTCAAAATCATTCTTAGGGCACTGATTGAGACTAAACTTGTCTCCTTTAGCCACAGGGGTATCACCTGGTTTACAGTCCTGCATGCCATATCTCTTAAGAATCTTTTCGATATAGCACTTTTGTGATAATCCTAAAATACCCTGAGAGCGATGCCGGTGTATCTGTATACCCAACACAAAGAGAGGCGTCACCAAGATCCTTGATCTCAAATTTCTTTGATAGAAATCTCTTGGTTTCATGCAACAAGCCTATATCGTTGCTGGCAAGCAAAATGTCATCGACATATAAAACCAGGAAAATATACTTACTCCCACTGAACTTGTGGTATATACAATCATCTACCAAATTTATCTCAAAACCGAACGAGATGATAACCTGATGAAATTTGTAATACCATTGACGAGAAGCTTGCTTGAGCCCATAGATAGATTTCTTTAATTTGCAAACCATCTTCTTTGCATCTCCTGACACAAAGTTTTCTGGTTGCACCATATAGATTGTTTCATCAATGTCACCATTGAGGAACGCAGTCTTAACATCCATTTGATAAAGCTCAAGATCAAAATGTGCCACTAATGCCATTATAATCCTAAAAGAGTCTTTCGAAGAAACTGGAGAGAAAGTCTCTTTATAATCAATGCCTTCTTTCTGTGTAAAGCCTTTAGCGACAATACGAGCCTTATACCTCTCCACATTGCCTTTCGAATCCCTTTTGGTCTTAAATATCCATTTGCAATCAATGGGTTTCGCACCTTCAGGCAATGGGACAAGATCCCAAATGTCATTGTCTTTCATAGACTTTATCTCTTCATTCATGGCATCAATCCACTCTTGAGATCTAGAACTTTCCATGGCTTGACGGAAGTTGATTGGATCATCTTCCACCATACCAATGTCATACTCATGTTCTTGGAGAAATACAATGTAATCATCTGGCACCGCACTTCTCCTTTCTCTAGTGGATCTCCTTAATGGCATAGGTTCTTGAGGTGGTTGAGTTTGTTCTTCATGAACAATTTCAGGAATGGGAGGTTCTCCGACATTGTCTTGATTTAGGTCTACTTCTTGAACGATGTCAGGAGTAGAAACCTGATCAATGTCAACAACAGCTGTGGGAATATCAACATATTCCTCTTCAAAGACAAAGTCTCTAACCATATCTCCCCCCGCAAACTCGACATCCTCAAAGAACCTGGCATTTCCCGTCTCAAATATCGATTTGGTCGTGGGATCATAAAACTTGTACCCCTGGATCTTTCAGAGTATCCAATAAAATAACAACTAACCGTCCTTGAGTCCAGTTTCTTTTCATTAGGCCTATAAGGCCTTGCCTCAGCTGGACATCCCCAAACATGCAAATTCTTTAGACTAGGTTTCTTGCCCGTCCAAAGTTCGTAAGGGGTTTTGGTAGTTGCTTTAGTTGGAACCCTGTTAAGGATATACACTGCAGTCTTAAGTGCTTCTCCCCAGAGTGATTCTGGTAAGGCAAAATGAGAAATCATACTCCTCACCATGTCCTTAAGCGTTCTGTTTCGTCTTTCAGCAACACCATTCATAGTGGACGAACCCGACATAGTGTACTGTGGGACGATACTGCTTTCCTCTAGGAACTTAGCAAACGATCCCGGACGTTGTTCACCTGAACCGTCATATCTACCATAGTATTCACCACCACGGTCAGATATGACGCTTTTAATCCTTTTGTTGAGTTGATTTTCAACTTCAGCCTTATAATTTTTGAACACATCTAGCGACTGTGACTTTTCATGAATGAGATATATGTAGCCATATCTGGAAAAATCGTCTATGAAGGTTATAAAATATTGTTGACCATTCTAAGAAGCCGTAGGGAATGGCCCACAAATGTCTGTATGTATAAGTTCTAAGACATTCAAAGTCTTGTTGGCTTCAAATCTCCTTTTATTGGTTTGTTTTCCCTTAATACAGTTACACAAATATCAAAATCTGTAAAGTCTAAGGGGTCGAGAATTTCGTCTGACACAAGTCTCTCTATTCTCCTTCTGGAGATATGACCCAATCTCTTGTGCCATAACGCAGTTGAATTCTCATTGGTTAATTTTCTCTTTATACCTCGTGTACTTAATTGCAAGGATTCATTAAATGAAGCAATTGTATCAAGTAAATAAAGATTATCGTAACCTGATAAAGAGCCAGAACTAACTAATTTTGAATCATGAAACAAACTAAATTTTTCATTTCCAAATGAACAAGAATAACCAAATTTGTCCAAAGTTGAAATAGAAATCAAATTCCGTCTAAAAGATGGTACAATAAATGTTTCATCAAGATCCAAATAAAATCCAGTCTTTAACAATAATCTAAATTTTCCTATTGCTTCAACTTTCTTGCCATCGCCCACATAGATGTGTCTTTCACCATCAGTTGGCTTTCGGCATCTCAGGCATCCCTGCATAGATACACTGATGTAAGTGGTTGCACTAGAATCCATCCACCAAGTGTGTTCAGGTACCGAAGTTAAATTAACCTCAGAACAAACCAAATTAAGAAGCATACCTTTTCTAGCACGCCAAGCGTGATAATTGGTGCAATACTTCTTCTTATATCCTGCAGCTCCACAGAAGAAACAACCCGTACCTTCCGGATCAACCGGTCTCTTTTGTTGCTTCTTTTGAGGTGCCGTGACTGCAGCTTCCTTATCCTTTTTCTTTTTCTTCCCTTTGTCCTTGGAAGTATTTGCCAAGTGAGCACTTTCTGTCTTTTCTTGCTTCAACCTTTCCTCTTCTTGCACACAATGTGAGATGAGCTCATTAAGAGACCAAGTCTCCTTTTGGCAGTTGTAGCTCACCTTAAACTGACTGAAATGTGCAGGAAGAGATATAAGAACCAAATGCACTAGCAAGTCCTCAAAAAGGTCAAGCTTAAGTGCTCTTAATTTTGAAGCAAGATGAGACATCTCCATGATGTACTCCCTAATGTTCCCCTTACTTTTGTATCTCATTGAGATAAGGTTTGCCAAAAGTGTACTTGTTTCAGCCTTTTCATTTTTGGCAAATCTCTTCTCAATGTCCTCAAGGAACTCTTTGGTTGTCTTTATTATTTCTGATATAGTGCCCCTGAATGCTTCTGGAATGGCCTTCTTCATGATCATCATACACATACGATTTTACTTCTCCCACCTTTATAATGAAGTATAACATCCTATTACTATTGTGAACTGAAACAAAACTATAAGAAACCGTTTAGAAATTTCCTGAATGGTTTTGGAAATTACATGAAAATTATAGGTTTCTTGTTCTCATAACTATTTACGATCCAGGGAAGAGGGCTTCTACGCATTATAAATATGCTTGATTACATATATTGTCATTTCAGAAAAACAAAAACAAGCTCTATTGTGGTTCATCAAATTTCCAAAAATGTCTTCAAACAATAATGGTTCATCTTCTCAAAATTCTGCTCAAGCCTGCCTGGGGGTCAATTTGCCAAGATCAAGTGGTCATGGAAACAACAAGAGCGACCAGCAACCCTCGGCCGGGTCCATCCTTGCACAGGACAAGAAACAGAAATCAACAAACAAGAAGGGAAAATAAGGGGTTATAAATGAACAATATATCAGTTTCTTTTTTGTGTATTCTTTTATACATAGTTCGTCTCCGATTGCATCTGATTTAGCTTTTCTCTTTTATACATTATTTTCTTTGTATACATGTACATACACGCATACATATTATGCATATGTATGTGTGTTTATAGATTTCCATATTTAAGTGTATGTGTAGATTTTCTATTATAATGATCGGAGTGGGGAAAGTAATTATTTGTTTGTCCGTTTAAACATATATGTTAGTCGCCTAAATTTGATTATGAATAAATAAAAATAATATTTGTAATTTAACATTTGTACGATTTTTCATTTTTATTAAATACATGCATGCATTCTTATTTATGTATTGTGAATTTACTAGCACGACATGTTATTTATGGTCTTTCATAATTTGAGAATATGATTAAGAGACTAGAAAAAAAAAACAAACAACAAGATTTAGAAATTATTTTGTACATCATTGCCGAGACGAAGAAGAAGATGATGATTTAAATAGGGTAGCATTAATTTAAAGGATACCAAACTTGTGACGACATCGGATAATTAAGCTGTAAACAAAGGAATTTTTTTTTTTTTTTTTTGGTGTAAACCGCAGCAAGTACGTAGAGAAGATCATGACGGGTCATTTGTAAAGGAAACTACAAACTACAAGTTGTTATAGCATTAAACGACAATTACAGATTAAACGATGAATTTTTATACCGACGTGTCCTTTTTCATGTTTATTTGGAAGTACTTTAGATAAAGCACGCCAAAGCTTGACGTCTTTATGATATGAACCATAGAAAAACTTTGTCCTCGAAAAAAATAAAATAAAGCAAAATCCGGTTGATTAATGAGATAGGGTAGACGACAACGAATATGTTTTTTTTTTTTTTGTAAGACAATGTACTTATCAAAGAATGACAAATATATATGCTACGAATAACGTCTTTTATTAATAACAAAAATCACTGGTGTTATTTGATCTTCTCACATAGATGAAAGGAAACATGTAAGATGCAAATGATGTGTGGTTCATTTTGAAGAAAGCCATTTTTTATTTATATATGCATTCTAAATTTATTTAGCAAAATCCAGAACTTTCAAATTTGTCGTGGAAGATCGTAGTTCTTTTTCTTTTTCGTTATAATTGTGTTTTCTTTGTTATTTTTCCAATATTAGAACCAGAATGGGAAGGATAAAAAAAAAATTATAATTTTTAGCCATTTGTATAACTCTCATTAATAACACTGTAAATCTAAGGTGCTCATATTCAATTAGAACAACAAATTTGAACCCGTATTTACAATTTTTGTGCATTTATTAATTTTGGTATATGTTTGTGTTACCGTTAGCTTAATAGGGTTTGCCTTTTTCTTTTTTTTTTTCTTTTTAATACTGAGGTTGAAATTTTTAATTTATTTTGTTGTTGACTTAAACGACAGATTGACACCAAAATCTTCATGACTAAACGTTTCATGATCATAAAAAAACAGTCAACAGTCGTCCTTTTAATTAGTTTTTAATTTTATTTTATACATTGCATTTTAAAGGTATCAAAAAACCATACCTTACATTTGGACAGTTGCATCTTTATATGTTAAATTTTAAGATGCTAAATCTTACCTTCCATCAGTTAATCATCTATTTTTATCATAAAAGCATAAATGTCCTTTAAACAAAAGAAAAAAAAAAGAAAAAATAGAATAAAATTCCATATTACAATAATAAACATATAAGTTAAAAAAATTCCCAAACAAAAAAAGCAGGATGGATTGTCTTCTACCAAAGTTTAAATGGAAACATGGGGACAAATGCTTTCTTTTACAAATGAGAAAGTAGAAAAACATGAGATAGCATCAATATACATACAAGCCAAGGAAATGACCTGTCATATCTAGCTTGTTCTAATGTTTTTCATCTGGGCCAGGGCTGTTTAAAAATACCGAAAAACTGAAACCAATTGATACTGACTGCCAAACCGACTGCGAAAAGCTGAAAAAATCAATTTATTTAGACACAAAAACCAACCAAATTAGTTTGGAAACTGATTGCCCATCAATTTTTGGGGGTCGATTTTCAGAAGCAAATTTTTTAGTCGGTCGGTCATCTAACCGACCCTTCAAACATCAATGAACTTTCCTTCTTTTACCATGAAGTTAAGGTCCATCATCTGAGTGGATGCTGCGGATTCAGTCAGAAAAAGCACTTTGAAGATGACTCTGATTACTTTTGTTAATGTTTCAGTTTTGAAATTTTTTTCCAATCAGACAATTCTTATGCCAACTTGTTTTACGTCTGCTTGTGTATGTTACTGTTTCTACTTTTATTTTTATTTTTTCCCTTTTCTTGGTTTGAGAGGCATCTGATTTTATCTTAAACTATGGTAACATTATATTCATCACTAGTTATTTGAGACTAAAAGTCGTATAAGTTTGACAATTTCTTTATGACGCAGAGGGCAAGGAATAAAATTTGTCCATGTTAATATAACGCTTGCTTGTGATGTAATTTACTTGCTGTGATCAATTTACTTTTTTTTTTTAACTTGTTATTGTGATATAATTCTAATTCCTATTTATATTAATAAAGACCATGTTATATTGCTCTTTAAACACTAAATTACTTTTAAGTATTTTGGCCAGTTACACTAGTCAAAAACCGACCTTAATCAACCGTTATAAAATCGATTGTTGTCGGTCAAACACTGACCAACTGTTTAACTATTTAGTAGGTTTTTGGTTCCACTTTCTCAAAAACGACCGCTATTGGCCGGAAACCAACCGACCAAAGATCGATCAATGAACAACTTTACTTTCATCTGCAATAGATTGATGGTAGATCCTTTCCATTCTACTTGAAAATATGTACTTTTTTTATTCTACTGCAAATTAGATCTATGAAATAGATCGATTAATGGTCGCCTATGGCTGCCAGATCTATGAAAGATGGCTGAGGACTTGGCAAATCTCATGATGACGGCAAAAGGCTCGGAAAATCTTGTGACGATTGTTGGCTGTGAGACCCTAATTGTGTCAACTCCACCATGCCATCATCCAGATCAAGTCACTCTGGATTAGGAAAGAAAGCCATGCTCATATCCAATACGAAGGAGTTTTTTTAATAACCTTTATCAAATCAAAAGAGCTAGTAATATTTTTATTTTGTTTTTTTGTTTTTTTGTTTTTTTTACTTTTTTGAATTTTTTCTATCTTAGGGTATCTATGTGTTTTTATTAGTCAAAATGATATAACATAAATTTTAAATACAAATGTATAAATATGCAATTGTCCAAACGTAAAATATGATTTTTTATACTTTTAAAACGAGGGTATAATAATTAAAAAACATATAATAATAAAAAAAATTAATTATTAGACAAAACTCCTTGTAATATGGCTTATTTAAGGAGTACTTGAATAGGACGTTACTCCAAGCACCATAATTAATATAATGCGGGTAAAATCTTTTATACTTTGGGATCCACCATCTCAACACTAGAGATGTTAAATGGGTCGGCCCAATCTAGTCTATTTAATTTAGGCCTAAACGTGACTTTTATCATGTCTGGGTCTACCCATTTATTTATCATATCGTGCTAGACCCAACCTTGTTAATTTTTGTAGCATCAAGCCCAGCCAATAAATGGGCCTTGCCTATAAAGTGCTTGGGCCGTGCTTATACCGTATCGATGTTAGTGTTTTTTTGTTGTACTTTTAACTCTTAGTGTGTCTTTCTTCTGCTTAATAAATTTACAAAAAAGTAAAAATAAAAACACTAAATCATAACAAAAGAAAGTGCATGACCAATAAAAAAATCTTTTTTTGAGGACAACAACATTATAGTATTTTGTACGGTATGGTTTCTATTACGTAGTCTTTCATATAAATCAAAAAATGTAAGTATATATTTGAAGTGACAATTTACAAACAATAAAGAATCTCTTTGATCTTTGTTCTTTTTTAATCAAATCTATTAGAAATTTAGTACTTTTTTATTAAAAAAATATTTATAAAAATATGAAATATATTAGTAAAATTAGTTTTAAATTATGTATTTTAATCGTACTTATAACTAAACCCCAGTTGTGCTTTTAGCATGTGACGCCAATGTAACTCGGAAGGAAAGTGTTTTCTTCTTCGGGTGAGATTTCCATATTGCAGGTCCTAAGGGAGGGTTTGCAGCAGATTTATTCCTCTAGTAATGCTCGTTGCTGTGTCAATGAAGTTGAGGAAAATACTGAGCTATATAAATCTGAGTTATGTTCTCCTCATCAGAAGTCTTATGCGGCATTGAAACCATTATCCAAGAATGAGACTGTTCATGAAGAGGCAACGATGAGGAATGCATTATAGCAGGTGATAGAACTAACAAAACCGTTGGAG
The DNA here is from genome assembly GCA_025403435.1 of Artocarpus heterophyllus. Classification (NCBI taxonomy): domain Eukaryota; kingdom Viridiplantae; phylum Streptophyta; class Magnoliopsida; order Rosales; family Moraceae; genus Artocarpus; species Artocarpus heterophyllus. The sequence continues at coordinate 11,504,901 of CM046335.1, forward strand.
ATGGAGCTGAGGACATTCCTGATGCAGAAGGATTTACATGCAGTAATAAAATGAGAGACTTTTTAGCAAGAGTTCACAGAATTAAGAAGACTGATTATTGCGGGCAATTGACAACTCGTGCTGACAGTATCACTGCCGTTCAAAAAGCTCTTCCTCTTCAAAAGCTGTTGAGTATGGAACTGCCATAAATAGAGGGATTCATATAGTTGTTCAAGCTCTGTTCAAACATTGCTTAATGGATATCTTGATGTAAGTAAAAGGAAACGTGAAAACATTAGTAGGCCGCTTTCTGATTTGCCTGTCCTTAGAAACCAGACTCGTCATTCACCTGCCTGAGATGCATTATGGTAGGATGTAGCTAAGCATGAATTCTTAGTTAGCTGCATTAAACCTGGAGCCTTTGCTTTGGTAAGCATGAATTCTTAGTTAGCTGCATTAAAAATCCTTGAATTGGTCGTTACATAGGTTACTGATTGGGGGTCCTGCATTTTCTAAAAAGAATAAACTTGAAAAAAAATGAGAATAACTTTTCGTGTGCGCTAAAATCATGTTCTTGACAAAATAGTTTTTTGAAAGTTTATTTTATTTTTTGTCTTCTGATGATGGAAAGATCTCTTAGATGTTCTGAACTTTGCAATTTTAACTATGGGCCATTAAGGTTTGGAGTTATCTCCTGGAGAAGAAGTAGTAGTCTCCATGCACTTGAATATATTCAGGTGCTAACTCTCTCACACTCTAATCTGTATGTGATTCTGGTTATCTTTCTAATCTTGAAGACCTTTGGAGCTGTTACTATTTTGTTGACTTCTCGTAACTTAGATGTCGAGTCTAATTACCCAAATCATATTGTGTTTCTATTTGAACTCCGTCATCTTGACATGCTTTTGAGTTGTTATTATTTGTTTTTGATGGCTATAAAGGATTCTGTATAACTTCTCTCCTGGTTGACTTAACATTGTTATAACTATATATATATTTAGTGAATCTGGAGTTTGCATACAGTATCGAATGCATAGATTGGCAGAAGGTTTTTTGCTTCACTGCTTGTTCTTTTTTGTTCTTCTTCTTTTTAATTTTTGATTATTCATTCATTGATATTGTTACAAAAAATAGTGCGATGGAAACAAAGAATAAAAACACACACTAATCAAACATTCCTAATTATAGTCCTTGCAGATTGGATCATCCATATAATAAACAAAAAGAAACTCTAGATATTTAATATCTTTATATCTCAATTCTAGTGATGGTTCGTTAGATATCTTACAACTAGAATCCTCTTTTTCCGAGCCAATTCCTTCACCATCGCAGGTCCCAGTTAGATTCAGACATGATATACTCTTTAGTTACTGAGAGAACCTAAGTACTCTCTTTTAGATCTAGGAAACAACTGTCAATATCCTTTTTTCCTTTTAGGAGTGAAACAATCAATCTATTGATATTGGAAGACCCAAAAATTCTTTAACAACTCAGACCATCATCTTGTCAGGAACATTATTAGTTTGCCTGACATTAAAGATTTTGCATTATGGTTCTATTCAAAGGACGTGAAGGACTTGATTTCTACTCTAGCTAATTTTCATGGGGAATGCTCAATGATCGGTAGTTATAGAATGGACACTGCTGATTCTGTTTGCCCGCCAAGAGTCCGCGGTGTAACACCCACCTATTTTTATGTAACGGATTATGCTAAGTTAGTAATAACGTCAAGTAAATTTTATTAATGATTTATGATTTTATGTTACTAACTATTTATTTTAAGTTCTATGACAGGTGACGATCGCATGGAATCGATGTGCTCATGTTAGTTACAATGTATATTTAATTATGATGCAATGATGTCTAGAAGGCTATGATGTGTTATGTTTTAAGGACAGTTCGGCAGGCTTTGTGGAATCAGCAGGCCGAAGTAAAGAATCGGCACGCCGATGACAGCTAACGAGCAGTCAGCAGAAATCTCTCCAAATTTATGATTGAGATGATTACGATGATCGGATGGTTTAATGTGGTTAATTGACATATTTATGGAATAATTTCCTCATTTAAGGAAATGAAATCATTGACTTTTATTGATTGAATGTAATTGTTAATGGTTTCCTATTTTTAGAGAGAAAATTATGGTAAGATGAGATGATTTGTTTGACTTTTCCTCTTTTCTCTCCATTCTCCACGCGAATTAATCCAAGATTAATCAAAAAATTTCTGACATAATTGAGGGCATTGAAATTTTCTTTACGTTACCCTCATTCTTGTAAACGCTCGCTCTCTCTCTTTTTAATCTTTTGAGACGTTTCTTTTCTCTTCTTTCTTCTTCTTCACGTTTTTCTCCTCCTTTTCCTCTCAATTCCTCTGTTATTACTTGAAAAATATATTGAGTTTTCATTGGGGTTAAGTTCAAGGATTTTGAAAAGAAATTTTTAAGGTAAGAACTCATTTTTTTCGGTAATTCTGAAAAACACTTCTTCTCCTCAATCCGTCTGCTGTAACTTTGTCTAGGTATTTTATTTCATTCTGAATTTTAATATGATGTTCATATATGTGTTATGTTAATGTTCTTTCAAGTTTCAAGTCATTTCATTTTTTTCTAAATTAAGTTATGAATTTTCTATCCTCTACCACTCACAGTAAAACATTGTTTTTTGGTTATGATGCATGAAAATATGATTTTTGTTCAAGGGGTAAATGTGTTTTGTTTGCTACAAAATTTAGCAAGAATGTTCATGTAAATGTTATGTTATGGACTGCAAAGTTTGGTAATGTTTTGATGAGTGAATTATGTATTATGGAATTTCTATGAGATTAGGTCAAGGAAACTGTTTTAACAATGTTAATTTTTGGACTTTTGTTTTATGAGATGTTTTATATGTTTAAATGAATTTGTTGATGAAATAATTTTATGAAATTGAAATATATGTTTGTATGAATTTTTAAATTAAACTATATGAGGTTTAATTGTTAGATAATGTTTTCAAAAGATTACTCATTTCCTTTTTATTGTTGGTAGATTTCATGTTTGAAATGTATGGGTTGTTTTTAGTTACTCAACGTAATTTTTATGGCTAAAGAAAAATTATGGTAATATGTTTATGTATTAGCTTTAACCCTGTTAAGTATGGTGTCTAAAGTATGTGTGAATATTAAGTTTTTAAGTCTTGAATCCATGTAGGTCAGTGAAGAGTATGTGATAATGATTTTATGTTTTTGATGATTATAGTTATGGATGCATGTTATGAATTATGTTTGTAAGAGATGAATGTATATGTGATGTTATATGGATGTATGTTTTATTCTATGATAATAAGTATTAATTTTATTTTGTATCTTTAAATGAAATAATGGCATGAACGCACAAAAGAACGAGCACATCGAGACCGCGGTGTCGTCACCAATACATATAAGGTTAAGTAAGCTAGCTTCTAAGGTAAGTACATTCTCACCTGCAACATAATAAGTTTTATAAAATTTGATATTATGTTCATGATGATTTTATGATGAATTCCTTAAAGGGTTTCTTATAAAAGATTTTCATGTTTTAAAGTTATGCATGTTTGATTATGGCAAGTTTCAAAGCATGAAAGTTATATATATATGTATCACCTAATAAGTGTTGCACACCAATGTTATAATATGATATGTTATGATGTCATGTTTGGTTTAGGATTAGCTACCCTTCTTCTCTCATGGCGGCGTGCCTACGATGATGATTATGGTGCAACACTTGGGCCCTTAAGATAAAAAGGAATAAGCTTTAATATGGTCAATGTAATGAAAGATATGTTTTTATGAAAATGTGCTTAATGCACTATTATGATATGATATGATGATGATGATGATGATGAGAATGATATTTATTAAATGTTTTTAATTTGTGAGAATTATATGTACTTACTAAGCTTTAGCTTATTCAAGTTTATGTCATATTGCAGATAAAGGTAAGAAAATCATGGATTAGGCGGAGGACATGGGAAGGCGTGTGAGCATAAGGAAGATGAATTGTAACCGAAAGAATGCCAATGAAGCAAATTTTATGATTTAAGCCATGGTTTAATTATTTGAACATATTTTTATGATAAGTTTTAAAGAACTACAAGCACTATGTTTTAATATTTTATTTTATCATGTTTAGAATTTGATCTTTCGCATTTTGAAAAGTTAAATTTGTCTTAAAATTAAGTTTTCTAAAAGTTTTTGGCTCTGTCGGCCTGCCGATCATCATTGGTCGGCATGCCGATGTAAGAATGTTCGGCCTGCTTATCTCATTTTCAGCTTGTTGAACTTTGAAAGTTTTTAATCCCAGTTTTGCAAAGCTTCTGCCGGCCTGCCGGTTGACGATTTCTGGCCTACCGACTATGTTCGGCCTGCCGAAGTCTCCAGTTCGGCCTACCGAACTGTGGGAGCAAATAATTTTAAATAATGTGATGTTTAATAAGTTATGATTTTACTATTTGGTATATTTACTTTATTAAAGGAAGTTTATGATCAATTTAATATTCAATTGAATTATTAATACTATGGATTAAGTGAATGAATGTTAAAAAAAAAATGTGTATGTAATGATCCTGGTTATGTTTTTCTTGACTACGTTTACAATTAAAGTTTCAAATAAGTATGTAATGTATGAATGTAACGACATCTGTGACGTCCGTAAGGGGAGGCGTTACACGCGGTATGCTGGTGTCACGTGCATTCAGATCATCTGTCATGATTGGGGATGCTCTTGGAAGAACTAAGATGCAGAAGGTTGTAACACAATTACATGATTGAATTTTCCATGAATATTCAGTTCTTCCTTCTCTTTGAGAAAAGAGAGAAAAAACTTCTCACTCTTCTGTTTGTCTGCATGATATATTAATGCTCAGGATTCCAAATTCTTTCGCATATTCTGATTCAATCATTTGTGTGTAGATACTCGAGCTTCTGGCAGGGCTGTAATGTCCTTGGAATTGTCCACATGGAAGGCCAACAATGCGCCATTTGGTAGACTTGACAACCATGTAGAAGAGATCAGCAGAGAATGGTACTGATTCTTGATGGATCCTATCATGAACTTATGTTTTCTGGATTTAACTTATTTGGATTAAGTAACCTTGTACAATGTTTAGCCAAAAAAATAAAAAACAAAAACAAAAAGCAAAAAAAAAAAAAGAAACCTTTGTGCATAAAATGGCTTTACCTTGATCACAACTACCACAGGCTCTCTTGATTCAATGTAATTTCGCTGGTGCTGGAACTATTAACAGTTCCCTCTTTTTTTTTTCTTTTTGGTTTGAAATGGAAAATTTCATTTAAATTAAACTAGAGTTACAAATGCAAATAGATGATAAAAGACATGAGATGAAACCCTCCAATAAAATTAGATCCATTAGAAAATTTTGACGACACTTAATAAGAGAAATTTTGGTAGAAACTCGATAATGAGAAAGTACCTTGGTACACTAAAATCAAGCACATGTAAAGCTTTTTGACAAAGCCCCTACGATTGATGTATTCTTCTAATTGATTGAAGGGTAAAACCTAGTAGCATTAAGTCCACCACTTACAATGCCTAGAGGCAACTCTGACAAACATAAACACCCACCCAAACTTGTATCTGGCGGATATAGAACACGTCTTGAAGGAGGAAGGATAACTTATGTTATTACAAACCAACAAGAAAAAAATAAAATCATCAATATAATTAATTACTATAATATAATCTATCTTAAATATTTTAATTAGATTATAATTGATTATTATTATTTCTTATGTGATATCATATTTTATATTTTATATATTATGACAACAAAATATAATTGTAATATTAAACATTATCATAATTTTACTATATTCTATTTTATAACTATATAATATATTATATAACAACAGATATTATATTAATATATAAAATATTAGAATTATAACATAAAGATAATTTTGTCAACATGAAAGTCTTCATATTTCGTTCTACAGTGTTCTTAAAATTACAACCAAACAAGTGAATCAACTTTCTTTTCCTCTCTATTTCAATACCATTCCTATTCCCATTACCATTATCATTCAATTGCAACCAAACGTAGTCTAAGCGGTAAAAATTAACAAATCTGATAGCATATATGTAAGATATGAAGCATGCGCCGTTTTGAAATTAAACCTGCTACTTATATGCGGTTTTTCTACTTAAAGTACACCAAAATCACAAACGGGACAGATATCTTATTGGTCATGATGTTCATCACTTTCAGTGAGAAGAACCATTTTGCTTTTGCTTTTGAATTTCTACTAGAAAACTATGACAAACCATGGAGCTTAACCCTAAATGTAAATCCTATATATGTTCACTTTTCAATACCTCCTTTCCTAAAGGCTCTTGTAAAAAACCAAAAAAAAAAAAATTCCTAAATAATTTCAAGTGAAAATATTAGAAAATTGTTATCAAGTGAGAGACACTTTCATTTTAATCTCACAAATTGGAAGTAAAATGAAGAAGATTTATAAGAAAAAGAAAATACTATCCTCTCGGACATAAGCCGAGGGAACAACATGCTGAAAATAACTCTCACACGAATTCTAAACACCAATCTCAATTTGGCTCCAGATTTATAAGAGAAGCTGCATCATTATTTTCACTTTTTTAAACAACAAAAAATAAAAATTAAAAAAATTAAAGACCATAAGACCAACTAATGTAGCCTAATATTACAAACAACTCCTCTATGTTTTCTTAACCCATACTAATTTGTGGTCTTTACCGCGGATTTCCGGATTTCCCCTTGTCCTGTCCAAAGATGTCTTGAGCAGAATTCTCGTGATTTTGTGAAGCTTGCTTTCCTTTGTTTTTGCTTGTTTTTAGCAGCTTTGTTGCCAGGCATTCTTGAGCTTTAGGCTGATTATGAGAAGATGAAGAAGAATTACCATCTTTGTAATAATTAACAGAAGACATTTTGATTTTCAAGCACAAAACACAAATAGATGTAATCAATAATCTCTCAATTGTTTGTGCAGCTTTGAGCTATACAAGAGTTGTATTTATAGACAGAAGTTTGAATATGGTTAAAGCCAATATAATTTTGATTTATTTATTAGGTTGTAGAGAGAGTTTTTCAGTTGTTTCTCAAACAAATTTTAATTCAATTGTAAAGCAAATCCCTCCCCATTTTCATTACTATTGCCAAGAAAATTTCACTAATTACAGGTCGAGAAGGAATATTAACCTTATACTTTTTAATTTGTCTATTAATCTGACAAAATATTAAGTTTGAATAAACATGCGTGTTGAATTTTTTTTAAAGATTTTTCAATAATTTTGCCTTGATGCTATTTCACCGTGGAGGGATTATTAATGGAATTAATGTGTACTCGGTCCACATGTAGAAATTTCACATAGTGTATTTTTTTTTTTCCTTCATTTCACATATATGGTTTTTGCATCTTTTTTTTTTTTTATCCTTAATGGATGGTGCCGATTAATCAACTGAGTCAAAGTTGCAGAAAATAATAATGTATATCTTTTTATACCTGTGTTGTGTCATTGTGTCAAATAGTAAGCGTTGATTGTTAAAAAATAATAATAATAATACGATGAATAAATAAATAGAGTTAAACAGAAGGTATTCAACCCTTCGAAAAAAATACAGAAGGTGTTCAACAGTTGGAAAGTTTCGAACAAATGAAATGAAGCTTCAAATGAAAACACTTGATTATCTCAATGAGTTCTTACTCTCATGCAAAGTTCAAAGTCTTATGTACCGATCAAACTTTGGATTATTTTTTCAATTTATGTACACATTCCTAACATTTTCTTAAGCACCTTCGATGTTCAAAATTATTCAAAATTTAATATATATATTTCATTTACGTTTTTCTTCGTTCCACCATTTGTAAACAAAATTTAGGTCACTTCAAGTATTTTCTGAATTTATGACATATATGATTCGTTAAATTTGAAATTTTATTTAATTGTGTATTTCATCAAATAACAAGATAATTATAGCAAATGACGACTTCAACAAACTTGGCACTCTAACAAATTTGAAGATCTTAGTTTTGGAACTGCTTCTTCATAAAAACGAAACAACAAATAAAAATGGATGTGAATGGTACTTAATTTCTTCTAAATCTTCCATTAATATTCTTCTTTATTTGTTCAACTTTGACAAGTAATTACGAGAAAGTTAACAGAAAAACAATGAAACATGTATGCATGAACTTGGTAGTTAATGTGTCAACACGAAACGAAATCCAAATACATGGTAATATATATACACACACATGTATATGTATATATATGTATATTTATATATGATCCCAACTTTATTTATTATTTTTTTCTCAAAAAAGGTTGGCTTCCCATTTGTATAATGCTAATTTTTTTACCTTCAACGTTCGGTTTTCTCTTGTTGGCAGTCTTCTTGTAAACTTACAGCTTGAGCTGGTTTGTTAGACAACCTCTACAAGAATTATCGTTTTACGGCTCATTACTGTTCTTTTTTTTTTTTTTTTTCCTTCTTTTCCACAAGTCATTCGTGCAATTTGAAATTTCGACCTGTTCAACGTTTGTGGAACGATGTACGTGTTGGTTTTTAGTGTTTAAAACATGACTTTTCCCTCGCATCGGACCGACGTACGTAGAATTTGACCTTTGCTTTCCTTACTTGTTGGACGAGATCTCTCTCTCTGTCTCTCTCTCATAAATATAATTTTATTTTGCGATAAAAATGGAAACTCATATAAATCAGTTACACGTAGTTATTTATTTATTTTGGAATATCTCCAAAACAAATATAACTTGCTCCAGGCTACATATAAAAATACATACATATATATCGGAGTGTGTGTATATATATTAAATAAAAAGCACTCACCCTAAATACATACACACTCACAAACAAATTGATCTTTTTTTTTCTGCAAACAATTTGCAGTAGTTTTGGAACTGCTTCTTCGTAAAAACGAAATAAACAAAAATCAATATAAAAGGTACTTAAAATCTTTTAAATCTTCCTTAAATATTTTTCTTTATTTGTTTGACTTTGACAAGAAATTACGAGGAAGTTAAACAGAAAAAGAACGCATGATATGTGCATGCACTTGATAGTTAATTTTAATGTGTCAACACGAAGCAAATTCCAATTACACGGTTATATATATGCATAAATATATATTAGCCCACCTCTATTTCTTATTTTTTATCTTTTTTTTTTAAAGATTGGCTTCCCATTTGTATATGGCTGATTTTGCCTTGAACTTTCGGTATTTTCTTTCTCGGCGGTCTTCTTTCGAATATTGTAAACTTAGAGGTTAAGCTTATTAGACCACCTGTATAAAAATTATCCTTTTACAGTTCAATATTACAACTGCTTTTTTCTTCTTTTCCACAAGTCAGTTGTTTATGCATTTGAAATTCTCTGTTCAACGTTTGTGGCACGTGTTGGTTTCCAGTCTTCAAAACATGAAATTCCAGACTTTTTCTTCGTATTGATCGGACGAGAGATCTCTTTCTTCTCTAATCAGTTGACCTTTGATCATGCGTGTTTATATATATATATATATATATATATATATATATATAAAATATGCCATAAAAATTGGAAACTTATGTTAATCGTTAACGCGTTTTAGCTCATTTTTTGGATAATATCAGAACAAGTAAAATTTAGCAAAGCTTATCTAGCTACCACGAATTCCATTGGATGCTACATACATAAAATCATGCATGTAATTTAGATCAAATAAAACCATTCTCCCTAAATGCATACATACAAACATACGTATTCTAATTGACTTTTTTTTTAAAAAAAATTAAATAAATAAATTCTTATTCACGTCATTTTGAAAATGTAAAATCAGATCAAAGTAAATATACTTGCATTTATATTCCTTTTCCTTGTCGTAAATCCAATTATAATGACGTATAACATCCAATTTTCCTATTCAAACACAATAGGAAACCATTTAGAAATTTCCTAAACGATTTTGGAATTTACATGAAAATTATAGGTTTCTTGTTCTCATAACTATTTACGAGCCAGGGAAGAGGGCTTCTACGCATTATAAATATGCTTGATTATAAATAAAAGGTTATTGTCATTTCAAAAAAAACAACAACAAAGGCTATTGTGGTTCATCTAATTTCTAAAAATGTCTTCAAACTATAATCGTTCATCTTCTCAAAATTCTGCTCAAGGCTGCCTGGCGGTCAATTGGCCAAGATCAAGTGGTCATGGAAACAACCAGAGCGACCAGCAACCCTCGGCCAAGTCCATCCTTGCACCGGACAAGAAACAGAAATCAACAAACAAGAAGGGAAAATAAGGGGTTATAAATGAACAATATATCAGTTTCTTTTTTGTGTATTCTTTTATACACAGTTCGTTTCCTATTGCATCTGATTTAGCGTTTCTCTTTTATACATTATTTTGTTTGTATACATGTATATACACGCATACATATTATGCATATGTATGTGTGTGTAAAGATTTCCATATTTATGTGTATGTGTAGATTTTTTATTATAATGATCAGAGTGGGAAAAGTAATTATTTGTTTGTCCGTCTAGACATATATGTTAGTCGCTTAAATTTGATTATGAATAAATAAGAATAATATTTGTAATTTAACATTTGTATGATTTTTCATTTTTATTAAATTGATGCATGTATTCTTATTTATGTATTGTGAATTTACTAGTACGACATGTTTTTTATGGTCTTTCATAATTTATAGCATTAAACGACAATTACAGATTAAACGATGAATTTTTATATCGACGTGTCCTTTTTCATGGTTATTTGAAAGTACTTTAGATAAAGCACGTTAAAGCTTTGACGTCTTTATGATATGGACCATAGAAAAACTGTCCTCGAACAAAATAAAATAACGCAAAATCCGATTGATTAATGAGATAGGGTAGACGACAAAGAATATGTTTTTTTTTTTTTTTTTTTTTGTAAGACAATGTACTTATAAAAGAATGACAAATTTATATGCTATAAATAACGTCTTTTATTAATAACAAAAATTACTGTTGTTTTTTGATCTTCTCACATAGATGGAAGGAAATATGTAAGATATAAATGATGTGTGGTTCATTTTGAAGAAAGTAACTTTTTTATTTATATATGCATTCTAAATTATTTAGCAAAATCCAGAACTTTCAAATCTGTCGTGGAAGATCGTAGTTCTTTTTCTTTTTCGTTATAATTGTGTTTTCTTTGTTATTTTTGTAATATTTGAACCAGAACTGGAAGGATAAACAAAAAAAAAAAAAATAGCCATTTGTACAACTCTTATTAATAAGAACTCTAAATCTAAGGTGCTCATATTCAATTAGAACAACAAATTTGAACCCACATTTAAAATCTTTGTGCCTGTAATAATTGTAGTATATGTTTGTGTTACCGTTAGCTTAATAGGGTTTGATTTTATTTTTATTTTTTTGGGTTTTTTTTAATACTGAGATCGAAAAAACATGATGCTGTGATCTTTTTTTTTTAATTTATTTTGTTGTTGACTTAAACAACAGATTGACACCAAAATCTTCATGACTACACGTTTCATGATCATCAAAGACAGTCAACAGTCGTCTTTTTAATTAGTTTTTTAATTTTATTTTATACATTGCATTTTAAAGGTATCAAAAAACCATACCTTACATTTGGACAGTTGCATCTTTATATGTTAAATTTTAAGATGCTAAATCATACCTTCCACCAGTTAATCATTTATTTTTATCATAAAAGACATAAATATCCTTTAAACAAAAGAAAAAAGAAAAAATAAAATAAAATTCCATATAATAATAATAAACATATAAGTTAAAAAAATTCCCAAACAAAAAAGCAGGATGGATCTTCTACCAAAATTTAAATTGACATATGGGGACAAATACTATCTTTTGCAAAAGAGAAAGTAGAAAAACATAACAACCTGTCATATCTAGCTTGTTCTACTATTTTCATCTAGCTAGGGCCGTTTAAAAAAATTGAAAAACCAAAATCGAACAAAACTGACTGTCAAACTAACTGAGAAAAGCCAAAAAATCGATTTATTTAGACACAAAAACCAACCAAGTTAGTTTGAAAAACCGACTGCTCATCAATTTTTGGTGGTCGGTTTTTAGAAGCAATTTTTTAGTCGGTTGGTTGACTGACCAGCCCTTCAAACGTCAATAACTTTCCTTCTTTTACCATGAAATTAAAGTCCATCATTTGCAGGTTTTTTGCTATGCTTTAATTGCATATGATGGCTCTCAGTGGATGCTGCGGATTCAATCACAAAGAGACTTTAATGATGGCTCTTATTACTTTTGTTAATGTTTCAGTTTTGAAATTTTTTTCCAATTAGACTATTCTTATGCCAACTTGTTTGTACGTCTGATTGTGTATGCTACTGTTTTTATTTTTTTCCTTTTCCTGGTTTGAGAGGCATCTGGTTCTATCTTAAATTATGGTAACATTATATTCATCACTGGTTATTGAGGATTAAAACTTATAGAAGTTTGACAATTTCTTTATGATGCAGGGGCCAAGGAATAAAATTTGTCCACGTTTGTATAAAGCTTGCTTGTGATATAATTTACTTGCTGTGATCAATTTACATTTTTTTTTTAACTTGTTATTGTGATATAATTCTAATTCCAATTTATATTAATAAAGACCATGTTATATTGCTCTTTACATACTGAATTACTTTAAGTATTCTTGTTGGTTACACTAGTTGAAAATTGACCTTAATCAACCGCTACAAAACCGACTGTTGTCGGCCTACTGATAGACTGTCTAATTATTTGGCCGGTTTTTGGTTTCACTTTCTCAAAAAGGACGGCCTTCGGTTGGAAACTACCTTTTTTATTCTACTACAAATTAGAACGATTAATGGTCGCCTATGGCCACCAGATCTATGAAAGATGGCTGAGGACTCGGCAAATCTCATGATGACGGCAAAAGGCTCGGAAGATCTACCGACGATTGTTGGCTGTGAGACCCTAATTGTGTCAACTCCACCAGCCATCATCCAGACCAAGTCACTCTGGATTTGGAAAGAAGGCCATGCTCATACCCAATACGAAGGAATTTTTTTTTAATAATCTTTATCAAATCTAAAGAGCTGGTAATATTTTTATTTTGTTTTTTTGGTACTTTTTTTGAATTTTTTTTTTATCTTAGGGTATCTATGTCTTTTTATTAGTCAAAATGATATAACATAAATTTTAAATATAAATGTATAAATATGCAATTGTCCAAACGTAAAATATGATTTTTTATACTCTTAAAACGAGGGTATAATAATTAAAAAACATATAATAATAAAAAAACTTTTAGTTATTAGACAAAACTCCTTGCGATATGGCTTATTTAAGGAGTACTTAACTAGGACATCACTCTAAGCACTATAATTAATATAACGCGGGTATAAACTGTTATACTTTAGGATCCACTAACTTTTAGCTTTTAATGTGTTTTGCTTCTTCTTAATAAATTTACAAAAAAAATGAAAACACTAAATTATAACAAAAGAAAGTGCATTATTAATTAAAAAAATCTTTTTTCTTTGACGACAACAACATTATAAAATCTTGTATGGTATGGTTTCTATTACTTAGTCTTTCATATAAATCAAAAAAGGTAAGTATATATTAGCAATTAATAATTTACAAGCAACAAAGAATCTCTTTGATCTTTTATCTTTTTGATCAAATTTATTAGAAATTTAATACTTTTTATAAAAAAAATATTTATAAAAATATAAATATATTAGTAAAATTTGTTTTAAATTGCATATTTTAATGGTGCTTGTAATTAAACCCCAACCGTGCTTTTAAGATGCGACGCCAATGCAAGTCAGATAAAAGAAAAGTGTTTTTTTCTTCAGATGAGAGTTCCATATTGCAGGTCCTAAGGGAGGGTTTGCAGCAGATTTATTCCTCTAGTAATACTCGTTATTCTGTCAATGAAGCTGAGGAACCTACTGAGTTAGATAAATCTGAGTTATGTTCTCCTCATCAGAAATCTTATGCGGCATTAAAACCATTATCCAAGAAGGAAACTGTTCATGAAGAAGGCAACCATGAGGAATGCATTATAGCTTTTGATAGTACTGACAAAACTGTTGGAGATGGAGCTGAGGACATTCCTGATGTAGAAGGATTTGCATGTAGTGATAAAATGAGAGACTTTGCTCTAAGAGTTCACAGAATTGAGAAGACTGATTATTGCGGGCAACTGACAACTCGTGTTGACAGTATAACTGCTGTTCGAAAAGCTGTTCCTCTTCCAAAAGCTGTTGAGAACGTTACTGCCGTGAATAGGGATTCATATAGTTGTTCAAGCTCTGTTCAAACATTGCTTAATAGATATATTAATGTAAGTAAAAGGAAACATGAAAACATTAGTAGGCCGCTATCTGAATTGCCTGTCCTTAGAAACCAGACTCATCATTCTCAGTCAAAAAATAATAACTCAGACGTGAATGCTGCAGTTACAAGATTCCCTGTTAGCCTTCACCAGGTTGACCGTTCTTCTAAAGCAGATGAGAGAGTGGCTTCCAAGTATTTAAAAGCAGACATGACCTTCAGCAGAATTGCAAACCCCCTTTCTTCTGGAGGAAATACTAATGGCGGAGAATCAAAAGAGGTATGTCCCTCAAAAGAAAAACAAAAAAAAGTAAATAAATACGCGCAATCAGTTGCATATAACGTTTTTCCATCTTGGTCAATACAGGAACAGTTTTCTTCTACCACCACAGTGTCTCATAAAAAATCTCATATTTCTTCTTTCACCACAATTGTCGTACTGTAAACTTTTTATATCAGGGTCAAATTGAATTCGGATCACTATACTCTAACAAGCACTCGTATAGGGTCTCTTTACTCTTGTTTTGTGGACCCAAATGCCTTGTTTGTCCTGTTTATACATTGCTTTCATGTGGTTAATCCCAAGTCTAAAGCTAAGCTGAGTGGTCACCGAGAAAAAGAGCTGGGAATATGAGTAACGATCTCCATCCTGAAGAAACTTGAAGTTTGTTTTACTTAAAGTACATATCCAAGTGTACATGCACACACGCGCATGGTTTTGTATGCCGAATATTGCTATTAGTTAACATTATTAGCTAGCTAGTTTTGTTTCGGGTATAAGTTAGCTAGTCTATTTGCAGGGTATTAACGATGAAGAGAAAGGAGTTCCCCTTTCGAATGTCACAACAATAGATTCATCCAGCGGGGATCTCGGAAGTGTGTCTAAAGGCGTTTCAGGACAAGCCCCTTTACATTCTTCTAGTCAACACCCAGATGTTTCTAAAGGTGATTCAATTCAGGATCCTTTACATTCTTCTGTTGAACTGCTGGATGCTCCAAAGGATTCTTCTGCCACTTGCAATTCAGGTTTCAGGCCTAAAGAAAGGGAGGCAGCAGCATTCCGGCAATGGCATATGTCAAAGGACGAATGCAAAAAGGTCTATATCTTAGTAAATTTCTGTAGAAGTTGGAATTATTTAACAATGCTTTATTTTTAATGTTTTTATCTGAATGATCAACTATAGGTGCTTCGCTGCTGCCACACTAGAGCTTCTCAGCCAGAAAATGAAGATAGAAAAGCTAGGGCCTTAGCTGCAGCTACTACAGAATTGGAAAGACTTTTTAGAAAGGAAGATTTTGGTAGGATGAAGGTTGTTGTTTACATTAGTTCACAATTTACGTTCCACTGATTTCATGTTTGCTTGATTGGGTGACCTAATTTTGTTATTTAATTTCATTGTAGAAAGCCTGTTCTTTTGTCAGGCATTGCAGAAATCTTTGCTGGGTAGTTGATCCTTGTCGATGTATACATATCTTTTTCACCTGCCTGAGATGCATTATGGGAGGATGTAGTTAAATAGTCAGGTCCTGATCGGCTATTTTGCTGCTCATATACATGGTGCATCAAGAATTGGATAGTGTTTAAGATACTATATAAAAAAGGATCGATGACTTGGAGCAGAATTGTTTGTAACCTTGTTAAAAGTCCAACATTTAGAAGGGTATTGACATCAGTTCACCTCGTTTGAACAGAAATTTAGTTGGCTTAAGTTTGCCCAACATAACGGACAAAATGTGACAGGGTCATGGGAAAGATATAACAAGGAAAAGGCTAACTAGGACACATCTTCATCACAGTCCACAGAATGGAAAATATGTCTTCTACTTTAGCATCTTATGCTGGGGAGTTAAGATACCCGGTTCTATCTAGCGGCACTTAATTATCTGCATGCACGTACACGCGCGCACACACACATATATGTTAAAGTGGTCACCAAGACTTGTTTTTCATTTGCAGGTCATTGGGCAATTTAACCTTGGATTCATTATTGGGAAGCTAGACCAAGATCTAATTATTGTGGATCAAGTAATTGACATCCATGCTTATGGATTCTTTTAAAATCAATGCTCTGCCATTTTCGCCTTTTAAGCAATGCGCATATCTATATGTTTTCCTTTTCAAATTTCTTTATTGTGATAATGAAATTTTATCACAATTCAGCATGCTGCTGATGAAAAATACAGTTTTGAGCCTTTATCACAATCAACCATCCTAAACCTGCAGCCTTTGCCTCGATAAGCATGAATTCTTAGTTAGCTGCTTTAAAAATCCTTGAATTGCTTGTTACATAGGTTACTGATCGGGGGTCCTGAATTTTCTAAAAAGAATAAACTTGAAAAAAATGAGAGTAACTTTTCGTGTGTGCGAAAACCATCTTCTTGTTAAAATAGTTTTTTGATTTTTTTTTTTTTTTTGTCTTCTGATGATGGAAAGATCTCTCAGATGTTCTGAACTTTGCAATTTTAACTGTAGGCCATTAAGGTTTGGAGTTATCTCCTGAAGATGAAGTAGTAGCCTTCATGCTCTTGGATATATTCAGGTGCCAACTTTCTCACACTCTAATCTGTATGTGATTCTGGTTATCTTTCTCCTCTCTGAAGGCCTTTGGGGCTGTTACTTTTCTGTTGACTTCTCGTAACTTAGTTGTCGAGTCTTATTATCCAAGTCATTTTGTGTTTCTTTTTGAACTTCGTCATCTTGACATGCTTTTGAGGTGTTATTATTTGTTTTTGATGGCTATAAAGGATTCTGCATAACTTCTCTCCTGGTTGACTTAACATTGTTATATTTATATGTTAGAAAATTAGCCCAATACAAATCCTCAGACAAGAAACAAAGATCAAAAATCAAGAACACAAGCAATTTGTTTTCAAGGTTCGGTCAAATAACAGCCTACGTCCCTGTGAACTCCCCAGAGGAAATTCGATCTTCACTCAAAAGAATTGATCAAGTTACAAGAGAGTTCAGAATTCAATCTATAGTGCCCAAGCCTCTACCCAAGATTATCAATGAACAAGAAAAATTTACCCAGAGAAATTGCCTTTTCTCACTCCCTTTCTTGCTCAAGAATCACTCTCTCTCTAGGCTTTTTCTGTTAAAAAATTAAACTCCCTCTCTCACTCTCTGATTTTCTTTTCTTCTGTTGCTGATATTACAAAGAAGAGAAGACTAATTTATCTGCCTGAGTACCACCTGCTTTATACGCCTGAAATAATGCTAATTAATATACAATTAATTCTCCCCTTTTATTTGGTGAATTCCACGTCATCTGCCCATTATTCTTTGGTCCTGGTAATAAAACGCCACTGTTTAAAGCTCAGCAAATAAACTTCAAATTAATCAGATGCCAATCTTGATTCAAACAAAAACAGCATATGAGAATTGACTCAACATTATATATATATTTGGTGAATCTGGAGTTTGCATACAGTATCGAATACATAGATTAGCAGAAGTTTTTTTGCTTCATTGCTTGTTGTTTTTTGTTGTTCTTCTTTTTAATTTTTGATTATTCACTTATTGATATTGTTACGAAAAATAGAGCGACAGAAACAAAGAACAATAACACATATAGATCAAACAATCTTAATTATGGTCCTTGCAGATAAGATCATCCATATAATAAACAAAAAGAAACTCTAGATATTTAATATCTTTAAATCTCATTTCCAGTGATGGTTTGTTAGATATCTTACAGCTAGAATCCTCTTTTTCCAAGCCAGTTCCTTCACCATCGCAAACCCCAGTTAGATTCAGATATGATGCACTCTTTAGTTATTGAGAGAACCTAAGTACTCTTTTTTGGATCCAAGAAACAACTCTCGATATCTTTTTTCCTTTCGGGAGCAAAACAATCAATCTATTGGCATTGGAAGACCCAAAAATTATGTTATGCGAAAGAAGATTATCACCAAGAACACAAATTGAAAATCAATCTTACTCACAGATTCTCACAGAGAAAGAACACAAGAAGTTTTATTACTCCATGGAGTTTCTTTAGACAACTCACACACTTCTTGCCCTAGCTTTTCTTTACCCTCTCTCTCTGTTCTTGTTCTGTAAACAAGTAGAAAAACAAGTAATACTCTCTCAGCATTTATTTTTTCTCTCCACCGACTAACTAATGTTGTTTTAACTAATAACACCCTTTAACAAACTAACTAATCAGATACACCAAAATTACAACAATACCCTTGAATATTGAACCAATTATCCTAACAATCTCCACCTTGGTTCTATATTCATAACATTATAGTACAATTGAATTTTTGTTAACGCCTGTAGGTACTTCTACTATCCCCAGTAACTTCTGGCAGTGGTTGAATTTGGACGATGGCAATGCCTTTGTCAACATATCTGCAGGATTATCTTCAGTAGCTACCTTTTGGATTGACACAATCCCTCCTGCAATTACATCTCTGATGAAATGGTACTTTATATCCACATGCTTTGTTCTCTCATGATGGACTTGATTCTTAGTCAAACATACTGCACTATTGTTGTCACAGAAGATAGTTGCTTCTCCAATTGTTTGCTGAGTAAGTAACTCAGACAAGAATCCCTTGAGCCAGATGGCTTCTTTGACAGCTTCAGTGACTGCAACATATTCAGCCTCTGTAGTTAAGAGTGCTACAATCGGCTGCAAATTAGACTTCCAGCTAACAGTGCAACCATAAACTTTGAATAGATACCCAGTCAGAGACTTTCTTGTATCAACATTGCCTGCAAAGTCTAAATCAACATACCCCTCTATAACTTTGTTTTTGGACTCCATCTTAACTATAACTTTGTTTTTGGACTCCATCTTAACATACTTCAGCCCATAACTGCAAGAGCCACACAAGTATCTCATAACCCACTTGACAGCTTCCCAATGGTACTTTCTAGGCTTTGCCATAAACCTGCTTATCATGCTAACTGCATAGGCAATGTCTGGCCTACTGCACACCATTGCATACATGGTACTTCCCACAACACTTGAGTAAGGTACCCTTTCCATATACTTGAATTCTTCTTCAGTTTTAGGTTCTTGCTGCACGCTTAGTTTAAAATGTTGGGCTAGAGGAGTAAGAACTGGCTTGGCCTGTGACATATTAAATCTCTTGACCACTTTCTTTATATATGTCCCTTGAAACAAGTAAAGTTCTTTCTTACTTCTGTCCCTTATAATTTCCATCCCCAATATCTTGGTTGCTGGGCCGAGATCTTTCATTTCAAACTCAGTCTTGAGTAGATTCTTCAGTCTCACAACTTCTCCAGCATCCTCACTAGCTAAGAGCATATCATCCACATACAGCAACAAGTAAACTGGTCTCCTAACTGCCTCTTTTTTCATGTATACACAGCAATCATATTTACTTCTTAGAAAACCAATCTTTATCATGAACTCATCAAAACATCTGTACCACATTCTTGGGGATTGTTTTAAACCATATAAGGATTTTTTTAACAAACACTCCTTCCTTTCATCTCCTTTCTTAATGAAACCATCTGGTTGTTTCATGTAAATTGTCTCATTCAATTCACCATGTAGGAAGGCTGTTTTTACATCCATCTGTTCTAATTCCATATCAAATTGATTTACCAAGGCTAATAATACCCTAATAGAGCTGTGTTTTACTACAGGAGAGAATATTTCTGTAAAATCTATTCCCTCTTGTTGAGTAAAACCACGGGCTACTAACCTTGCTTTGAACCGAACATTCTCTGCTCTTGGAATTCCTTCCTTCTTTTTGAATATCCATTTGCAGCTTACAACCTTCTGATTTATTAGTTTATCCACAAGCTGCCAGGTTCCATTCTTCTGCAATGAGTCCATCTCCTCTACCATTGCTTCCTGCCACTTAGCACTATCCTTGCTTTTGATTGCCTCATCATAAGAAGCAGGTTATGTGTCCTTCTCAATCTCTTGACCTACTATAAAAGCATAAGAGATCAAGTCTGCTTGGCCATACCTCTAAGGTGCCTTGTGGGATCTTCGAGTTCTATCTCTTGCCAAGTTGTAGCTGTCTAAGGCAGTTTCTTGAGGGATATCATCTTGTTGTTGTTCCTCTACTTGATCTTGTGCTGAACTGGTCTCACTTTGGCTTTGAATTCTATCAAGCTCCACCTCAAGCTCCAATGTTTCTGTGTTATTTTTAACATGTGAAACAGATGGATCCTTTTGGACCAAATTTGCCATTTGTTTTTCATTAAAGAACACATTCCTACTGATAATACACCTCTTTTGTCCAGGCTCTAAGCACCATAATTTGTACCCTTTCACACCTTTAGGATACCCAACAAATATACACTTTAGAGCCCTTGGATCCAGCTTATCTTGTTTGACATGTGCATATGCTATGCATCCAAAAGTTTTTAATCTGGTGTAGTCAGCCGGCTTATTACTCTGCACCTCTTGAGGAGTCTTAGAACCCAGTGCAGTAGAAGGGCATCTATTAATTAAATAGGTGGCTGTACAGACTGCCTCAGCCCAAAAGGTCTTTGGCAAGCTTGCTTTGCTGAGCATACACCTCACACGTTCAAGTATGGTCCTGTTAAACCTTTCTGCCAAGCTATTCTGCTGGGGTGTCTTCCTCACAGTAAAATGCCTTGCCAACCCTGTATCTTTGCAATATTGTAAAAACAAATCAGAGCAATATTCCAGGCCATTATCTGTTCTTAACTTCCTGACCTTCTTGCCTGTTTGAGTCTCAACCATTAGTCTCCACTCCTTAAATTTCTGGAGAGCATCATTCTTATTCTTCAAGAAGTATACCCATAATTTCCTTGAATAATCATCAACTATGAATAAGAAATACTTGGATCCTCCATGAGACACAATCCTTGAAGCCCCTCAGAGATCTGAGTGAACATAATCAAGGACTCATTTTGTCCTGTGTTCTGCTGTAGTGAATTTTAGCCTCCTTGCCTTTCCCAAGACACAATGATCACAGAAATCAAGTGTCTCATCTTATCTCCACACAATAGTCCTTGTTTATATAATTCTTCAAGACCTCTTTGACTAACATGGCCTAATCTTTGATGCCACAATTGTGTCTTGTTAATCCCTTCACTGATAGCATTCACAAACCCCCCAATTACTGTCTTGCCTATCAAGGAATACAACCCATTTACTCGAGTCCCTTTCATTACTACCAATGAGCCGTTACAAATCCTTAGATTTCCAATTTCACATTTATAACTATATCTCGATTTATCAATCACACCCAGAGAAATCAAGTTCCTCTTCAATTCAGGAACATACCTGACATCTTGAAGAGTCCTTTCCATTCCATCGAACATTTTAATCCTCATGGTTCCTACCCCCATGACTATACATTCTTTATTATTTCCTAGCAGCACAATTCCATACTCATCCAATTTAAGAGTTTCAAACCAACTTTTATTTGGACTCATATGGTATGAACACCCTTAATCAAGAATCCATTCTTTACTGGATTCTTGATCAGACACAATCAAGATCTCAGCACTTTCGTAACCGTCTTCAACAATGGCTACATCACCGGATTCCTTAACCTTGTCAGTTGTCCTTTTCTTTCTTTCAGGGCAATTTTTCTTGAAATGCCCCTCCTTGTGACAGAAAAAACATTTTCTCCTCACCTTGGACCTCGACCTGGATTGGCTTCGATTCTTGAATTCACGTTTCTTGGATCTTCCACGAACCATTAAAGTCTCAGCAGGGCCCTCTTCCTTCTTGATTTCTTTATATGTCAGCAACTCTTTTGAATTCAGAGCAGCCTTGACCTCAGACATGGTAAGAGACTCTTTACCATATAGCATTGTATCCACAAAATGCTCGTACCTTTTTGGCAGGGAGCTTAGGAGAATGATTGCTTGGTCTTCATCTTTAATCTTTACCTCAATGCTCCTTAAATCCAGAATGATCTTATTAAAGTCATCTAAATGTTTCTTTAGAGACTTTCCATCATCCATCCGGAGGGCATAGAGTCGTTTCTTCAGGTATAACCGATTTGCCAAGGACTTCTTCATATACAGCAATTCCAGTTTTCCCCAAATTCCAAGAGCAGTGTCTTCATCAGCAACTTCCCTAAGAACTTCATCTCCAAGACTCAACAAGATCGCACTATAAGCCTTATGAAGCAGGTTTTCCTGAAGTTTTTCTTCTATCTTTGCCAAGGCCTCTATTGACAACGCAGCATCAAATCCTTGATGAACTAACAGTGCCTTCATCTTCAACCTCCACAAACTAAAATCGTTTGTGCCTGTAAACTTCTCAATTTTGAATTTCGCCATTGCCATTGTCGTGCTTTCCAACCGACTCTGATACCACTTGTTATGTGAAAGAAGATTATCACCAAGAACACAAATTGAAAATCAACCTTACTCACAGATTCTCACAGAGAAAGAACACAAGAAGTTTTATTACTCCATGGAGTTTCTTTAGACAACTCACACACTTCTTACCCTAGCTTTTCTTTACCCTCTCTCTCTGTTCTTGTTCGGTAAACAAGTAGAAAAACAAGTAATGCTCTCTCAGCATTTATTTTTTCTCTCCACCAACTAACTAATGTTGTTTTAACTAATAACACCCTTTAACAAACTAACTAATCAGATACACCAAAATTACAACAATACCCTTGAATATTGAACCAATTATCCTAACAAATTCTTAACAACTCAGACCATCATCTTGTCAGGAACATTATTACTTCGCTTGACATTAAAGATTTTCCATTATGGTTCTATTCAACGGAGGTGAAGGACTTGATTTCTAACATAGCTGATTATCATGGGGAATGCTCAATAATCGGTAGTTATAGAATGGACACTGCTGATTCGGTTTGCCAGCCAAGAGTCCGTGCTATGCTGGCGTCATGCACATGCAGATCATCTATCGTGATTGGGGATGCTCTTGGAAGCACTAAGATGCAGAAGGTGTAACACAATTACATGATTGAATTTTCCATGAATATTCAGTTCTTCCTTCTCTGCCAGTAAAGAGAGAAAAAACTTCTCACTCTTCTGTTTATCTGCATGATACATAAATGCTTAGGATTCCAAATTCTTTTGCATAGTCTGATCCAATCAGTTGTGTGCAGATACTCGAGCATTTGGCAGGGCTGAAATGTCCTTGGAATTGTCTACATGGAAGGCCAACAATGCGCCATTTGGTAGACTTGACAACCATGTACAAGAGATCAGAAGAGAATGGTGCTGATTCTTGATGCATCCTATCATGAACTTATATTATCTGGATTTAACTTACTTGGATTAAGTAACCTTGTACAATGTTTAGCCAAAACAAAAAACAAAAAACAAAACAAAAAAAAGAAACCTTTGTACTTATAATGGCTTTACCTTGATCTCAACTACTACTGGCTCTCTTGATTTAGTGTAATTTCACGGGTGCTGGAACTATTAATAGTTCCCTCCTTTTTTATTTTGTTTTTGGGTTTGAAGAGGGAAATTTCATTTAACTCAAACCAGAGTTACAAATGCAAAACAGATGATAAAAGACCCTATAGTACATGAGATGAAACCTTCTAATGAAACCAGGTCCATCAGTAAATTCTGATGATGCTTAGTAGGAAAAACGTATGCTAGAAACTCGATAATGGGAAAGCACCATGTAACTTTAAAATCCAACACATGTAACGCTCTTTTTGACAAAGCACTCTACAATTGATATATTCTTCCAATTGATTGAAGGGTAAAACCCAGTAGCATTAAGTCCACCACCTACAACGCCTAGAGACAATTCTGACAAATATAAACACCCATCCAAACTCATATATGGCAGACATAAAACAAGTCTTGAAGGAGATGAGATAACTTCAGTTATTACAAACCAACAAGAAAAAACATAAAATCACAAAACACCTATAAGATCGAAACGCCTTTATTTGCTAAACATATAAATTAAAACATACTGGAAAAACCCAAAAGACAACAACATCAAAACTTTCAGAGTTGAAGCAACCACCTCTAGAAATGGATGAGACCACCGCTGTGTTGCCAACAGATTTTGCCTCCCATTGCCGTCGAGGGACCCCCACATCATTCCACCAAGAGCAGGACTGCCACAAAACCTGTCGGCTCATCTCTTGCTCGAGGGATCCCCACACCATGCCCACATGACGACGACCATCGGATTCCCCTCCCCCTCAAACACTCGAGAGCTCGAAGAAGCTTGTTGGCACCACTCCAACCCGAGGAGAAAGAAAAAGCCCTTCCACTGGTGTTGTTCATCACACACTAGAGTCATCGCCAGCCGAGACCAAAAAACCTAAACCCCACCCAAAAGCAAGCGCTGGACCCACAACCCCACCCCCCCGGACAACAAAACCGAGTTAGCCACCTCAATCTAAAAGCCAAACACGTCACAACCTTAGGCTTTCCCTTAAGCCAAACACGTCACAACCTTAGGCTTTCCTTTCAAGGGGCCGAAAAAGTCCAAGGAACTGTCCTTTAGCGGTACTGGACTCCGGCCCCACTTCCTCTACAAAATGAAGTGATGAGCAACTACAAAAAAAAAACCTAGTAGAGCTCTCCAAAATGGTTTTGGACCATTCTATTAACAGTTGTTTGAAGATATGAATTTCCCTTTTTTTTAAAGAATTTAAAAAAAAAAAAAAAAACAACAACCTTTGTACATATAATAGCTTTTCCTTGTTCTCAACTTCTGGCTCTCTCGATCAATATAATATGAATGTGTGTGTAAGATTTTTTTTTGAATGTTAGTATTTTGGTTAATTGCAAAATAGTCATACATAAAATAACATGTGCACCGTGTACGATTTGGATGCAGCCACCAAAAGAAATCCTAAAAGCTTAATTAATTAAAATAAATTAAAAATCTATTAAGATACTAAAAACAAGACATGCATGTGATTAAATAATTCTTGACTACTTCAATTTTAACCATTAAATCTTAACTATCTATAATGCAACAGGCAACCTCCCACACAAGTGTAGATGATGGCAAGCCACCGTGCGCTCCACATTGGGAGCCCCTGCAGCCTACCCCACCATGCACCACTCCTAGACCACCATGATGTTTCCTTACATTTTCCCAGCATCGTCGCAACCCAACCCCTCCCTTCCCGTCTCCTCCTTTATTTTCCTTGCATCGTCACCGCCCTTTTTATCGTGCCTTTTTAGCAACTTATTATATACACGTAATTAAAAGCGTTAAAAAATTGACGTTGTGTTAACAAAATACTAAAATTGTAATTTACAACAAGTTCAGGAGACAGTTTTGTTTCATTTTAAGGTTTATGGTGCAAAGCACAACCAACTCTATTCTTAAGGGACCCAATTTGAAATTAATTCAAATAAGAAATAACAATTAAATTAGAAATAAATAACAATTATCTAATAAGGTTAAAAATATCCATGGGACAATATTAAATCTAAGCAATTTTAAAAATAGACAGCGCTTAATAACTCTTTTTGTAGTTAAGAAAAGAAGAGAGTTTATGTTCTAGTACATTCTCACGTTTTTACTTTATTTTTCTACTAATTATTTATACATCAAATTTCTCTTACACTTTCCCTATTCTAATTATGCTTATTAATTTGCCAATGTCCTTTTTTAAGGGTGCCAATGTCTATTTCTACACTCTTCATATTCTTTTCCATATTCAAAAAAATATATATATGAAAAAGTGTAAAAAAAGACGTTACCAAAGTAATAATCAGAATTCCCTTCTAAAAAATAATCAAAATAAAAAAGAGTTATTAACTCTAACAACCTCTAATCCAATTTAATGTTAGTTTAACTTTAAAGGTAATTATTTAACTGTACCTTGTGGTTTTTATTATTTTTCAATCTATTTTTTTGTTTTTAGAAACTATAAACATATCCTTTGAATTTGAAAAACTTGTTTTACTTTTATCTTTTGTAGATTTTTTATTATAAAACCACAAGGATAATATAAAAATATCTTTAATTAAACCTAATTTGTTTATTAAATATATGTTTCTTGTGGATAAAAATTTAAAAATATATATATTTTAAATTTAAAAAGTCATAAAACTTAATGTATTTTTTGTGAAATTAAATGTTTTATGTTAAGATTTTTATAATTTCTTCAACATATAAAATATTTATCATAATTATCTAAGAGTTACGTTGTTTTGCCTAATTTTTTATATTTATAAGAAAGAAATTAAAATAAATTTTTAAAATTCAACAAATATTTTTGTAATTTTCAAGAATAAAATGATAAATTAAAAAAAATTAAAACAAAAAGTATAATTATATAACAAACCTTTTATCTTTAAATACATAATAAAGATCAGAGAGAAGCTCAGTGCAAAAGGCGCTGGATCTCCATTCCCTCCATTCTTTATAGAAAAACAAATAATACAGCAGAGGAGAGAGAAAGAGTTTTAGAAGAGAGAGTTTTAGAGAGAGACTTCAATCAATCAAATTCGCCTTCTTCGTCTTCTGGATCGAAACCCTAGCAGTTTACACTTGCTCGTAGGTTTCCATTCCCGATTCTTTGTTTTGATCTTTTTCGCCACGACCTTTTGGCTAGGGTTTCTCTCCACACTTGGGGTTTTATTGCTCTACTATCTGTAGACTTGGCTGTCAAAATTTCCTTGATCTTCTGCTTTAGGTTTTTCTTTTTCGTGTTTCTCTCTGAACTCCGACCATGGCTTTCGATGCAGGTTTTTTCTGCTTGCCGTGTGTGGCCGCTCTAGTGCCTTAGAAGATGGTACTTTTTTTTCTCCCCGTGAAAATTTTGTTATATTTTCTGTTTGGTTGCTCAGAAAAGAAAGCGAATTAAAAGGAAATTAAAAGTCTGAATATTGAATTATCCAGATCATCTAAAGTTTTTTTTTTTTTTTTCTTTTGCCCCCATTATCCAACTTCTCAAAGAAAAATTAAAAAAAAATCTTATGCTTTGTTTATTTATATATATATTTTTAAATTTTTGTAATGTTTAATATATTGGTATTGACCCAAGTTTTTACTATTGTAGCTTCCTCTTTCCTTGCTTAAGACGGCCCAAGGGCACCCAATGGTAAGATCTTTGTTTATCTTTTGAAGTATTCCTTTGACTTGAGAATTTAATTTTGAATCCAGTAGTTGATTAACAGAATATGCTTGTGTTTGCAATGTTTTGTTTGATGACAACAGCTGGTGGAGTTGAAGAATGGGGAGACTTACAATGGGCATTTGGTTAATTGTGATACTTGGATGAACATCCATCTCCGTGAAGTAATTTGTACTTCCAAGGTACTATGTTACCCTTTTTATTATTTTTGGGTTGTTTCATTGTTACTATTGCTATCATCGGGTCTTACTGATTTCTTTAATTTTTGGTTTCTGAGAGTTATTGATCAATTCAATATGATAACATCTAGGATGGAGACAGATTTTGGCGAATGCCTGAATGTTACATACGGGGAAATACAATCAAGTATCTTCGAGTTCCTGACGAGGTATAGTCCAAAGTTTCTGGGCAATTCGTGTGCTGCATTAGCTGCTTGTTTTATTTTTGGACATTTTCTTCAACATTAATGATTCGTCTTTTAGTGTATTGTTGTAGGTCTGCATATTACTTGGATATTACAATATTTTTGCAAATCTTACAATAGTGATTTCCAATGTTAGTTGTTCTTAAGATGTACAATTGTGCTTTTGCAAAGGTGTTGCTTTAGGCTGCCAATTCTTCCCATTTTTTAGGGACATGCTATCTCTTTCTCTATGCTGGCTCTTCCTAATGTTTGCAGCCTATTTACTTAGAAAAGCAAACCATATAAGGCTGTTTGTGGATTTAATTTATGTCAACTTTTTTTAGGTGATTGATAAAGTTCAAGAAGAAACTAAGAGTCGGGCAGGTACATGCATAACTATGGGATGGTCTTAATTCTTTCTAGCTCTATAGCCTTTATAGATTTTTGATTTTTACCTTGACACTGAACTGTTCTATTGGGTTCTTTTATCAAATTTTCCAGATAGAAAACCTCCTGGTGTAGGGCGTGGCAGAGGAAGAGGTCGGGAGGATGGTCCTAGTGGAAGACAGGCTAAAGGAATTGGGCGCGGACTAGATGATGGAGGTGCTAAAGGCCCTGGTGGAGGCCGAGGCAGAGGTGGACTGGGAGGAAGAGCTGGTGGAAACAGAGGTAAAACTTGTCTAAACTTTCTTTCACAAGTTTGTTCATTGTAAAAAAACATAGGGTATCGTTAAAAAGATAAACATAATATTGTGCTCTCATAGTCACCATTACAGTACCCGCAAAAGGCCATTTTTTTATTAGTTGAAACCAACACATCTGAACTGCAAATATATGATGCTTGAAGGCCATTTGGCACTTGCATATTAACCATACTTGTTTTCTCTCACTTAAATTTTTCTCAGCTACCAGATAAAAATCCAGGCTTGAAATGGTCAAGTACAGCCTTATTTGAGGAACTATTATTTGCTACCCTGTCACGCTGCTCATTTGTTGGGTGTTTTGGTGACAGGTGGGAGCCGAGGACGAGCTTGATTGAATTCCCGCATGATACAAAAGTGGACGAGCATGCTACTTTTCGAGGCATTTTGCGTCCAAGCTTTTTATGTCAAGTGTCTTGAGTTTCTTATCTCTGACAAATCGTTGTATTATTCAGTTGGAAAGTCGTTTTCCAGTAGCAAATGTAGCAAGTGTTAGAACATACCATTTTAGTTGCCAGGTTGGAGGAATATATGTTTGATTTTCTCTATGATTCCTCCTCATTATGCACGCCCCCGTAAGTTTGTCCTGGATTTGTATGACATTTGGCTTTATTTTTTCCAAATAAATTGTCCTCTAGCTGTAAGGTGGTTTTTTTCTGATATAATTTCTATTTGACTTGTCTCATTTATTTCTATTTCTATTCGACTTGTCTCATTTATCTCTTCTTTAGTACCTGAATTAGAGGTTAAACTTCAGGTCAATACCCTAATTTTTTAAAAACTCCTGAATAAGAGTTCTGGATCTACCACAAGTTATCTCAAATAAGCAATTCTGTCCAAAAAAAGAAAAACAAAAAAAGAAGACAGCTTCCTTCTTAATAGTCATCATGTAACAATTAACCCCATTGAACTAGACATGGTCCTTGCGGTCTTTTTTTGGTTCCTCCAGATTTAAGATGTATAATGTGCGAAATGACAAACTTGAAACTACTTGATTGATTAAAGATTCGTTTGGGGACATTTAAACTCAGGGAACAATATATGATTTAACCTATAATTTAGGGACTAAACCATGATCAACCCTTTCTTTTTTTGGTGCTATTATTGCTCTTGTTTTGTCTTTCTTGTACTGAAAGTGTCACTTTTCTCTGCTGTTTTGTTTCACTTTTTCAATCTAATTCAGCTCAGTCTAAAAGATTTTTACGGTTTAAATTGGTGTTTGATAAAGTAATTAATTCAAACTACACTGATAGTTCAAACAGGTTGAACTGTCCAATTTAAAATTCAAACCCACCCTTCATTTTAACATTTTGAACCAATATTGAATTTTACTCTCACAAATTATTTCACATTATTTAACACTATTATCTTATATTATTTTTCAATTAAAACACAAATTAAGATTGCATTATTGATCAAATTAACGCTTTAATTGCACATTCAAATGTCAGTTTGGACTACTATTTTAACTATATAATTTAGATTTTTTTGTTCAAACTAAAAAAGTTTAAATTTACACAATTTGAACCAACAAATCAAATAGGAGGGTTAGTGTAATGACTTTTGGAGCTGAAACACGGCAAGAAAGACGCATTTGAAACCACTTGTGAGAATCAAAATGATAAGAAATAGACTTATACAGCAAAATCACGTCACAAAGGAGAAGCATTATTGTTACAACTTACAAGAGATCAAAATGAACTATAAATTTTTTCGAAAATACTGAACAGGGGTGGAGAAACTAAAAAAAATTAGTGTTGTGAAGCTCCCCTAGTACGGTTGATGTCTATTTTTCTTCCGATTCTTGGGTGACTTAATTACCAATGTACTCGAAATCCACGATCGATCCATCTCTAAAGACCTATCCGACAACCAGCAACATAGGCGGCCATCTTCACCGCCCGTCCATCCAAAAGTGCCTCGGGTTTGATTCGGTGCACTCTGAATGCTAGACATAGGCAACACACTCCTAACAATGTCTGTATGTCCACCTATAAGTACTGCCTCAGGGGAACCTATACTTGCTGCTCCTTTATAACTTACCGGGAAGAAGCCCAAAGTGCCAGCATTCGTGCCGCCAACTACCCAAAGTCGTTCCCCTTCTTCCGAGTAGTGACAATCAACAAAATAGTCAACCTGCCAAAACATAATACAAGGACTTCACTAGAATTCATTACAAGAGAAAACCGGATTATTCTCAGTAAAACATAACAATCATGTTAATCGTTTAAAACCTTACTTGATCGTGATTCCAAGCATTGGAAGCTATAGAACGCGCATCGGGGAAATTTACTTCATTTCTTGCTTCTTTCCAGTCCCAAATACTATTAGAGCGGCATCAGTTACAAATTGGCTTACATAAACTCCAACTTTCACACGATAACAAGAGAAAATAACCTCAAACGGTTGTGCAACTCATCAAGAATTGATGGATAAAGATTGATACCTTAAAGTTTCAATATGAGTCAAGCACCAAAGTTTTTGAGATGTCTCTCCAAAAAACCCCACTTTCCCAATTGAAGTCCCCACATTAATCACCTGACAATCACATTGTCAAATGAACAAAAAAAATAACCAGTTGTATACAATATCTGCAACAGAAAAACACAAATATTGAAAAGAACAGGCCCAAACTTACCGATTCCAGATTATCGTCATCGTTTATGTCTCCATCTGTATTGAATATACATATCAATCCATCCACAGAAGCAGATGCAAGCTTGTTTAAGTGGTTAGGAATGAAGTGTACCTGTCAGGAATCATTATATTGTTATACACACAGATGTCCTATATCGTGAACCATTATATCCAGAGCAAGTAAGCACAATGTCAGGGAAAAAGGTGCGCTAAGTAATTAAAGAAAAGAAACACAGAGCATATTTTGACCATTCTCTTATATATGTAAGTATAAAATGGATAAAATGGCAATTGAACAGACATAGTTGATATTCCAATAACTTCTATGTAATCAAATCTACCAATCCAAAGAATTTAAAATTAAGTTTACGATGACAAGCGAGTTGTAAGAGCAGGTAATTTTTCCGCATCGCAGTTTTATGTAACACCTCCATTTTACATTTTACATTTTTTGTAATGCATAAAGAATTTGGCAATAAAACTGGCTCGTCATCCCACATCAACTTGAGCCGCAATGCAATCATATAGATAGCAAACTTCTACAGATAATCAAATCTCAAACCGATCCCAATCAACTGAGACTAAAATTATAAGTTGAAACCTTATATATGATCGGAATTATGCTCCCACATTGTATTTAATGTCAAACCAAGAATGAAGAGTTGTGTTATAGAATGGTTGGAAACCATTAACAAACCTGAGTGACGTCCTCCACATGAGACTCCTCCAGACATGCAACTTGTTTCTTATTCCTCCAGTCCCAAAAGAGTAACTGGTTTTAACAAGTCAATAAGCAAAAGTCAGCAAGAAAGAAGAAAGAATCGTTGCCACTCTTACACACAAATCTCTGCCAGAGTACGACACTAGGAAACAAAAATCTCATGATTCCTAGCAATATCATCCCAATCATCCCAAAATCAAAATTCACTCTATTAGGACGATGAAACACACATCTCTACATTAGTATGATATTGCCTACTATGGGCCTAAGCCCTCATGGATTTGTTTTTGAACTTTACCCAAAAGGTCTCATACCAATGGAGATATCTTCCATTCTTATAAACCCATGTATAGCCAATAAGGGACTTTGGTCACACTCCTAACAATCCTCCCTCAAACAAAGGACCACCATTATTTTCACGGTCCGGGCCTCCCCTAAAGCCTATCCGTCCATCTTCTCCACCCGAAGGATGACACATTCCAATCAAAGTCACTCCTCTCCATTGCGTTGGGAGCACACGCCTTACATGAAGCATTGGAGCACCGCCTGCCTCGAGAGCTCAACACAGATCTACTGGAGGCCCCCACATTCTTCGTTCAACATCCGACGATTCCACCCACATGGCTCAGCCTGGGGCGTGGCCTTAATGCCACTTGTTAGGTGGCGTTAGAATTAGCCACGTGTTTGGCAATTAAAAGGGCCACAGTTTTGTGGCTGATGATAGTGCCACCATTGTGGCTATTAAGTAAAGAGCCAACTTATGACTTTTGGGCTACGAAGCCCATCAGACAATTGAAAAGGACAAATAACTCAAAAGCCACAAGTTGGCTCTTTAATTAATAGACACAATGGTGGCACTTTCATCAGCCACAAAACGTGGCCCTTTTAATTGCCACGCACGTGGCTAATTCCAATGACATGTAACACACTCTTCCTTCACTATGCAATATATAGAAATCTAGAGTAAAAATAATAGCGGTTGAGATATAAAAGCCTAGAATATAAGAAGTGGTATACTAATTATAGACCTGAGCATTACATCCCGCAGAAAGAAGATTATCGGTGGACCCTCCGAAGGAGAAGCTAAAGATCTCTTGAGAAGAACCCGCACCAATGGATGAGACCTGTAACATTCATTATAACAATGAGTAAAATTATGCATGCCCACTAAATCAAAGAGGGGAAATATATGTTTGACCATCAATAATTAAGACCAGTTAGCACTGGTTTGGCATTGCTATTTAATTGGTGTTTCAATCCACATTTTTTAAAAGAGCTTAATAGAATGAAAATAATATTTAACTTTTCTACTAAGCAATTAAAAAATATATATATAATGAAGCTTATAAAGTCTTACTCAAAGTTAAGATAAGCGCTTGTTTGGCATTGCATCCAAGAAGCCGCTTTAACTTAATGAGTCCAAAAACTATTTTTGGGAGTATTTAGATAGTTTAGAGAAGAGCTTAAATTGAAATTCAAAATATGACTTCTCAAAAAAAATTAAGAATAATTTAAAACACGTACAAATCTTTAATAATATTTTATTTACTTCACCAAAACACTTTTATTGCTTCTTCAATAATTTAAACATCACTTTTATCTAATTAAGCACTTTCAAAAATGTCGATTTGAAAACCTTATCTTTTTGTTTTCATCTTCCACTACCGAAAAACAATGCCAAACGGAGAAATTCTCTACGATTAACTTAAAAAGAGCTATTCTGAGAGGCCACATGAGCAACTTTCCCTTCCCTAAAACCGAAAGCAACTTCTAAGTAGCAACACCAAACATGCCTTGACGGGTTAAAACTCAAACCAATAAATCACAATTAGATTAAACAATAAATTTCAGTCATACATACTTAACACAAGCATAAGCTCATAAACACATGGAGAAAATCCAACCTGTTGGAAAGTACGCGTATCCCAAGCTCTAATGGTTCCATCAGAGGAACAAGAGTGCAAGACATGTGGGGTTGATAATGGACCAGAGAAAGATATCTGGTTTATAGTATCAGAGTGACCTCTGCACTCTCCGTAGTACTGACCCGTCTCCGGCGAATAAAGCTTCACGACGTTCGTCGACAAAGAAACCGCCATTGAACTCCAATCGTTCCTTCCATCCAAATGATATAAATTCTAAAACCCATTAAATTTCTATCCTTTCTTAGTTTTTCCAATGACATAAACAAGCATAAAAAAAAATAACCAAAGAAAGAGACATACTTGGGGACGATTTGGAAAACGTAGTCGTCTCCGAAATTTGTTTGGATTGAGTTTTTGAGTCCCACCCGATTGGAAGAGCTTGGATTGGGGTGAGGTTGTACCTCCACGTCCATGGCCGTGGCTTCTGCTGCTGCTGCTGCTGCTTCTTCCATGTCGTGCTCGCTCTGTGTGGCCGAAGTGGAGCAACGTAAAGGGGAAGAGGCATGAGCAGAAAAAGCTTGGGTTTTAGGGTTTCAGATCTTCTAAGTCAAGACTATCCAAGTGACTTTTCAAGCCAATAGCATCTTGCCGGGTCATATTTGGCTTATGTCACGTGATCAAACAGTCCTCCGTATAAGATGAGATTAAAAAAAATCTTTTTCATTCCTACTCGGCAACTTACTAAATTGTGGAACTCAGTCAAGCATGCAAAGTATTTTTTAGACTATATCTTATTATTTTGTTATCAGTGAAGTTATCATTTTATAAGATTAAATATGATTGTATTTTTTAGATAGGTCCTATTATTTTGTTATTAGCGAGGTTATCATTTTATAGGGTTAAATAAGATTGCTCTATGAGATATAAGATATGTACTTAACAATCCATCCATGCATGGTTCGCTAGTTCGAATTGTATTAATTAAATAAATTTTAGATGCTTCAAACTAAAGTTATCAATACTCATCCAAACACAACTCCAGTTTGGATTTCTTGCTCTGATTAACTCTTTAACTGCACATTTAAAATTAAGTTCGAATTGCTATTTAAACTATACAGTTTAATTTTGGATTATTTTTATATTTGCCTCTCAGACTATGTTATATATGTCACTTTGTCCCCTTGACTTTTAAAACATACCATTTAATCTCTTCAAACTTTGTTCTATTAACATGTATCCCTCTTCTATCTAACTCCGTTAGTTTTTGGATGGTTTTTTGCAGAATATTTTTATATTTTCCCTAAACTACGTCACTTATTTTATTTTACCCCCGACTTTCAAAATGTGCAACTATGTCCTTATAATTTTTTTTGTTTGCAATTAACATCCTTTTCATCCAATTCTGTTCAACTAATAAACTGATTTGTTTTTCTTTCAACTTTACAAGACCTCTACGTCAAAGCAATTCATATACCCATAACTTGTATGTGAATATTTTTTATAACATGCCATTCAAATACAAAAATAAAAAAATTCAAGAGGGGGACACTTTACAAGAAATTAAAATAATGTGTTCTTCAAAAACACCTTCAAGAGCTCTATTCTTTGAAGGAATTTTGTGGGTTTCCCCCCTTAATATCTTTTATGTGGTTGGAATGGTCTATTGCAAAAAATAATACTCTTTCCTTTTAACTCTTTTTTCCTTAGTCTATTTTTCCCTCTTAAACTCTTTTTTTATCTTTGGGGCTTTTTTCCCCAAAGTTAGAAGAAGAAAATGTTGACTTGAAAAGTCAAACAAAATTAGACAAAAGGAGGTTATTTGCTAACAAAAAAAAAAGGACAGACATAGTGACGTATTCTAAAAGTCAGGGGGTAAAATAATAAAAGTTACATACTTTGGGGGGAAACATAAAAATATTCTGCAAAAAACCATTCAAAAACTAACGGAGTTGGATGCAAGGGAAAACTTGTTAAGAGAACAAAGTTTGAGGGGATTATATAGTATTTAAAAGTCAGGGGGCAAAAGTGACATAATTCACATAGTTCGCAAGGCAAATGTGAAAATAATTCAAAACTTAAATTGTATAGTTTAAATAGCAATTGAACTAACTTTTAGATGTGCAGTTAAAGTGCTAATCAGAGCAAGAAGTCAGAACTAAAATTGTGTTTGGATGAGTGTTGATAACTTTAGTTTGAAGCATCAAAAATTTATTCAATTAAAAAATAAATATAAAATATGTAAAAGGAAGTTATTTAATTGAACAATAATATGAAATAATAGTGTTCAACGTTGGTTTGAAATGTTGAAATAGAGAAGGAGTTTGAATCCTAAGTCGGGCAGTTTAGACCTAATTTAAACTATCATTTTGAGTTCGAACTTAATGCTTTACCAAACATCAATCAAATAAGTTGAACTGGATTGAACTAATAAAATAAACGCATCCTATGTTTATTTGAAGGGTCTAATTGTAAGACTTTCAATCGAGCTCCTTTGGTTATATCCAAAAAATATGCCAACATGGATTGCCTTCTTCAAACTTTCTATCATAAAAGATTTATTTATTGCATGTACTTTTTTAATTGTCATATATTGAAAATATATATTATATGTCTGTCAAAATATAGTTACCTTATTATATGTCACTGCATTTCACTGGTTTAGAATACTCATGTTTCAAAGGATTTTATGTCTTTACTAATTTTAAATGCTTCCTCTTCGGTTTTTCTAATTTTGAATGTGTTATTTATAGTGTGTTTGTAAACACTAAATTGAATTAAAAAGTTTTGGTTTGCTCTAATTATATTATAATATTTTTCTTCATAAAATTTAAATTATTATCGTCTGTGCTTCAAACTTTCTGAACCATGTTTCAAAATGCCAATTTAGATTACTAATTGTATACTTACTACTTAAGTAACATATGATTATGATTGAGGAATTGATAAATATTTGATAGTGAATTGATTATTGTACTTTATCCTTGAGCAATATATAAATATATATATGCACGGGTTTGTTACGGTACGTCACCCTTAGTATGAAGGATTAAAACTTCAGTTAAATCGTAGCCATTCAAATTCATCTCAACAGCTAGGCTTCGTTGAAGCGTAAATAAATCTCTGACAACCGGTATCAGAAGGCCTTGAGAACCTGGTGCTTATGTGCCACACGGATGACATGGCCCTGACTGCATTTCATGAATAGGCGTTTTGAAACTATGTGGGCCCCTATTTTCTACTCCTAATTTTTAAACTCAAATAAAAAATTGAAGAAAATTAAAAGGCAAAACCCTGTCCAGAACTTTCGTAGTCTTCTCCCTCCTCTAAAGCCACATTCATTCACTCTCCAGAGCCACCAAAAAAAAAAAAAAAAAAAAAAATACCTTCTTCTCTTGTACCCCCTCTCTCCTGTACAAATATTGCTCATAAATCAGAGAGCCTCACCGAAGATTATTCCGGAAATCATTTATAGACTCCAAAAAGACAGACAAACACAGCATAAAAAATCTTTCAAGTGGCTTCGCGATCTCTTCAGCCACAAAAGGCCCTCCTCCGTCTTTTTCACCATCTTCTTTGGCCAAATTGCAGAAGGAGAACCGGAGATGGAGCTTCGTCAACCATCTCCACCACGTCGACAAAATTTTCACCGTGAAACCCACCGCCTGCAGTTTAGGACTTCCGCAAGCCATCCTTGTGGTGGCCGCGATCTCCACCATTGCCGAAGCTTTACTTTAAAAAAAAAGGCCAATTTTTATTCATTTATTTTTGTTATTGTCAAAAAAAAAAAAAAAGAAGAGAAAAGATTACCTTTGTTTAATTTTAGAGCCACGTGAAATCCTTTCAAAATTACAGCCACATGGAACGTTTATTGGGGGAGCTCTTTAGTGCTGATACGGAGGACCAGGCTATCACCTGCTTGGGGTGTTCAGAATTTACTCATATCTTAAAAAAAACAAGGGGCAATTCTCTGTTACTACCAAAGTTACGTAATGTGACTCCCTGATAGTTACTCTTGTCATTTTACTTCTTCCCAATTGGAGTTTTACATGTTAAACTAATACTTTCATGAGAAAACGACAACAAAGTCCATTGAAAAACAACAATTTACCACAACAACTATCACAGAGCCTACTGGCAAATGTTGGTTTTCCTCCCCTTATAAGCTCCTAGTCGAGCAGCTTTTTGGAAGCAAATCTTCTGACAAAATCTCACGGTAGGATTTAACTTAACGCGCACGGGCGACATGCGGTGAAGTTGTGGTACAATTGAAGTACCTTAGCAAACCCCATACATGTATATATATATATATGTATATGACCCTTAAAAGAAAGTGAAATTATTTATCAAAAGAAAAACTCTAGAGAGATATTTTGAGGAGTAATATGACAATTAATAAAAATATGACGGTTCAGATTTAAGCGGTCTTTTTTTCATTAAACTTATGATCATTAAAGTTATAAGAGATTTTAGGGTAGAAACATCCTATTATAGGACCTTATTGAGCAATTAATTGTGACCGTGGAACTTAAATCAGGTTAACATTTTGAAAGAATTCTTTGTGCAAGACCCTTGTACCAACTAGGTAAACTCCTGTCCTGCTGTAAAAGCTCCCCACATCTAAGATAAAATGACATAATCTATATAAATTGACTGAAACGTCAACAAAAGCTAAAATTAGCCTGCTATTTATTTAATTTTCACGTTCTGCGGTAGTTTCTTTTTTTTTCGAAGAAAAAGTGAATTTTGTCCCCCAAACTGATTTGTATTGCTGTCATTCCTATTATTTATTAAAAACTAAAAACTAATGTCGTTTGGTACGTCTATTTTAGAACGTTTTATGGTTTTTCTAAACGGTTAAGAAGAGTTAAAATCATTTAAAACATGCTAAATTGTTTATTTTAAAAACTTAACCTCTTTTTAAGTTTTAACCGTTTCAAACGATTTATTTTCTAAAATAACAAATCATTCTCATTCTCATTTTTCTTCATAAACTAGTTTTTCAATGTGACATATCATTCTCATTTTTATTTTATTTCATAAATCATAATTTTTTAAACATCAATTTTTATTCTAAGGCTGATGATATTTTGATCTCGTTTTAACCTTTATATTCTAAAAATCAATTTAAAACCACCATTTAAACTACATTGTTCAAAATTACCAAAACAAAACGTAAGACTTATAGAAAGAACAATTAAAAAAACATCTTACCATATAACATTAACACATAATTAGATTGTTTTGAATAAAAAACTACAAAGAAATCTATAACATGCAAAGGTTCAAATTCTACGCTTGTGGTAAAATAAATATGAATACTTATCGCTTTACTTTTTTGTTAGAAAAAAATTCAAAAAAAAATCGAGGCCCGGTGGTGAAAATCGAAGGCCCCCTACTAGAGTTGCATTAAACCGCCAATGAAATGACCAAAAACCCTGCCTTTGACCTTTGTCATCTAACAGACCATAAACTCTTACAGTCAACAAGAACGACATCATCCATGCATCCGAAGGGATAAGACTTTTTTACGCTCGACAACAGTCGAATATTTATCGCTTTATCAAGAACTCGCACTTTTTGAATACTGAAGTGATGCGTCTTTTCCATTCATCTATGTTCCCCTTCTTCGAGAAGCCTTGGTCGTAAAACATAGCCAACCGTCAGCATTCACCAGTTTTAAGAGAGCAGCACTATATGGCTCGAGCCGGCCACAGCCCGAGCCTCTCACAGGGCTAGGCCCCACCACATGGGCCCCATAGCGGTGGAGCTTTGGCCTATGAGAGGCCTGAGCTGTAGCCCAATCGGGCCAAAATGACATTTTCGTTTTAAGAATAGATCACCAGATCAAAAATAGTATACCAATCTGACATGAGCTAGCAGCTCCGAATCCTATCCTACTAATAAGAAGTGAATCTTTCATACCCACATTCTCCAAACAAGAAACCAAAAAGAACCTCAAGAAACAACATCGGAGAAAAAAAATTGCTACGAATGAGAACCAGAAAGTGCATCCACCATTAAATTAAGACCTACAAATAACATTATCCCAACTATTTCAAGTATATCAAGCCAGAGAGTACATGGATGATCCATAAAAATATGTCAAATATCAAACCTCAAAACGGTTAGAGGACACACCCCAGTCACTTAAGAACGAAAAAATCATCCCATGACAACAATGCCATGGTTGACGGCATAAGCATTTTCGAAGCAACACAGTTTATGTGCTTGGTGCAGCTTCCTTTTTCTCTTCTGATGAACCACCTTCATTTGCATCAGCAGGTTTCTCAGCCGGCTTTGCCACTTCTTGCTCTACAACAAGTATAAAAAGTGCATATCAAGCAACGGGATGGAAGAACAAAGAGAGTCCGAATATATCTCCTAATACTTAATGCATGCATTATTATATACATATACACACACATATATATACATACAACTGAAAATAGTCCTCTTATTCAAAAAATAAAATAAAATTGTTCCATAACATTTGTCTTCTATTACATATGAGTATTATGAATAAAAGTTCGAAGCGAATATAAAAGTATGTTCAAAACCCTCCATCCCTTGCTCAATGACTGCCGCCTCTTACTAATAATAATAATAAAAGATTAATTCAGCAATGACCAACTCAGACGAACAATTTCAAAACTTGAAATTCTCTCTTTTATAAGGCAGCTTTAAGCCAAACCCATATGGTTTTTCTGTTCAAAAACCTTACACAAAACACAAGACTGTTTTAAGTGTTTTCAAAAAACTTTTTGTTTAAATGCTAACGTTTCCATTTAAAAACAAAGTTAAAACGAAATTTTCACTTGTCTTAAAAGATTTTGGAAATGTAATATCCAATAGTAACTCAAAAGTTGGCCCTTTCACTGCTCTTCTCTAATATGTAAAATCAAAAGCGACAGTTATCAAACAACCCCCCAACGGCAATAATTAATGGTCTAGTTACCTTCATCATCACTATCATCGAAGTCCTCTCCCATTGCATCATCACCCATGCCGCCCATGCCACCCATGTTACCAAAATTCTGAAAATATGGCAGAGGTTAGGAAAAGCAAAAATTATTAACTCACTTTACAAACAACAACAAAGCCCATAAGCTGATGAATACTAACCGAGAAATCCATTCCGCCCAAATCCAAGTCACCAAGACCTAACCATAAGATTGAAGCAATGAAGCATGTCAGATTTTAAAACTTTAAACAAGACAGTTGAAGAAAAAATGTAAAGATCATCCATTATAATTAGGACCACCATTATCATCATCTTCATCCACCCATTTATCCCAATCTACTTTGACATAATGTGGTGGCTTTCCATCTCCACGCAATAGTTTCTTCCACCATCCCTTCTCCGCCTTCTCCAAGATGCAGAATATACTCCTCACTCCAATATTAATTTTGCTTTCCTACGCCAAAAAACAAGCCCATTAAGTCGGAAAACAAGATAAGAAAACTACAATTGTAAACTTTCCTAAAAACTATAGCATGCAACTTTTCACATTGATGTTCATAAAAAGAAAGACCAGCTAAAGAATAGTGACCACACTACTAGCATATCCAAGTATACATAATAGGCTTACCACTTGAATTATAAACATAGGAAAAGAACCAAGGAACCTTTCAGAAACTCACTTCAGACTCAAATATTTATCAAATTTAAATTTCAGGAACTCATTGCAGACTATCTCAATTATGCACAGTGCAAAGCTTTCACATGCTACAATAAAAAAAAAAGTTGCTACAATATAATGCTCTCACATGCCACAGTAAAAACAGTTCCAACCACCATACTAAACACTAAGTATTACCAAAATTTGCCACTTACCTCCACATTGACCTTATCAAAGAGTTCCAACTTCAGTTCATACAGGTTGTTTCCTGCACCGGCACTAGCAGAGAAGGTAAAGACTCCAACTGGGTCGAGATTCACCTTGGCGTCTTTTGCATCAGGTAGTTGAACAGTAATATAAACCTTGTCGGCTCTCTCGGCCCACTTAACCTCAGGATGACGACTACATAACGCAGCATTTTTTATGAGGCCAAATTAATACACAAACAGAACATTAAAAAAAAAAACCAGGAATAAAGACAATGATACGGTTCAACACTATGATAAAAAACCCAAGACAAAAACATTTTCAGCAGTTGACAAAGAAATGTTATTTTCTTCTCACCATTGTCAATTTCCTAATTTGGTCCAATAACGCGTCTATGAAACAGAGGAGCCCTAGCCTATTCCTTCCTCATCCATTACTGGGTCATATTAATCATCTCAAAATTTAATCTTGAAATATATACTTTCCAATCAATTTCCCAATAAAGCGTCAAACAAAATCCGAATATAACAGGAAAAAAAAAGAGAGGAGGTAAAATAAAGCTTGCCAAACAACCATTTCTAAGTTCTAATAACAACCATTTCCAGCCTTCATGAGCTCGACCAAATTACTAATTATCGAAATCTATTCTCCTTTTATTAGCTATATATCACCCAACTTATTTTCTCAGGAACCAAAAAGGGTTTATTTGAGAAAACCAAGAGAAGAAATCGAAAACGTTTGGAGCAAAGTAACGAGAAGGCAAGGGCAATAATAATATCATAAAAAGAGAAGAGAAAAGGAAGGAGAGATGAGAGAGAGAGGGATTACCTCATAGTTTCCTGGAAAGGGAAAGAAAACTGTAAAACCCTAGGAAGTAGAAAAAGAAGCGGTATAGAGAGAGAGAGGGAGAAAGCAAACGTGAGAATCGGGGTTTGCTGGGAAACAGCGGCAGGAGATAATTAAAGGGAGCGCGAGCGTTCGCGACACTTCTAGTACATTCTTTCCCTCATTTCTTTGGTTTTCTACGATGCACTCTCTCACACCCTTAAACTTTTGTCTTTTACACCCGCAACCTTTGTCTACCTGGGCTCAGGGTTTCTCCGGCCCATTCTATGAGTTGGACTTTAAGAAAGAATTACAATATGTATCTAAATTATTATTATAAGATTAAAATTTAACATAATATTTAAAATATTTTAAAATAATAATTATTTTAATAATATTATATATTGTATTATATAATTACATATAAATAATTTTAATGATATCATTACGAGATATTTGTAGAATTTTTATAAATTAAAGTCATATTTTAATTCAATAAAAGTAATTGGGCCAATTGTCTTATTAACCTTTTTCTTACGCCACGAGGAAAAAGGTTCTTTAGAAGAGCGTCACAAATACTCATAAAGAAAACAAAAATATTAATAAGGGCAACTTACAAGAATACCCCTAAAAGAGTATCTTTTTAAGATTGTATTTTTAAAATATTTTTTTTAACTATCTCTTTAATAAAAAAAAGTAATTTATTAAAAGACTAAGTTACCATTCGTCTTGAAATAGAACCTGTTAGGTTTTGTCCTGATACCTATTGGAACCCGTTAGGTTCCATCTTAGAACCCGCCAAGTTTTGCTGTGGAATTCGCCGAAACCCGCCTCGGTAGCCATAGTAGGTTTAACCTTCCACGCTCCAACTTGAAATCTACCAGATTCTAACAT
Source organism: Artocarpus heterophyllus (assembly GCA_025403435.1). Lineage (NCBI taxonomy): Eukaryota > Viridiplantae > Streptophyta > Magnoliopsida > Rosales > Moraceae > Artocarpus > Artocarpus heterophyllus. The sequence goes on from CM046335.1 coordinate 11,548,131, forward strand.
TTTTTTTGACACAAAGAAGCGGCAACCGGAGGTGTCGGATTGTAACTTGTTAGGTTCCAACGTAGAACCTACCATATTCTAATTTTTTTGAAACCAAGAAGCGACGGCCACTCCAATCGTCGATGCAGGTGCCGAATTGTAACCTACTAGGTTCAAACTTGGAACCTACTCGATTCCAATATTTTTTTAAATAAAGAAGCAGTGATCGCCTTCAGTCGCCGACACGGGTGTCGGATTGTAACCTGCTAGGTTCCAACATAGGTTACAACTTGGAACCTACTAGATTATAATATTTTTTTGAAATAAAGAAGCGGCAACTGCCTCAAGTTGCTAGAGCAAGTGTCGGGTTATAACCTGCCAAGTCCAACTTAAAACTTATCAGATTTCTTTTTCTTTTTTTTTTGAAATAAAGAAGCGCCAACTGCTTCGGTTGCCGATATGGGTGCGGGGTTGTAACCTACTAGGTTTCAACTTTGAACCTACCAGGTTCTAATATTTTTTTTGAAATAAAGAAGCACCAATCGCTTCTTACTGCTGGCGCAAGTGCCTGGTTGTAACCTGCCAGGTTCCAACTTGGATTCTACTAAATTCTAACATATTTTTTTGAACTTACCAGATTCTATCTCAAAACACACCAGAACACATCGGGTTCAATCCCTGAACTAGCTAAAACCTGCTAGGTTCCGTCCAAAAAATCGCCAAAACTGCCAGATTCCATCCCAAAACTCACTGGAACGGTGGTTCTGTCCCACCAGGTTCCAATTTTTTTTTTTTAAAAAAAGACAAATCAAGCCAAAAGTACAAATGATTATAAATGATTACAACTTGAAATGCAAATCCAAATCTGAAACGTACCATCTCAAAGAAAAACACACACAATTTTCAATTTCAAATAGAAGTTAAAACATCAACATTATAATCTCACCTTTGAAAAATCTTGATCATTTACTAAAAAATTAAATCAACCAAACCTGAATGATCTTACACAAACTGCAAAATTTCCTTAATTAGATTACAGAAATAAATTTAAATAAATTGAGAAAAAGAATAGTAACGGTTAAATAGTGAAGAAACTTTAAAATTGGAGAAGATAAAATGAGAGAAGCAACAAACAGCAACAACTAGTCAAGATCATCAAGAAAGGATCGGCTGAAGCCGACTTTGTCCAATGGGGACCGTGCCTTCGACTCCATGTTGAAGCATCAACGGGCAACCGTAGAAGACAATAGGGTACCTAATCTTACCCTTCATTGGCAAGAAGTCGACAACCTCAGCATCTTCGATAGCATCTTGATCAATCTTGTTGATCTGGTTTGAGTCAACCGTTGATCTGATCACGAGAGCCTGAGCTAACCACCACGAGAACCTCCTACTCACCGATCTAGTTGATGTTGATGAGTCAAAGGCTCCATTCTGATCATACTCTTCCTCTCCCTACATTGATAGCCTTCGACTCAGCAAGTATAGAAGCACTATGACTTTGACGTTGGTCACCATTGTCCCCACTACCATCAAAGTTGCCACCTGAAGAAGAAGAAGAGATCAGACGGAGGGAGGGTAGATAGAGGAGAGAGAATGGCGGAGGGAAGAGAGAAGGATGGATCAAAAGGGGAGAAACGAGAGAGAGGGAGAGAAAGAGAAAGGGGCAAAAATAGAGAGAGGAGAGAGAAAGATCAAAGAGAGAGGGGGGAGAGAAAAAAATGTGTTAGGGTTTGTTTGAATGAATCAGAGCAAAAAAGTCAAATCATAAATCTAATTAAACAAAAAATAATCCTAAAAGGGGTGGTTTTGAAAAGTCAAAAAAAGGATAACAATTTTAATAAGTAATGTCATTTGAGCACGTTCTATGTAGTTTTCTCTATTAATAAAGAATGTCATATCATATCATACTACTACTGTACTTAAATATCATATATATATATATATATATATATATATATATAATATAAGCATCTGTTGTGATATCGGCTGGTATCCGCATCTAGTTAGTAATTTTAAACTAATTTGTATCAGGATACCAAACGGTATCTATTATGATATCGGTTCTAATCTATATCCACCATTATGATACCAGTTACCGTTTGGTAAACATCGTGATACCGGCCAACAACTGTTAGTATTCATCGTGATACTTATAAAATGCTATCAATAATCATCATATCATAAACTTTCATCAACGGTGGGAATCAATTTTTCTCGCCTCTAAAAACCTAAAAAATTAACTAATGAAATCTTTCAAAATCACAAGGAAAAACAAAAAAAAAAGTATAAAAAAAAATCCACAATAACATACTAATCAAATATGAGCAACACATTAAAAAAAAAAAAAAGAAGTAAACAAACAAAATAGTATAACATGTAGTCCAGTAAAAACTAACTTAAGTAGGAGTTAATACTCGCCTTCTGTACGGTTTTAGACTAGTGCAATCCCGAGTCTGTTTCACTTTCATCTCTTAAGATTTTGGGTCTTGCTTTTTTTTTTCTCTTTTTTTTTTTTATTTTTTCCTTGTTCTATTACTGTGAACTTCTATGTCAAGGGATTTGCATAAATCATACAAAATTGCATCAAAACAAAATAAAACACAAAAATCTGATGGTTTAAAATTGAATGATTACTGACAAAATTCATTTTTTCACCTTTTTAACTTAAGCACTCTCTTTATGATGGTTGACAAGTCCAACAAAACCGAGTACCCCGACGAGCCTCACAAATAGAAAACAACAATAAATGGCCAAAAGCACTTGTATTGTTCATTGTTCTTCTTCCTCAACTCCAATGACTTGTGGGCAAAGAAGCATGACAACAACGGATGATCTAACCTCCCCTTAAGAGCTCGACAATGAGAAAATCTAGCCTTCCTTCATTTTGGAAGTAAGGAAACATTAAAAAGATCACCAACTCACCGACAATGTTGTGTGATTTCCGTTGAACGATCTTAAATCTCACAGTGGTGGAAGAGCTAGTTTGATGACATGTAGAGATGATCCATGTAAATCACGATGCTACAAACTCTATCATCAAGGAAGGGGGAGGTTGGCGCCATGGAATCCCAATAGCTTTGAAGGAAAAAGAGAAAGAGAGAGAGATAAGAAAAAGGAAGGGAAAGAGGGAACCTTAATAATAAAAACGTAACGTATTTATCAGTATTTTTGTCTTCTCAGACTAATTTTTTCCTCTGCCACATGGGAGAAAATCTGTAATGATTTCCACCAGCAGTATAAATCGATTCTCGCCTAAGAGGGCTGGCATGCCCACTAATTATGTCTATCGAACACATGGGTAATATGAAACATAGGTTGCATGCCATAATTTTTTATCTATCTTAATATTTATACCACAAATTCTTAATATTCAAATTAATAGCATAATTTGAATGAAAAAAAAAATAGTAGGTTTTACACAATTGCTTAAAAATCCTTGAAATAGCACTAAAACTCTAGTCATCTCTACATATTTTTGCTATTGTCGTCACCATCTGTGAAAAACCTTCCCTTCGCAATAGAAGCTCTTTAAACTCCACTTACCCGCTGGACAAGCTCAAAGATTGTTGAGCTCCTTCGGAGATCTTCATTTAGAAGATCACGAGTTTCGTCACCACTACCAAACTCACAATTGAGATCTCTATTGGGAAATCAATGGAGATCGCTAGCTCCATTACTTCCATACTCTTCATGTTGTAAATACTTTTGACAAAAAGCAAGTAACCACGTTTTTCATAATTCAAACTAAGCCTAGGTCGAGTATGGTATATCATGTATAGGCAAGATCTATACATAAGAGACCAAGAGAACTTCTAGACCCTAAGTTAGCGATCTTCGACGTGCCATCCTAAAGCATTAAAGAAACAATTGATTTGTTTCTTTGCGGTTTCCTTTATGAGTTTCATGACCATGAGATTGAGGCTTCTGATAGGGCTCTTGAGGATAAGGTGGTTACGACGGGTACTTTTCATTTGCTAGAACATCATACGTATGCTTTTTTTAGCATGGCTATGATGCTTTATATGATAAAGCCGCTCTAAGTGGGCTCTGGTGGCTTGGATGCTTCAATAGAGGAAGATATTTATGGTGTTTCATCCTAGAGGTGCCCATAGGTATATTTAAAAAAAAAAAAAAGAAAAAAGAAGAGAGAGCACATTTGCCTTGTCGACGCTACAGACAAGTTATTACCAGATTTAGTGACGGCACGAATGGTGGCCACAATATCTAGTATTGTGGGCTAACCCTATTTATGATTCCCAACGCTACGAGTGTTTTGCTCTTAAGCAATTTCTTCCATATCTACAAAAGTTTCCTGTAAAGCAAACCTAGTTTCTCTTTTACATTTAGATTACATGACAATTTGGCAACCTAGCTTCCCCATTGGACACACTTTGATGTTGTGGCCTAATAGATTTTACAGGTGTGATGTGGTAGGGTAGCAGATATGGTATTCTCTAGCTCATTTAGCTATATTGTTTGGCTATGCCAGCGAGATTGTTGACTAGTGGAGATGACTTCGGCAAGACTCTGACCAGTGTTTTGGGCAATTGTCGTGATGACAATTTTCGTGTCGACATGTCCTAGGTCAGATTTCATGGTCTTAAGATCTAGTGGTCGATTAGAGTTTTCTCTTTGTCGATTGTGGCTATCAGAGCCACGACATTCACGAAGGATTGCTACTCATCTTCAATCGTGATGATTGCAAAATCTTTGAGACAAATGCCAACGTGCTAATGAACTCGTTCGACATGGTTGGGATCCACTCATAGACGAGTGTTTTGCCAAGGCATTATAACTATGGGATATAAAGAAAAAGAGAGTGGGAAAAAAAATCTATTTTAAGGTACTAAAATAAAAGAACAAAATGGAAGTTTCTATCTGACTGTAGGTCCTCTAGTTTTATTATTTCTCTCATGAGATAATTATGCTACATAATACACATTTTCTACTTAGATTGATTTATGCCATAGTTAAAAATTTCGTGTCCGGACCAAAATACCCTAAATTAGGCCTAGTTTTTTTCCTCTCTTTTCTTTCCCTCTCTGTGCTTAGTCATCTCCCCCTTCTCTCTCTTTCCCTACCGTCTTCCTGTGCCTCCCTCTCCCTCTTACTTTCTCATTCCCGCTGTGTAATTTCAGCAGTAGATCTCCCTATCTTTCCTCTCCACTATGCGGCTACTTCTCTGTGCAACTTCACTGGGACGTCGTCAAAAAAGCAACCTCTTTCTCTGCACAAATAGAGGGTGGATCTGGCTGCTTATTTGCTTGACCTTGCCAAAGATTCGTATATTTCTCCACGCGATTCTGTCGACAACTCCAGATCCTCTGCGCGCGCAACATTGGCAAATCCATTGAGTCACGCCTCCCGTCCTCCATGTAACCTCCCTCTCTGTGTCAGGCCGTCATGGAGATTTTCCTCATGATGACGGTGGCCACCATGTAGTGGCTGTTGAAAGTTTTTTTTTAGATGTTTGGTTTTTTTTCCTGACTATTTTTTTAGGATATTTGATGTGATTATTGTGTTAGTAGTTTTTGTTAATTTTTGTTTATTTTTGTGATTTTTCATTGATAGAGACAAACGTGGGCCGCTGGTCTTGGTGGTTGCCGACTAAAAGCTGTGCAGATACTAGCGGTAATCATAGCGAATACCAATGATAACCATGGTAGATGCTGGACACAGCTGGTAACCTAGCGCACACCAAATTCCTGTTGGTAGCTATGACGGATACCAGCTGGACACCTTGTGGTATCATTAAATAAATATGATGATATAACATGACATTCTCTGCAATTTTTTTTTTTTTACTGATATAAACGAATCCAAGCTTTATTTTTATAGCATATGTGCAAAAGAGCCGTTCTATCAGCCCTCAAACATTGCTATATAAACACCACTGGGCTCAAAATTTGCTTAGACTACATGAATCTAAGCCTATTAGGCTCCGTAGCAGCTAACTGGACCTTGCGCTAGGATATCATATTAAGAGATCCGTAAACAGTAAAATAGAAACAAGTTTTTTGAAATATTAAGTATAATTAATACTTTGCATTTTATACTTTAACATCGTAATCTTTACGATATTAAATATTATTTTTGTTACTTATTAATTTTTTTTTCCTTGTTTTTTTTTCCCTTATGACTGGTAAGATGATGTTAGATGTTTAAATTTTACATAATTGTGGTTGCCATTCATATTACATTTTTTTATCCTTTTTTTCAGAGAGCATATATTTATATTTTTTATGGTATGCATATCTTCCTTGTTTCATAATTTACAGTATTCATATGGGTAAAACTAAAAGTAACCTGATGCGCCAAGCTCGATCCTAGCGTAACAGAACAATTTTCATGTTCTTTTTCCCCAATTCCTTTCCTTAAAGATATTGCCCAGACCACTTTGGACATTGCTAGGTGAGTGTTAGGAGACTATCCATTGACAAGGGGAAAGTCTGTACTGTGTCGCGTCCTCCACATAGGGGATTGGTACTCAAAGTCTACGTTGACGCAATAGTGCGAGAGGAACTCAACTATGTGAGGATCGGCTTCGGTATATCTGGGATGGAGCTTTTGTCAGTACAATATCTAAATAGATTCTAGGTATTTTTATGTTGTATGGGGCAGAGTGCTTAGCAGTTTGAGAGGGTTATTGGCTTGTTCAATCAAGTGAATACCAAGCTTGGACCATTAAAAGGGACCCTATAAATGCTACTCGGGCCTTCCGCAACCCTACACCCCGCTCAGCAATGGCGAATATCACCTATGACATGAAAAATGACACTTTACAAATTCAAAGTGGCAATGTTTGTTACCTATCTCGTAACGGGAATTATATTGCTCATTTTTTAGCTAAGTTTGCTATGTGTAGTCCTAATAATTGTTTGTGGTCTGATTCAATGACTCTTCATTGGCAGCTTTGTGAGAATTGATATTGTTTGCTAATAAAAGGAAGGGCTCCCCATTTTCAAAAAAATAACAATAATAACAGTATAGATGCACCAATATTAAGATGTTGGCAGTTGTTTCATTTGTTAAATCATATAGCTACACATGAAATAGCAACGTCACGTGATATGAAAAGTTCGATGAGTGGAGCATCGGCCTCAGAAGTAGCCATTTGTGTTTTGGCAAAGTGACAAAGTCAATGTCACATCAACGGATGTATAATTAGATTTCTTAACCCGAAAAGGGAATGAACCAATCATGTACTCGGAAGCTGGCCTTTTTGTGTTTAGTCCAAAAGCATAAGAGAGATTGCGCCAAATGGCACAACTATAATTTTTAATGTGAGAAAATAATACATTTTTAAAAATATTTAAAAATATAGCCTAAATTACTACAAAATTTCAAAATTACTCTCATCTTCTTTGAACTCTCACAAAAAAACCTCTTTTCTCTCCAGCCCCGGCGGCAACTCCGGGGACCTCTGCCGCCATTGCTCCGGCGACAAATTCGGCGCAAAACTCTCCTTCACGATTTGCCTTCCCTCTGGCGACATAAGGCTCACGAAATGGGTGCCTGGGTCGGGAATAGTGCTCATCTTTACTTCGTAGCCTAACCTTGCTGTCAACTCTAAGATCGTGAGGAGCAAAGTGCAATAACGAAGTGAGCTTCAGTCGCTGAGAACCCGAGCTTCAATGGCGGAGAATCGCGAAGCCGCAGTCATCGGGGAAAGGCGGTGTCGTCTGCCTCTGCTCCTCGTGCGTCCCTATTAATGACGCCAGCAATGGGTGCTACTCGGACGACAAAGCATGCTCCTTCTATGACTTCGGCATTTGCTCCGGCAACGAAGTGGACTGTCTTGGTTTGTCATCTTGCACAAGAAGAGGATGGGTCGAGAAGACATGGGTAGATTAGGGATTTTTAAATTTTTGAATAAATATTGTGCTATCAATTTTCTTTTTTCTAAAATGTATGCTATTAATTTTAATTCTCTCTTAAATGGCCTATATCCGTTTTCTCCCAAAATAATATTGGTAGACGAGATCCATGCATGTGCATAAGCTTTCATAAATGAATAAAAAAAAGAAAGAAAGAAAAGAAAAGTTGATATCATCATTTATTTTTATTTTATTCTTTTACCCTTTTGAATGAGTGTTATCATTGAATGTTGTTTCTCTTGGCCTACTAAGTGCTTAACGTCATTTGGGCAACAACCTAAGATTGGAATACCCGCGGGATTGACGTCTCATGGGACATTCCCTCGAGGTTCAGTCTCGCATGCATGCTTTAAAAATTAGAAGGGGAATTTTTATAACTACTGTATTTTAAAACTTACTTTTTATAAATGTATCAATATGTTTAAATATGACACAATTTGAACATATAATATAAGTAATAGTATAACACAATTTAACTTAAGTGTAACATGAATAAGTATATTTTATTAAAGTATAGCATAACATGTAATTTTTTTGTTAATAAATATTGAAAAAGTAACCTACTAGTAAATAACTATTTTTAATGCTGTTAAATTTTTAGGAAAAAAAGATTTTGATCAGAGTTAATAATTTAAAAATGTACACTATTTCTACCAAAAAAGACATTTTTATTATAATTTAAAAGAATTTAAAAAAGAATGACCTCTAAGAGTGCCTTATTCGTACAATTATAGAATTAGTATTATCGCCATTCGTCAATGGTAATTTCTACTAAATTTTTTACACATTAATTTTGATAATAAAAAATTACAATGTCTACAATAAGACTAATTATACGATTTAAATTAGGCGGCGGTTATAAAATAGATGAAGCAATAATATGAAGGCTTCGCAACGTCGTTCTAACTATATAGTTCAAACTGTTACAGTGTAAATCTCTCACATGCTATAATGTAAGTAAAAGTAAGCTACAGTATAAAGCACTCAAATGTTATAGTAAATTCGTTTCTAATTTTTCGTCCTAATTGCCTTATCAAATGTACTCTTAAATGAATTTTATCATCATATCCAATCACCAAGGATGAAATTATCAGTTTCTATAGAAATATTGGTACTCTAATTTTCACATAAATTTTGAAAAAATTATTGATATTGATAAAAATATCATAAAAACTTATAGAAATTATGGAAACTTACATTGAATATAAATCTAATATATAAGGATACAATAAACATTAAAAACAAACATAAATAAACATGTTTATCATAAAAAAAAAAAAACTTCATACATGTTGGATTTCTCAATTCGAAAAGAAAGTCCAATGAGGCTCAAACATGGTTAGAAGTCCATATTAATTCGAACAATATTAGGGTCACGACATGTTATTTGAATACTACTATAGTTATGAACATGCCACATACAGTGGCAGAGCAAGGAAATAATTTGAGTGGGGGCACAATATAAAACATAAAAAAGATAAAAAGATAATATAAAGTTTCTAATATTTCATATCAATACTTCAATTTAATACATTACAACTTTTCTCTATAAGTTTTCATTTTTTGAAAGCGTTCCGTAATGACTACATTATCAATACCATTAAAAATATCTTTTTCAATGTATACAACCAAATTGTCATTCATCTATTGATCTTACTTTCGATTGTAGTCGATTCTTTTCAATATTCATAGCAGAAAATATTCTGTCGATAGTAGTTGTAGCAACTGGAAGAATCAATGCCAAAGTTACAAGCAAATAAACTAATGGGTGTACCTTGTGTTTTTTTGTCGCAACCATTTTTTGTGCAAGATCACCAATATCTCTCAATGGTGTAAATTCTATATTAGAGCATATGTCCAACATATAGATTTGAAGTTGATCATCAAGAGCCATGAGTTATACCGTAGAAAAGTCTTTCGAATAATATTTAGCAGAGCGAAACAATTTTTTCTTGTCAAAAGTAGAAAATAAATTATCGGGACACAAACAAGCTACACATAACAACAATTCAGTATTTGCCTCAGTGAAACGATCGTTTAACTCAAGAAGTTGCAAATCAATTGCATAAAACAGCTCAACTCTAAAATAATGCAAGTTCGTGATTTCTTGAGTGTTACATCACAGTCAACCTCGAACCATAAATTTATCATTTATATTCGGGATATCAATGTTATGTTTTTCATAAAAAGAAGAGACTTCATCAAGAAAAGAATCCTAAACATTGTCCCTCATGTGCTGTAATTGTTGCTTATATAATTTCACTAAACACATGGCATTCACAATATCTTGGTCTTTTTTTGTAGTGCCCTTGACAACTCATTTGTAGTTCTTAACATGGTTCTCATCAAATGTAGATTGAAAAAAAAAAAAATCAAATAATTGCATCGACTCCACTAAATAATTTGCTTCACACTTTTGTTCAAAACTCAATAAATCATTTACAATAGATTCAAGGACATCAATTATAGATGAGAACATGACAATCAAGCTAACCAAAGTACCATAATGTGAGCCCCATCATGTATCACAATAATGCTTGAGAGTAGTACATTGATTTAGGCCCTGGCCGCTAGATGTCTAACCACTATTGAGTTCTTCGACAATTGTGGCAATATATTTCTCTTGAAAAAGATCATAATGTTTAGGTGAAGCTGCAACAACATTTACCATATTAACAACTAAACTAAGTAGTGATGCAATTTGAATATGCTTTTTTGACACAGCTGCGAGAGCTAATTGAAGTTGGTGAGAAAAACAATGAACATAAAAAGCACATGGATTCTTTCAAGATAAGTAATTTTAGACCACAAAACTCACCTCACATATTGCTAGCTCCATCATAGCCCTGGCCTCTCAATCTAGAAACGCTTAACCTATGTCTGAAAAATAATTTATCAATTGCATTCTTTAGCGAAACAAATATGGTACTAGAAACATGTTCAATATCTATAAAATGTTCTATCACATATCCATTATTGTCTATATAATGCAAAACAATGGCCATTTGCTCCTTTATCGAGGCATCATGCGATTCATCAACAAGAATGGAAAACAATGCACTACCAATATCTTTAATAATAACATTAACTATTGCAACAGTAGCGGCATTAACAATGTCTTTTTGAATATCAAGTGATGTTAACTTATTACTTTCAGGAGCATTGTTGAATGCAACAGCCTTAATCGCATCATTATGACCAGCTAAAAAGTGCAAGATCTCAAGGAAGTTACATTGGTTGTTTGAAGCTTCAGACTCATCATGACCACAAAATGCAAGTCCTCGCTGTAATAGAAACTGAATACAATCTATTGATGCACTCAAGCGAACTCGATATTCACTTTGAGATTGTTTTGATTTTTTTTTTTTTGACAAAATTCCTTCAATACGTTGATTCTTATTCTTCAAGGCTTTATATTTGTTTCAAGCTTAGTTGTGCATGCTACTGGGGCCTCCAACATATGTTTGAAATCTTTTTGGCTTTTTCGAATTTGAGAACCCTTCGTCAACAAAAGAGTCACCGTCCGCTTACTGTCCACAACTTGATTTAAAAAGATAACAACATAAGCAAAATGCTGCATCTTTAGCCATGCTATATTCCAACCAATTGCCGTATTCATCAAACCAATCAAAGTTGAATCTTCTTGATTTTTCTGCAAACTTTGTAAAAGGAAAATTATGTTCTCTAAATTGATATGTACCTTTTTGCATGTATGCTCTTCGAACTTAATCTCTTACATTAGGATTATATTCCATGATTGGAATCCTAAGTCTAGGATCGGTAGGAAAATCTCCCACATTTAGTTTGATCTTGTTAGTCTTTGTACTATCATCATCATTTCTTCTTTTAGAGAATGTTGAATCGAATTTTGTCTAAAAATATCTGTCCATGACGGTAACTTTTACCTCTTATTTGACAAAAGTGGTTTTCACTACTTTTTCAGTTATAAACAGTGTAAAGCTCTTACATGCTACAGTAACAATTAAAAAAATCGCTACAGTGTAAAGCTCTCACATACTACAGTAAAAGTGGTTCTAACCAACAGTTACCACCACCATTCCAAACAACCTATTAGACGAAATTACCCTTTACAGATTATTATAGGTCAACAAGACAACAACCTATAATTGTTAAATGAACACAACAAAAGTTAGCAATAAAAAACAACGAAAGTTAGCTTATACTCCAAATTTTTCAAAATTAATAAACAATTAAGAGACCACTACTATTAGTTGTAGTTTTTTTTTTCCTTTTTATTTTATTTTTTGAAAGCTATTTGTTGTAATTATAACTTCTACTTCATTGCATAGATACTCTATAGAAACACTTGTAGACTAACAATACAAGGCTAAGACTTAAATGGAAATTTAGTAAACTACTTGGTTCATAACATCATAATCTCTCACCAATTAAAAATTAAACCAAAAATTAAGAAAGATTAATGAAATAGAACAAAAAGTTTATATACCTGAGCATTTAAGGATTGAGATATAAATTTGATATCTTGAACTTGAACTTGAACACTTGATGAATGAATAATGAATGCCCAGCCACAAAGACAAAGTGGAATTTTTGTTTTTGTTTTTCTTCTTTTTCCCCCTTTATTTGGATGACTCCAAATAGAGTCCCTTTCAATTAATTATTTTTGGTTTGCCTTGGGTCTTTTCGGAGAGAGATGAAAAGCTGTCTTTTACCTTGTCCCTCCTAAAAGTTCCATGTAGCTTTTTTTACTCTTTTTTAGCTTTTTAGTTTTTAGCAAACGCGCGGCAACTTTTTTCTAATTGGGGTTCAATTTGGGCCAGTAAAGGGCCCAAAAGATTTACAAGACTTCAAGGATTGGGCTGAACATGTTTTGGTCTGATATGTTCCAAGTGGTGGCGCGGTTGTTCTTTTAATACATGCAGGCGGCACATTTGTAGTACTTTAAAAATTGAGGGGCATTAATAGAAGAAAAAAATCTCAGTGGGGGCATGTGCCCTGACTGAGTATAGAGTGCCTCAGCCAGTGGTCATGTATAGGTTTGTTGGTTTCTTCATACTATATTTCTGTCAGTAGGGAAGCTACGAATTCTTGCAATGGTTTGCTGAAAAATGTGGCATGATAGGATGAGGATATTGAAAATTTCATACACATCATACTTTTTAAATCACAGTTATATAGATAATAAATACAAGGAGTCGTATTAGAAGAGTTGCTATAATTAGATCTTAAAATCATAATCATAGATTGTATTACAAAGCTTGCACTACTTACTAGAGGACAAACACTCAATCATGTAGATTAGAAAATTATTGATAATTGTTTTAAAAAATGGTCAAATTTCGTAGTTTTTGATAGTAGCCTAAATTTCTCCAAAATTTTCTTGAAATTTTTACTGTCAACATTTACAATGATATTTTGATGGAAACAATTTCACAGTAGAAAATTTTTTTAGCACTTCTCAAATTCTAAAATTTTGACAAAGCATAACCCTGCACAAATACAGAAAGAAAGATAAGGGAGAAACACTATCAAAAAACTAGACTTTTCATCACAATAATTTTTAACTTTTAAGTTTTTAGTTATGGAACATTCTATGACTAAAAATCTCATGGCTAAAAGTTTTGTCATAACAAAAATTCAATTAGAAGTTGTGACGAAATACACATAATTAGTCATAATATTTTGTTGTGATTAAAAGTTTTGTTAAAAATTGTTGTGACTAAAAGTCTATTTTTTGGAGTACAAATGAACATTTTTAATTTTGTTAAATTTTAAAAATTATTTTTTGAAATTGAATTTTGTGAATTGTTCATTGATCTTTAAATTATATAATGATGTATCATATTAATTAGCTAAAATTTTGACAGCATATATCTAACATATGTTTTAGAAAAGGTTATTTTGTACATATCTTCTTCTTTTTTCTTTTTTCTTTTTTCTTTTTACTTTATTATGTACGTATCTCTATTAACAACATTGTCTTTCCAGTCAAAAAAAAAAAAGAACTGTCTTATTTAATTGAATGCTTGTAGTTAATAGCCGTATAAAATGCATATAATGAGGAACTTCAAAAATTTTAAAAGGTTTCATGTGAGTTTAAGTTTAATAAAAGAAATTATGTCGTTAATTTTTCAGTTTAATTCTAAATTCATATCTGTTTAAAGATTTACAGTGACATATAATGTTGTTTTTGTCTTTTCAGACACGTGAATTTAATAATTAAATAAGTTGAGGCTCATATGTCCAAAAATATAATTTTTCCTTGTGAACTTTCAAGGTACTGTATCATGCCATGTCACCTCCTTTTAAAAAACCAAACCAAATAAAAACAAAGGTGAAAATTTTAAACTTACTACAAACTTTAGAATTGGAAACGAATGAATAATTGTAACTTATATGTGTAATGTTTAGATCGTGAGTTTAAACCATCAATTTAAAATTAAAAATAATGTAATAATTTAAATTCTATAAGATAAAATATTGTAAACCATTTAACAAGAATTCTCCGGTTCGAATAAATAAAGCTAACATCATATGGTTTCTTAAAGTGCAACATTACCGTTTGGTTCTATTTTGTAAAATGTTTTAGGCGTTTTTAAGAACACAAAAAATGAGAACATTTTGAAGATGATGTTTGGTTATATTTTGGGCCCAAAATAAGAATGAAAATATTTCAAAAAACTCTGAAAACCAGAGCTAAAATTGAAAACGAATTAGATTCATTTTCGCTCATTTTTTCGGGAGATTTTGATGAATGACTTTTTGGAAAAAATTTTTTTGATGAATGGCCCTTTTTTTTGGACAGTTTTTGACACCAAAAAAAAAGATTTTTTAGACATCAAAAGGGTTTCAGTTTTTTTTTTTCATTCTGTTGAGGTTCCTTATTCTGCTACAGTCGTTTTTCTTATTTTTTTGAAAAAAACTGAGACAGTTTACCTGCACAAAAAAATATATTTTTTTTATGTTTAAAAAAAAAAAAAAATTTTACCCAATTCAATTTTTTTTTTGTCCCTTTCATCAAAATCTTCCCATTTTTTTCTCTATCTCACTCTATCAAGTCTAACCTTCGACCTCTCAACTCCCCAAGTTCTCCCTCTGCTCTTCGAACTCCTCTTTCCTCTCAACCCCTCGATCCCTCTCTCTAAACAAATCGATCATCTCTCTCTCTCCATCTTTACTCTCTCGAAAAAAAACCGTTGACCTTATCAACTCCCAGAGCTCTCCCTTTGCTCTTCGAACCCCTCTCTCCTCTCAACCCTTCGATCTCCCTCTCTCACAACACGAATCTCTCTCTTGTATTTCCTCTTCTAAAATCGTGCCTTGCATCGTCAATTTCTGAGTTTGGTAATTAGTTTTGGAGCTATCTGTCACCTCTTACTGACTAGGGTTTCGTGGGTAAAGATCTCTCTCTCCTCTCACTCCTTGCACCAACGCTCTTATTTCTGAAATCGACAAGGTATGTGCCCGTTCCCTTTGGTGATCTGTGTGATTGTGGGTGATTGGTATTGTTTACCCTTGATTTGTGTGAATTTGGGCTGTTATTTGCTTAATTCATTTTGGGTTTTTCATCAACGTTGCATTTTGAAATATGTATATTCTTTTTTTTTTTTTTTGCATGTTGCCAATTACCTCTGCCTTCATTTTTTTTGGTTAAAAAATATTGTTCTTGATGATATTCAGATGTTGGATTATTAGTGTAATGACCAAGGGAAATTCATTAATAGAATCTAATATTTAATTAGGTTTAATTAATAAATTTACGCTTAAAAATAGTATTTTCTGTAAACATTGTGATAATGTATAAATAAGCAGTATTGATTGAAAATTCCACTACGAACGTGATGTAGTGTTGGATATTATTTATACAGATTTTATGAGTATATAAAGTATAAAGTATGTATATAAAGTATGTACCTGTGTGTACTATACCGTATAGAAGTGTTTATGTTTTGTGTATAACATGTGATTATAACTTCATGCATGGTATGATAACCATAATAATTAGACTGGTAAATATATAACCAGAATTAAGAAGAGTGTCGTACCGACCCCTGACTCAAGAGGAGTTTAAGGATATAGTATGGTCTCGATGTCACGTAAACTTATGTGCGCAATGGTACGAACACTTGGGCCCTAGTTAAAGATAAGACATGTTAAGGATAAAGAATGCTCATAAGAAAGCATAACTGGATCATACATTTTATTGAATGTGCATGTGGGCTGTATTGAGACTTACTGGGTGTAAGCTCACTTAGTATTTCATGCTGTAGGTATTCCTACTAAAAGGTCAGAATAATTTCACTGATGAGCTGACGGAGGGATATGAGTAGTGTGCAGAATAGGTATGGATGCCGCTACAGTATGTTTCTACTGTAATATATTTTAAGTTATTTTGAAACGTAATGTTTAGCAAACAGTATTGTTGAGGGTAAGCTCGGCGCCACCACCGAGGACGCTAACTTTGATGGTCGGCAATTAAGCTCGACAGACATCAGGGAGCCTACTGTCCGACCTGACACTTTATACTTCTTCCCGATGTGCCTTCTATTCATCCAAGGGCACGCCCCAAGAAGACTACCACCTCGGGGAGGTACGGTAGCTCGGGCCGGACCACGTTATTTATAAAGATACGTCACTACCTATCCTTGTAGGCCAACACCAGGCAAACGTGCTGCCGTCCGTAGAGTCCAATCCATCGGGCGATGGACGCGACACTTGTCACTTACTGCTTGACATACTTTGATGTGACACCTGGGTAATGGGTAAAACCCATCTTGCACCCGATCCAGCTGGTGGCCTATAAATATGATGCATTTATGACGTTTTGGAGGGAGAGAGACTTCTTCACACCTAACTAGCTACCGACCTCTGCCGAGCAATACTTACCTTGAGCATCGGAGAGCCCTTGTCTATTGACTAACCCCACTATTCTCCGAACCATCCCTCTCGCAGGTACACACTCCCAATCAGGGGCAAGCCTAAGAAGAGGTCAGAACGTGCACAGTCGCACGTGGGTGTTGATCCGACGCCGGACAACAGTAAGCATCAACAAGTATTGTAAAAGAAAGTTTGTTTATGTAAATATATGTATATGTTTGTATCTCAAAAGTTGCTGAGATCAGTATATGTAAAATATTTATAAAAAAATTCCTAAGTTTTACATTTATACGTAAGTAAGAAAAATGTTTATCACAGCCCAAAAAAGACAGGTTGTGACAATTAGTCTATTGTTCTTGATGATATTCAAATGTTGGATTATTAGTCTTGCCTTTGCCAATTGCCTCTGCCTTCATTGTTTTTCTGTTAAAAAAAATATGTTTATTGTTCTTGATGATGTTCAGATGTTAGATTATTAGTCTTGCCTCTGCCTTGTATGTTTATGCAGATGTTTATCTCTTAAAATAATAATAATTATTATTTGGATTTATTCAATAATTATCAACCTACTCTATTTTTTTAATGTACGTTTTTCAAAACACTCACACCAAACATATATTCACTTTTTCTAGCTATTCTTAAAAGGGACAAAAAAATTAACAAAAACAATTTCAAAAACAGTCTCAGCATATTTTTCAAAATATTCTCATTTTCAACTTTTTTCAAAAACAAAATAAAAACACTACACCTTTCCTTATCTTGGCGAGACTTGTGGTTTTATCAATTTTTTTAACGTGTGAATCACGCCTTCTTAAATCCAAGACCCGTTTAATCTTGGTTCTTGGGTCCTAACGTGGTAATTAACTGTATACTACTTTTAAAACGTGGTAATTAACGTGCCAACGTGCTAATTAATCTTGATTCTTGAGTCCTAACGTGCTAATTATTTGTCTAATTCACCTGTCCCTAACTTGTTGTCACCCACCACTATTTCTCTCTTGCAATTGGAGTGATTGGAGCAAATTGTTATAAAGACATTCGGTCAAGCTAAAAAAACATGTCATTGATTTGATTGCCAATAAAACAAGAGCACTTTTGGTCAAATCAAAATATATTCCATGTTACGGGCACAAAATTCTGAGAGGTTAGGTATGTGCACGATACCAAATTTGTTGCTCACGCAATTGTGACTTCTGTTGATTTTTCCAAGCTTCTTCCTCATTTTTTCCAATTAGACCACCACTGATTACATTTAAGCCAAATAGTAAGTCAATTTAAGTCGATTATTTTAAGGAAGTATCTTAATTAACTTGATGATGTAAAAAAAATTATTAGGGGTTAATTATATCATCAACGGATGTTAATGCAGTAATATTCATCAATATTTCACAGAATTACAACAGCCAAAATTATTCTAAATGGATTCTAGGTATTTTTATGCTGAATGTAGCGGAGTGCTTAGCGGTTCGATAAGGAGCTTGGCTTGTTCAATGAAAGTGAATACCGAGCTTGAACCATTGAGAAGGACTTTGTGAATGCTACTCGGGCCTTCCGCAACCCTACACCCCACTCAACAACAGTGAATGTCATCTATGACATGAAGAATAACATTTTTCAAATTCAAAGTGGCAAAGTTTGTTATGTAACCTGTAAAAGGAATTACATCAGCTCACTTTTTAGCTAAGTTTACTGTGTATAGTCCTAATAATTATTTGTGGTTTGATCCAATGGCTCTCTTCATTGGCTTCTTTGTAAGAATTGATATTTCTTGCTAATTAAATGAAGGGACTCCCCATTTTCAAAATAATAATAACAATAACAACAATAATGATATAGATGCACCGATATTAAAAATGTTGGCAGCTGTCTTATTAGTCAAATTATATCGCTACACATTAAATAGCAACGGTCAAAACTTTAATAGGTAAGTGCAATTTTATTTAACCTTGTTACTAATAAAATTATATGACTCAATCTAAAAAATACACGATATACTAGACTGAAACTTATATTTTGTGAATAATAGGAATTTAAACTTGAGAATGAAAAAGATTTTTAAATAGGTAAAGTTGGGTGAGTGGGGTGATCAGCCTAAATAGTAGCCATTTGTGTTTTGGCAAAATAACAAAGTGAAATGTCACATCAACACATACATAATTAGAGTTTTTACCTAAATTAGAGAATGATCTAAGCATATAGTAGTAGGCTTATAGAGTGTTTCGTAAACATAATTAAACTAATTTTTTGATTTAAAATATTATCGTATACAAGAACTTTATGTTCTATAATATTTTTTTATTATAATATATATAAGTTTTATATTATTTAGTAGTTAAAAAATTGATTTTAATTATAGTTAATAGACACCTTATTAGCCTTTTTGTGCTTGATGATCGACAAATAATATTGCTAGGCGAGGTCCATGCATGTGCATGCCCGAAGGCAAAAGAAAAAGAAAAGTTGATATCATTATTTTAATTTGATTGTTTCAATTTTTTTGTCCTTTTCGACTGAGTATCAATCATTGTTGTCGTTTCTCTTTTGCTGAACTGGAGGCCTACTAGGTGCTTAAAAGCATTCGGGCAATCCCAGCAGGGTTGAAGTTAATTCCAACTTTTATCAATAAAAAGTTGTTTTTAGCTGTTTTTTTTTTTTTTTCGAAAAAAGTGATTTCGATGGAAGCTTTTGTCTTATTTTTACAAGTTAAAAATAACTAATAACTAAACGTAATATATATTATATTTAATATAATATTAATAACCATAACGAATCTAATGGCTATAACTAAAAATTTCGTTTTTTATTTTGAATAATTAAATGAATCTTTGAAAAGGTGTATTATTTTTAACCAAAAAAGGACCCCTTTTATACTGAAAAAGCAAATTAAAAAAATGTCTCCTAAGAGTTCCTTATTCGTACAATTATTGAACTAATTGTACGATTTTAATTAAATAACAATTATAACATGGATGAAATGGTGATACTTAAAGAGTATTTATATTTGTACCTCAAAAATTCATAGGTGTCCCCAATATTTAATGTTTCTCTAATACAGATTTAAAAAATTGATTCTTTTATAGATATTATTTTTATAATACATAATTTAACCTTTCATACCCCCACTCTAATTTCAATATTGATTTATTTAAATATATTAAATGACATTATCTTTTTATGAAAACAACAATGAAATCTCAAGGTATTTACCATGTTAGTATTGAATTTATTAGTATAATACGTTGTAGAATTATCCCCAACACTTTCATCATGCACTATTAAAAACAAAATAAAAATAAAAAGCAAACCGTATAAACAACTATTAAAGGGAGTTATTATTATTATTTGAAGTGTATTTTATTATTCTTATTAGAAAAAAATACTTGACTCTAAGAAACTAAATATTAGACATGCATACTTTATTGTACGTTGACTTTGAAGAGACATGTTTTTTTCCATTCACATGAACCTGCATTGAAATTTTTAAAAACTTTAATTGAAAAAAGTTTAGGCTTTTATGAAGATGAAATTATAGTGTTTAATAAAGATGTGGGGATTTTTTTTAATTCTTTTGAAAAAACTTCTAATTAACGTGGATGTATGCTTTTTTATTCCTTTAAAAATAATCTTGTATCTATTTATAGCTCGTGTGGGATATATTAGTAGATTTAAATGTAATTTTAATACAAGATACAACTGTAATAAACATAACTTATAATTTGGTCGGGACATTAATGAATTTAACAGGTGGTAATATAATCACTCTACTTTAAATCATTTGGGCCCAAACTATAGCAGAAGGTTGAATGGCCCTGTTGCAGCGTCTTGCTTCTTCAAAAAAAATGTCAAAATAAAGAAACGTGGAATAGTAGAAAGGGAAAAATAAGTTAAAATGGTTTAACAATGCACCTACATTCAGGGATCAAGAAAAATTTTGCTCATTCCTTGATAAAATACGGAGACAATACCTCACCTTATTTATAGAGAATAAAAACACACACAAAAAAAAAAAAACCCTAATGCAAATAAAAAAGTAAACTAACAACTAATGAAAACAACTCAATTATCAATAATGAGTAACTTGATGGATACGTAAATAATATTTGGAAAGAACCACAAATTGAAAGCTGTATATTTCAGCACTATTTGCACCTGCAAACATCTGACAAATCGCATGGAAGCTAAGCTCTAGAAATTAGAACCTTTTTTTTTTATAAGTAATTAATATTATCGCTATTTCGTCGAATGCAATTTTTACTATTTTTTTTTACAGATTAATTTTGATGATATAAAAAATTACGATGTCTACAGTAAGAGGGTCCTATTCATACAATTGTTGAACTAATTATACAATTCAGATTAGGCGGTAGTTATAAAATAGATGAAACAATGATATTGAAACGAATCCTATCATCTTATCCAACCACTAAGGATGCAAATATCAATTCTAATGAAAATATTGGTACTTCAAATTCACATAAATTTCAAAACAAAATTATCGATGGAAGTAAAAATATTATAAATTTTTTTCTAAATTTACTGAAACTCATGCTGAATATAACTCTTGTATTTAAGAATGCTAAATAAACATGTTTATTATATATATATATATATATATATATATAAACTTTAGACATATTGGATTTCTCAATACCAAAATAGTTCGATAAAGCTCGAACATGGTTGGAAGTCCATACTAATTCAAACAATATTAAGGTCATGACATATTATTTAAATATTGCTAAATATGGTTATGAACATGCCACATATAAGTTTGTGGGTTTCTTTCCACTGTATTTCCATGAATAAGGAAGTTGTAAATTCTCCCAACATCTGCATGAGAAAGTGTGGCATGATTGGATGAGGATAATTGAAAATTTCATACACATCACAGTTTTCAAAATCATGGTTATATAGATAATAAACACAAGGAGTCTCATTGAAGGAATTGCTATAATTGGATCCTAAAATCATCGATTGTAAACTCAAAAAAAAAAAAAAAAAACACATAAGATTCCCTTGCAAAGCTTGTTTCTACATATTATAGGACATGTTGGGTTTGGTGTCCTAAAAGCTGGGACATTATACATATTGTTAATAAATAAATAAAGTGACATTTATATTTATTTTGGTTGCTTATATGTGTTATAAAGACATTTATAAACATCAAAAAAATTCCATGATTATTTATGTAACTATAAATTTAGCATATAAGTGTTATATGCTTAGGGATAAAATTTATAGATAATAATCTAAATAGTCCGTAATAATTAATTAAAGTTTGAGATCTTTAATTAAATATTACAAGTACAGTTCGATCTCATTTAAAATGAAATAGTTATTATCTGGGCTATTAATGTAGAGACATTGGATTGGAGGTATTTTATATAATGAGATTATATAGGACTGGATCAGATAAATTGTAATGACCGAGGAAATATCATCAATGAAACCTAATATTTAATTGAGTTTAATTAATGAATTTATTCTTAAAAAATGTGAAATTTTGTAAAAATAGTAATTTTTGTGAAAATTACAACAAAATATGAATGAGCGGCATTGATTGCAAATTTTATGGCATATGTAATGCAATGGTGGATATTGTAAAATACAAATTTTATGAGCTTGATGACTCAAATATTTATGCATAATATCCATAAAATGAATTTCATGTCACAATTAATTGTTAAATTGTGATATAAATGAATGGATGATAATGTAAATAGGACATAAAGGTTGTCCTAACCCTAATCGGGGTAGAAAGAAGGCCAGAGCAGTATAAGAATACTGCTAAATAAAAATACAGATACAAAAAATGTCATGATTAGCCTCCAAAAGGGAACAAAAAGTAAGTTAAATATTTTTATACAGTCTAAGGATAGAGAGTACACTGAATTGACCATGACAGTATAGGAAAAATACTGTGTGGTGAAAAATTACACAGTATAAATTTTTAATTCTATAAAGTAGACATTTGCTTAAATTTTATTGGGCCAACAAGCCATGCAAGGTGGCCCAATAAGATGAGGACACCTAGGGTAGTCTAATGGATGACCATGAGTCATCAAATGTGATAAGGAAGCATTTATTACAAGTTATCACAAAATTTCATTTCCTTTCTTTTGCTCCAAGATCCATCAGCCATAACCAAGCTTCCAAAAAAATTTCTTAGCCCCCAAACTTTGCAAAAATGACCCCAAACAAGTTTTACAAGCAAGTACAAGGATTTCCCACAAGTTTTAAGGTAAAATCCTAAACTTTTTCATGAGTTTTCAAGGAATTTTTCATGGGTAAAGGGCAAAAATTAATCCATGGTATTTTTTCCATGAAAAGGAAGTCCAAGAAGGAGTTCAAAGGAACTTTGAAGGCTAGAAATCCAAAAAGTGATATTTGGGTAAGTTTTAAAGTTTAAAGTTTTGAATTTTGTTTTGATTTTTATTTCTTAAAACTCATGTGAGTTCTTGAACATATATTTGATGGAATTTCATGTATATGTGATGAATGATAAGTTTAAGTTGTGAAACTTTGGTTTATAGTGCAAAATGTTAATTTTTGCAAAAAGTGTTATTGTTGCAATTTTGATGTTAGATTTTGTAAAAGTGATGTTTGAGCATGAGAATCTTTTGATTAAGGCATGGAATGGTTTCTGTAGGGGTATAATTGCAAGTTTGAAATGGATTTTTGTAAAAATGCCATAGGGACTAAATTGAAAGAAAAAGTTCCTTCTCCGTAGATTTAAAAAATAGTCAAAAAGGCCCCTGTACAGCGAGATTTTGGGAAAATTTAAAACACAAAAGTTGTAGATCTCGACGAAACTGTTAGGCAAGGAAAACGGTTTGTCAAAAAACACAATTGTTTGTGAGTTTTTGATTTTTCAAGAATATATTAAAAATGAAAAAAGTGTTAAATGCAAAAATGCCATTTTTCAAAATGATTTAAGGTATGGTACCTTAAGTAAAAATGATCCTTGAGAAAAATAGGAAATTTTGATGCAAAGAAGTAAATTTTAGTCCCGGGGGTAAAATTGTCAACATTTTTAATTTAGGGACTAAACCGTAAAGTTTTATGAAAATGGGACATAATTGAGAAATAAAGAGATTTGACCCACTAGGGTGTTATTTTGAAATTAGTATGTGGTTATTTTCATAAGAATAACGAAATCGAGCTCGGGTAGGTTAGTGGACCCATGAAGGGCAAAATTATCATTTTTGTCCAAATAACCCGAACCGCTTTGAAATGTTTCCAATGGGATAAGAAAATGACTAGAAAGGTTCCCACCCTTCGTTAGAAACGATAGGGTAAAGTTAGATAGAAATAAGAAAAAACCAGTGGTTTTTAGAGTTGTACATAGTAATGCAACTCAATTTATTAACTAACGGATGTTTTGTATCGAAACATAGTGGAATTTGGCTAATGGCTTGTAATTGGCCAACAGGATCCTAGGAGTCTAAGAGAAGGGAAATCGAGGTTAAGTTGCCCAACATTCGCATTAAGTAAGTACCATTCCCACCTACAGTATGAAATGTAGGTTTAGAAAGAAATGTATGTATATGTATACCTGTGCGCATAATTAGGTGTAAACTTGTATGTTTGCCACGATATGAATACCTAGGGGTATAGTCATATATGAATAATTATGAGCATATTAATGTGTACCAGTGTGTACAAGATGTTATGTACCTGTGTGTACAATAATGAAAATGAGCATGTGTACCATGATTTTACACCTGTGTGTATAATATGTTATGTACCTGTGTGTACAATAATGAAAATGAGCATGTGTATCATGATTTCATACCTGTGTATACAATGATAAATACTTGAGTATGTATAAAGTAGGTATCTGTATGTATATTTTATGTTAAGTACCTGTGAGTACATTATGCTATATATCTGTGCGTATATTAATGTGTACCAATGTGTATATAAAGTAAGTACCTGTATGTACTATGCTATGCAAGAGAATTTATGCTTCATGGATAATAAGTGATTATCACTTCATGCATGGTACGTCAACCATAATAAATGGACTGGTAAATGTATCACCAGAAATTAAAAAAAGTGTCGTACCGACTCCTAACTCAAGGGGAGTTTAAAGGATATGTTACGGTCACGGTGTTACGTAGACCTAAATGAAATTGCACAATGGTACGAACACTTGGGCCCTAGTAAAGATAAGAAATGATGAGGATAAAGAAAGTTTATAAGAAAGCATAATTGATTCATGCATTCATGTGAATATCCATGTGGGATTTATGGGACTTACTGGGCGTTAGCTCATTAAGTATTTCATGCTGTAGGTATTCGACGAGAATGTCAGAATAAGTTCAAATGGTGAGCTGGCGGAGGGGTGGATGGTGTGCAGATTGGGTATAGAGTCCGCTGCTGTAATATTTTATGCTGTGTATGTTTAAAGTTATTTTGAAATGAAATGTTTATAAGAAAGATGTTGTAAAAGTAAAAGTATTAATTATGTAAATACAAGTATGTGAAAGTATTTTGGGAATTACCAAAGTTAATGTAAGCAAATTATTTATTCCCATTTTTAAAAAAAAATCCCTAAATTTTTGCCCTAAAGTAAGTAAGAAAGAGTTTTATCACAGCCCAAAAAGGCGAGTTGTGACATAAATTATGAATCTCTAATAATCATCCGTTACAAATAGAGTATTCAAATTTATCATTATGATGATCATATATTTGACAGTCTTAATCATGAGTATTTATTAGACTCATATTTATGACATTATGTTTTTTGACTTGTATGGTAAGATTTGTCTAAGCACAGATCATAACTTAGCATCTTGGAAGCATAATGTAATAAATGACTGAGAATAATATTATACAGATATAGAATCCATTCGTTCCCTATGGAAGTTAGAAAGATAGTTTTCTTGAGTGATAATTCAAGATTTGAATAGTAGAACGCTCGTTCATAATAAGATTATGAATTAATTGTTCATTAGAGAATTATTGAAACTCAAGGATAAAGATGTAATAAGAGAGGTGAACGAAAATTGAACCTAGCTCTTATTTGAACTATTTATGGAGGACTAACTTATATGTAATGATTATATTAATGGACTACTCGCTAATTTTTTTTGAGTAATTTTACTATAATCTCAAGAGTTCAGTTTCATGTTTTTAGTGTAATAACACTGAAACTAATAAACTTGGCATATTAATTAAAGAGTTTAATTAATTGTCAATTTTATTGGAGCTTGGGTTATGGGTCCATAGGTCCCCAATACCAATTATGTAACACTATAATTGATTTATGCATAGAATGAATTATACATATTTAGTTTGGAATTATTGAATTCTAAATTAATTATTTCACACTTGAATTATTAATGTGATACAGAAAAATGTTCTCTGTGACACATAATGAAATGTGATAAATGTTATCATATTTAATTGAGCATTAGTTAATTAATTAATTGGTCAATTTTAAAATCTATTCTTAAATAAATATGATTTATTTTTGAATTTAGATTTAGATATATATATATATATATATATATGGTTTTGAACCAAATATTTATATATATATATATATAAAAGATTTTATAACATATTAATATATATATATTAATATAATATTAAAAAAAAAGAAGGGAAACGTGAAACTGTCACGTTTCACGTTTTACTTTATATATATATATATATATATATATATATATATAAGGAATCATGAATGTGATTCGGGAAAGAAAGGAAGAAAAAAAAAAAGAATCACAAACGTGATTCGTTGAAAAAAAAAAGAAAAAGGAAAGAGGAAAGAAAAAAGGTTAAAATAATGTAAAATATGTTATTTCCTCATATATCTGATATGGTAGTTATTTTAAATGGAAAATCAATTGAAAAATTACTAATGGCTCAAATATAAAAAGGGAGAGATAACAGTAATCTCAAGAGTTTTTTCATTCACGTAATTTTTACAAAATACTTAGAGAGAAAAACTGAGAGTTTTTCTTAAAAAAAAAAAAAAGGTCTACTATCTCATGTGTTGAGTACATAGAAGATTCAAAAAAGTGTGAGGAAAATTCATTCTTGCAGTCTGACGCCCACTCGTCTTTCCATTGATGTGGAGGCCTGAATTGGAATATCGTGGCGTCAAAGAGGAAAGCTAAGATACCCTGATAGTATTTAAAAATGTTTGTAAAATTACCTAAAGCTTTCTAATATTAATTAAAATTATATATCTATTCTCGATGAATAAAGTTTTTAGAAAATTTTTGTTTGTCAATGATCCGTTCCTTTCGCTGCGTTTCATATTTTAATTCCAACAGGACAAACACTCAATAATGTAGATTAGAAAATATTGATAAACTATAAAAAAAAGGTTGAAATTTGTGGTTTTCAATAGTAGCCAAAATTTCTTATTTTCTTGAAAATTTACACAAATTACACTATTGAGTTAATTTCATAATAGAAAAATATTTCAGCATCTCTCAAATTCTAAAATTTCGACTGAGCTCACTCCATGCACACATACAGAGAGAGAGGGAGAGACAAGGGAGAAATCACGGAGGAGGAGCCTCTTAAGTTCACTGCCAATGAACATTATTTTTGAAATTGAATTTTGTGAATTGTTCATTTATTTTTGTAAAATTATATCTTGATAGAACAATAATTGATTAACTAAAAGTTTAACAACATATATATATCTAAATTAATTTTTTAATCACGTCAATTATTGAGTCTTTAATTTTTAGGAAACTGAATTTCTTTTATTGAACAAAACTAAGAATATTTGCTAAAAATATAGTTTATTTTTCAGGGGAAAAATATGCTTTATTTGAGTAAAATAACATATGTTTTAAAAAAAGAATTATTTTATACATATGTCTAGTCTCTCCAGTAAAAAAAAAAAAAGAAAAGAAAAAAAATCGTCTCATTTAATTGAATGCTTGTAGTTAATAGCCGTATAGAAGATATATGATGAGAAGTTATTACGTCGGTGTTTGACAAAAGTGGTCTAAACCACTTTATCAGTTTTAAATAGTATAAAGTTCTCATATGCTACAGTACCAACAGTTCTAATCATTTTGTCAAACACACTACATTAAATAATCCAAAAGGCCATTTTATGTAATTTTAAATTAATAATAAAATCTATATCGTTAATTTTCAATTTAATACCAAATTCATGTTTGTTTAAAGATCTACAATGACATATAGTGTTGCTTCTGTTTCTTCAGACATGTGAATGATAATAAAATAAGTTGAGGCTCGTATATCTAACAATATAACTTTTCCTTGTGAACTTTTAAAGTACTGTATCATGCTCATGTTACCTTCCTTAAAAAAAACCAAAACAAAATAAAACAAAGGTAAATATTTTGAACTTAACACAAACTTTAAAATTGGAAACCAATGAATAATATATGTGTAATGTTTAGATCACCGGTTAAAACTATCAATTTAAATTAAAAATATTGTAATATTGTGAATTATATGAGAGAAAATACTATAACAAAACCTATTTAAACAAGAAATTTACCGGTTCAGATAGATAAAACAAACATCGCATAGTTTAAAGTGCAATATTTTTTATATTAACAACAAAATGTTTACTTTCACCTTTTCTTATCTTAATGGTGAGGCTTATGGTTTTTTCGATTTTTTTTTACACAATTCAAAACCTGCCTTATCTTGATTTTTGGTCCCTAACGTGTTAATCAGGTGTCTACTACTTTTAAAATGTGGAACTTAAAAAAAAAGTATAAATTTGATGTAAAAATTAAGTTCGACTTTTTTGTAAAAATTGTATGCTTAAAATTCAACTTCTTTAAAAATGATATTCCTTTAATTCACCGGTCCCTCACATGATCTCTCTTGCAATTGGAGTGATTGGAGCGGATTGTTCCAAGGACATTCGGTCAAGCTAGAAACACATGTCATTGATTAATTACGAATAAAACAAGAGAAGTTTTGATCAAATTATAATATATTCCATGTCACAGGCAAAAATTCTGAGAGGTTGGGTACGTGCACGATACCAAATTTGTCACTCAAGCGATTGTGACTTCTGCTGATATTTCCAAGCTTCTTCCTCTTTTCTTCCAATATTAGACTACCACTTTATATTTAGGCCAAAGACTAAGTCAATTTAATTCAATTATTTTAAGAAAATATTTTAATTAACTTGATGATATAAAAAAATTAACAAGGGTCAATTATATTCTTTATTTTATATATTTTCTGTAATTTTTCTATATGAAAAAAAATCACTTTCATTAGTTAAAAACTCAATTACGTTCAGAAGACAACAAACTCAAATAATTTAAGAAAATAATTAAGATGATTACCTAAAATATTGTCAGTAAACAAACAAAGTTTATCGGGGCAGCGTCAGTTTGAAGATCTTGTTTTGTTTTTTGTTTTGCGCATGCGAACGTTAAGTAATAGGTAATATTTACACCTAATTAATTTGAATTGCGACGAGTCTCTTGTTCATACAATGTTATAGGTCGTCTGACATCTCAATCTCAATAATAATTTATTTGTCACGTATTTTTTTTTTCCAAAGTTTTGTTTTTCTTTGTTGGGGTCTCCTTTTCAATTATGAATATGACAGATTTTGAATGCGTACACCATCTATGTAAATATAGTATACGTACATATATACACACACACATATATATATATATATATATATGATGTAGCGTGTAAGAGGTTGAACCACTTTGGCAATTATTACAGCTTATCATGTTAGAATCCAATTATTGATGGGCCTGTGTGTGCATCCAAGCAATGCTTGCAAAAATTTGGAATCGACTAGCAAGCGAGGTCTGTGATTTTTGTTCTTATTTGTTTGGTCTTTTTCCTCTTTTTCGTTTCTGCTAAACAACTTGTTTCGTTTGTCAAGTGTCAGCGTGGAAGATGCGAGGGTTTTTCTTTTTATTTTATTTTATTTTGTTTTTGTCTCCTGTACAATTGTGGTCTGTTTGGTTTTTTAACGTAAAGATTAATTCCTCGTGTCTGCCTTTGTTTTGTCTTACGTAAATTTTTTTTTTCTTTTGTGGGATTTTTTTGACCTTTCTTCATTGTTAATCCATCTAAAATTCTTTTTTTACTGTTTATGACTTGAGGGTCCCAATCTTTTTGAAAAGTTACGATTTGTTATTCATTTTTTTAGTTGAATTAGGTTTAATTTCTTTAATTTGATACACCGGTTCAAACTCTCAATTTCAAACTTTCTATAATGTAAAGCTTTTAGTACCTATAATATAAAACAAAAAAATAATTACAATATAAAGCTCTCAACAACTATAACATTTAAACAAAAAATAATTCAAATAATTAATTTAAATTTTTTTTCTCAAACACCGTATAGATTTCTATCTGAATTCTATCATTTTTTTCAATAAATAATTCCATGTATATATTTTTGAAAAATGAGTTCTATTAATTATACCTTACTTTGGCCAATCCTCATTTAGAGGGTAAGAAAACTAGTGCCTGAAAATGGGGTGGTTCCTCGAGCCTAGAACAAGATAAATAATTACAGCTCAAACATACGACACCGATGGGTCACGTGATCATGGGGACCCCACTTCAGCTGTTATCTTCAGCTTTCGACAATTATGGGAGACGAAACAAACGTCACGAATGACGATTCATAGGTAGTCAAAAATCGTGGGCAATGAGATACATATAACAATTTATAATTGGGAAATGAATGGGTAGTCGGCCTACCAAAGTGTCCATAACTACAGCAACATCTTACATATTAATTAGATAATTGAGTTGAAAAGGGACATATCGATCACCAGTCAATCATTTCCAGAATAGAACAAAAAAAAAAAAGTGACCAGTCATATTGCTTGCGTTTCTTATTAAGTTTTTCTACAATAAGACCAAAAATACGTTTTTTTTTATATTGATGAATTTAGTCAAATCAAAATAAAAAAATATATAGAACAAACATTTTCTAATACATAACTGACGATTCAAAGATATAGTACTATTGGTGTTGCAAATTTTTCAGATCTTACAATCAAAATTTCTTATTTTATTTTAAAAAATTATAAAAAATAACAGATTTTGCTATTCCATTAGTAAATTTGTTCCATAACTTTTAAAAATCTTAAATAAATAGCAAATCAAATAAATTAATATTTTAAAATAAATAAAAGCCCAAAACTACCCCTTAATATCAGAACTCTTTTTTTTTTTTTTTTTGTATTCTTTCTCTCTTCGTCCTTTCTCTATGCTGGGCAACAAAGCCCGCCAAGGACGTTAACCTCCCAACGAATCGCCCTCGTCGGTGTCTGCCGTCACCGCCACCGAGGTGGAAGCATCGGAAAGAGACATGAGTACAAACACCCGACGAGGAGATCAATGATTACAAAGCCATTTGCCGGTGAAGTCGTGGTCGCAATCACGATCTAGAAGAGTGCGACATTTTCGTCGTCGATGGCAGCAGAATTAAGCGATGATCTCTAAGGTATTGCTTGTCGCTGGCTTTCTGAGTCGATTGAAGTCGGATGTGAGTAGCAATCTGAGGCGAGACAACAGTGGCGCGCGCCTGTGTGTGGTTCCACATCTGAATGCGAAAAGCGGCAGACCAGCGCGTGGGTACCTATGTTGCCAAGATCGGCTCGATCCGGTTGCAGGGTGACGGACTGTGTCATTAGACGACCTTTCCTTTGGCGGTGCATTGGCGGCCACTCTGGAGCGTGGCCGGAAGGTTAAACGAATTAAAATATTTTCATAGTTTGAAGCAAGGCAACATAAACGTTGCATGAAACTCAGACAAACTTGTCAATTGATAGATATTTAGTGCTCCACTTTGACTTTTGTAGAATTAGTTATTTGCACGGTTATTATAGCTTGTATTTTACGAATTAACATTCGTCACGTACTAGTTAATTGCCACCATACCCCTCCGATACATACGAGAGATTTTGTTTTTTTCTTTGACTTTTTGCTATGAAATTAACAGATTTTTTTTTTTCTATGGAGTTTTTATTTTTTGAGTTTTTTTTTTCTCTAGTATTGTCAATAATTCTGCTTCTTTTCTAATGTTGTGAAATGTGTATTTACCGGCTCCAAGGGAGTTCCGGGCCCTAGTGGTCTAACAAAATCACTAGTAAATTTTTTTATTTATACGATAATATAGTAGTTTCAAGTGAACAACTATATTTTCTGGTCGTCGGAGTTTTGACGAAGTTACCGGTGAATTCTTATATTACAAGGTAAATACAGTATTTTCTAGTAAATTTTGTACTTCCCAACTGCCACCAATCTGGCAAAGTGATTAGTGACTTTTTGTATTTACACGGTAATGCAATATTTCAAGCATAATATTATATCTTAGTTGCTGATGGTTCGGTGAAGTCGCCGATAAATTTTTACATTTACATAGTAAATACAATATTTTTTGAAAAATAATGTATTTACATGACGAGCGGTGTTGTCGGCAAAAAAGGATGATGAGAGATAATAGAAGATAAAGAAGTGAGAGTATTTTGAGATTTTTATTCTTAATTTTTCATAAGATATTATTCAATTTCTTATGATATGCTATATATTACACATTTTAAAACTATATGACATTATTTACTAAGGTGTAGCTTAAATATACTATTTTGTTATTTCTCCTTTTATTTTATTTTATTTTTGGTGTGTTGGACTTCTAGTCTATATATTGTTTGGTATTCCCTAAAAAAAATTAACATGCCAAATCCCCGGAATCTTGGTAGTTGAGATATACTAAGATTTTACCTTGAATATATTCGTTAAAAGAATAGTATTTTTATTATTATTCTTTTTAAGAATCAGCCGAATATTTTGAATTGCTCGCATCTAACCAAATGATAATTAGATTCACAAGCATGCGGCTGTTTTATATACTAGTAGTCCACCCACTATTGTCTTATAGCTATTTTATTTAGCTTCCTAATAAATAAATTAATAATTAAAACACACTTAGAAGTTTGTAATTAGTATCATTTTCATTTCATTTCCATCCAGAGGAAGCAAAAACCAAAAAAAAAAAAAGAAAGAAAGAAACTAATATAATTTTCATCATAAAAGCTTCCTTTAAAATGTTTTTAAAATGTGTGGTTGCAGTCTAATTAATTTCCCATGCAGTAATCACGTGAGCAACTTCTATGAACGTGATGGAGTGTAAGAACATTAGCTCTGAACCCTAGAGTTTTGAATCGAGCTAAAAGCCGTGAAATTACTCTGAATATTCATATAATTCTTCTCAAAAAACCATGCAAGGAAAAAGATCCGGTAATTAAAATAGGCCACAACCGCTTATCAATTCACCTTGACATTCCCCTTTCCAAAAATAAAAACCACAACATTCTCTTTTGGTGGGAATGAGAGAAAACTTATAAGAGATAGAAGGACTTGGATCTCTTGTCCTCGCGTCATTTAAAAAATTTGAAATACTTTTTAACTTACTTTTTATGTTTTAATATTTAGTGAATTAGATGATGTATTGTTAAATGTTATTAATTAGACATCATTTGATATATTAAAAAATGGTCAGCTTATTTGAATTTAAGAGATTGAAAATTGGAACGATAAGTTTAATATAAGCTGGAAAGGATACTGTGGACTTGTCAATTACTATTTTATTCATCGACTTAAGATATTTTACTTTGAAAATAAGAAAACTAAGGGAATTTTGACAAACATTATTTGGTGTCAAATTTTTTTACCAAGGAACCCCCAAAAACCTATCCAATTTTTGAAATACTAAAATTGGTGTGACCACTACAATTTTCGTCCACTTTTTACTTTTTTTCTACTAAAAATATCCACTTTAGCTATATTTTCTTTTACTCGATCTTTTCCTTCCTACCAAACAAGATGTTCTACCATTATTTATCCATTATACTTTTTTCCGTACCAAACATAATATAAAGTTTTGATTAATATGACACATAGAGCCTGTTTAGCAAGTCGGTCCGAACCATGCTTTCTCAATTATAAACAGTGTAAATCTCTCACATGCTACAGTAACAAAAAAAATTGTTATAGTGTAAAGCTCTCACATGCTACAGTAAAAAATAGTTCTAACCAACTATTCTAATCACCCTGTCAACACACCTTAATAGAGTTTCACAAGAGTTAAAAAAAGGTATTCTAATTAGCAATATATAATATTATTGGAGGATATAAAAAGGAAACAAGATGATGAGAGCCATCACCCATTAGTTGTATTCACAATTTAAATTAAAAAAAAAACCTTCATTAGGCATTGTGTGTGTCACAGTGTGTGTTTTAATTTTTTTTAACCATGTTTGCAAGGGCTAAATAACACATTGACCAAGAAAAACTTACAGGATGCCTGGCGTGATTTTTGAGCAGTGCTATATATCTGTAGTGGGACCCACTTGGTGGGGCCAGCTCTGTGAGAAAAACGGGCTATAGTCTGCTCGGGTAAAAAAAAAATTTTCATCATTTTTTCGGTGAGGGGTACGGATTTTGTTTTTCTATGTGGATCTGAAACGTGATTAACTTAGTTTTACAAATCACGTGGCATTTTAAGTAAAACGAGGAATAGCATTGATCTAAAGCATGTATGATTCACACACGTATATAGAAAATTTGAAACACGCATCATTTATTCACATAATACTTTTTTAGCAAAAAGGATAAAGCATGATTTTCAACAGTCGATAGAGTTAATTTGTTGTGTATTTGACAAATGTACGTGAACTATTTGTATGGTTCAAAACATTATAACATATAAAGGCTTTATATTATAGTAATTTTTTTTATTTTTTATAGTAACATGTGAGAGTTTTATACTATTTGATAATTATTTTTATGGTTCTAATTATGGTTGTCAAATACTTCAATCAAACATAAAAATAGACACATTTTGAAGGGTGTAGGCTATTCCTCTCAAATGGGTTAGACTTTTTGATATCGAGTGTGTGCGTTTGATAACAGTAGTTTAAAATCAAAAGTCGAAACGAATTTACTATAATATTTAAAAATTTTATAATGTAATATATTTTTACTTTATATTATAATATGTAAAAATTTTAATGTTACGTCAATTAAAACAAAATAGTTACAACCGCGTTGCCCGCTCTCATTATTACTTCCTAAATTATAAACAACTTTTTGGCTGTTGGGGAAATAAAAAAATAGTAGAAAAACTAATACAAAATCACGTCTTGAATAAGGCAGTCGACACCTTTATCCATGCCTGAGAAAGATAATACTGTAAGAGGGGCATGACGACGAGCCAATTGACTTCTATAGTCGAGAAAAAAAATTTCGGAAGGAATCAAAAGATATCTTACCCATTTGGTTTTTAAATGAAATTCAGGCTTTTCGTACCTTAAATAAAAAAGAGGGCAATGTATTATCATCATGTTAAATAACAGTCGTATTAAAATAAACAAATATAAAGATGCCTTTGTTATGAAATATTAAAGTGTCCTATTATATATATATATATATATATATATATATATATATAGGTTTTCGTGGAATTTCGTTTTTTTAACTTTATATAATTGTTAAACAATTAAAAATTATGTGCTATTAATAAACTTTTTTATATTCTACTATAATTCTTTGAAAATATGAAACAGAATCTAATTAAAAGCAAATAGCCCAAAAATATTAGATAATATCAGTAATTTTGTTTCAATACAAGACTCTCCAAGCAAATTAGGGATATATTTTTGGTAAATGACCCAAATTTTTAAATAGAAAAATGACCGTTATAAACTGTTGGATATCAATAAGATTTGATTAATATTAATTAATAATTTACTCATTATTCATAGATTTCCACCGATTATTATTGACTGGCTTATCATTAAAATATGTACCGTTACATTTTAACTGAAAATACACATGATTAAAGAGTAAAAACCTTTCTAAAAAAATAAAAAAAATCCAAATAGGAAATTTCCCCTTCTCTTCCGTTTCGCATCCTCTTGCCCGCCGCCTCAGGTGACCCTCGTCAACATCCTCCTGGCTGACCGCCGTTAAAGGTGAAGCCACCAGCAGCGATGTCGTTTTGGTGCGGTGCTAGTCGGTTGCAGTTGAAAGCCGTCAATGGCATAGCGGAAGGGAGAATATCTTCTGTTGCGGCGGTGGAGCAGCACGACGGCGACTAAAACAAAAATCCCAACGAGAGGAAAAGCTTTGGTATTGAAAAGTAGCTTTAAGAAAAAAAGATTTTAGGTAAATGTTTTTTTTTTTTTAGTTTTTTTATGTCAAAAAATATATATTATTTAGACATAAAAATTGTTTTAATTTTTTTTTATTTTGTTGAGGTCCTGTTTTTGTTACAGTTATTTTTATCTTTTTTTTAAAAAAATTAAGACAATTTACCTACTTAAAAAAACGTATTTTTTTTATTAAAAAAAATCATCTCCTTGATTAGGATTTTTTTTTTACCCTTTTGTCAAATTCTCTCATTGGTAAACCCATTATAACAATTATGGGTATTTTATTTTATTTTTTAAGGTTTAATTGGGATTTTGGCTTTGGGGTCTTGAAGTTGAAGCTCCTAGTTTAGGGCTATAGTGATGCCGATCACATTTAATTTTTTTTAATAGAACTTGATTAATGACTTTTTTTTTTTTTGGGTTTCTCATCAACTTCATGTGATTGATTAGGAGAGAGACAACTTGACCTCAATTGCTTCTTGGCCCCATCAGATTCATCTTATGAGTGAGGGCAAAAAAAGTCTTAAGTTTTTGGTTTTTTTTTTTTAAATAAATGTTGTAATTTGGTGATGAATCACACGTACTCTATCTTTTTCAATCATTAATTTAAATTAAAAGACTACAATCTGGTTTAGATTGTTTGTTTGTCAATGGAGAATAAAAACATTCCCCATTCTCAAACATTTTCCCAATTTTTTTTCTATGTAGGTTAGTAAATTTTCTTGAGTGTTTTTGACAATGTGGTTGCTCTTACGGTATAAACTCTATAATAAAATTGTTTTTAGTTGTAATTACGCGGAACCGAGGACGAGATTTGGACACGTGGTCTGTAGGTCCTACATATCAAAAGTTTCTGTCCTTTCCCCTTGACTTTGAGGGCAGCTCCACCCTCATTTGCCGCACGTCGATTTCTTCACTTCTTGCCGTCAATTATTAACTTTCTGAAAAAAAAAAAAGAAAAGAAAAACGAAACATAATGATGGACCAAAAGACATAAAAAATTAATTGACAAAGACAAATCTGTCTCACTTCTGGCGTCCAGCAACTGTTGGTTCATGCATTTTCACCCCATGTCCTGAATGCCCTTTAATTGTGGTCCATTGTAACATGACAATGCATGTGCTATTTATATTATAAGGTAATAAATTACTCTGCCATATAGTTGTGATATATTACTCTAGGAAAAATGTAACAATGGTACATTTGGTGCTAAATTTAGTATAATATACGTTAAATTTTGACATTCTGTTGATTATTATTATTATTTTTTTAACTTGGAATGGGGAGACTCATTGGTGGAGCCAAATTGTGCCTCCACTCATATTTTAAAATTTAGATTTTTATTCCTCTTTTGTAACTTAAAATTTTAGTTATATTTTTATTTTAAAAAAATTACAACTATATTCTTATAAAATAATATAAATATAGTGTCAGATTTTTATAAAATAACTGAAGTATGTTGTTATGTTCTTACGAGA
This sequence comes from Artocarpus heterophyllus, assembly GCA_025403435.1. NCBI lineage: Eukaryota > Viridiplantae > Streptophyta > Magnoliopsida > Rosales > Moraceae > Artocarpus > Artocarpus heterophyllus. Next base: position 11,585,487 of record CM046335.1, read on the forward strand.
TGATTGAAATTTATTGTTAAGAGAAAATTATAAGTATGCTTCCCTCAATTATTAAACGTATAGTTATATATTTTTATTGAATAGAACATTATTTATAATTTTTCATAATTCATCTACTGAGAAAAAGTTCTATCGGCATCGCTGGAGAGATCCGACTAGACGGCGAGACCATTTCTACAACCATTATTGAGTCGTCCTTTTCTGGGATTAACCTTTCACATATGATTATTACAAACATTACTATTTAAATGAATTTAAAACTAGAAGCTTTTATTTTTCATAAATTTCAATACTTAATAATCAGGAAAAAAAATAGACCTGATATTTGAAATACTATTATGCAATGCAACATAAAATAAAATAAAATATAATTATAGGTATAATTTAATAGTAAATTTATATTTAATTTTATCAAAAATAAAAAATTTAAATCTTATATCTAATTTTTTTAAAAAATAAAGTCAATAAAAAAATTATATTAAATATACTTATTTTACTATAAATATATTAAATACCACTTGATTGTTCTTTTCCAAGAAAAAAAAAAGCCCGCTTGATTATGACATTTAGGGAATGTTTTACGATGCTGAGAATTACTTAATTTTTATTATAATCTTAATTATAAATAATATAAATCTTTTATATATTATAATAATAATAAAAAAATATATTATAATATAAAATTTTATATATTACAATAAAAATGATTCTTATCGTCGATTTTTACCATTTGTCTAAACACCCCTGTTATTAAGTTGAAGCTGTGGTTGCCGCTCTCTTATCTACGTTGCCTCGTTCCCCGTGTACCATTTGTCTTCTAAGGCACTTCATTTATTCCAGTCGCGGATTTTAGCCTACCAACGTGCCAGTTTGTTCACAAGTTAATCCGTACGAAACTTTCCAATATCAATACGTCATTGACTCTTGACCATATAATAAAAACCACTGGTTCTCCTTCTTCTCCTTCGGACTAATCTCTCTCTCTTTCTCTTGGGGCTTTGTTCTCGAGAGAAAGAAATCTGGAAAGAGATTTTCTCGGTAGCCAAACACTCCGTAGAGGTAATAATATACTTCTAATAACCTTAATCACTTTCCTCGTGCTTCCTCAGCAGCTTCGCCTCTGCGTACTTTTAGTCTATCAATTCTGATCCATTTTTCTAGCGACTCCTTTTTTTTTAAAAAATTACAACGACCCACTTTTCTTGGTTCCTGTTCTTACTTGGCTGTTCATTTCTGATTTTTTTTTTCTTTATTGTTGTCTTAGTTTTTCTTTTCTTATATTGGTTTTTTTTTAATATGTTTTTGACCTTCTCTCCCCCTCCAGTTATTTGCACCGTCTGCTTGATTACCAGGTCAAGAATTTCGCCTCCATTTTGTAAATAGTAATATGTTTTTTAATTAAGAGGCTTTTATTAATTGTCTTTTGACTGACAAATGAATAAAAAATGTACTTTATAGAACTCCTGTATCACACGTTCACACTCTATATGTAATTCATTTAATATTTGCCAACATATATTCCGTAATTAGGGTCTTCTTACTTTCCTATACAAAAGAGTTGTTGTCGGTACGTAAAGAGGATGCCATTTTTGCTTCATCTAATTCACTTTTATTCATTTTTTTCTCAATTGAATTTGATGCACGGATATGCATTAAAGCAAATGTAAAATGAGCTCCAAAATGTTTTGTGTTCTTGTTTGTGCCTTCTTCCATATATATATGCCTTCCTGGATTTTAAGCCTAGAAGGTTATATATAGAACCAAAAAAGGTCAGGACAGTTGTGGCGTTATTTCGGTTCCCCCTTCTACGTTAATATTTGCACGTTTTAAGCTCTCAAACTCCTTATCTTTCTTACCCTCAGACTGATTCCGACCCGTCTTCTTGTTAATGAAACATATTTCGTTCTTTTTGTCAGGTTCTATAACTTCTGAATTTTTTATCAGAGAAAAATCTTTTTTCCTTCATCAGTTCTCTGGCTTCAGGATTTTGTCATATTTATTTCATTTGTCCCATATATGTATATGTATATGTATATGTTTTTGTGTTTGTGTATGCAGTTTGATTTTTTTTATTTACTTTGTTAACATAATTTTGTTCTGTTTTATCATTACAAGGGAATAAGAAGGATATACATGTTGATGAGAGTCAAGCGAGCATAAACCAGTGAAAGAACTGTAGCCGTTGATTTTTGCACTCTCTTGGAATCATGTCTTCATCATCATCATCATGGATAACATCTGTTTCCTGTTCATCATCTTCAATCATTCATTCCTCGGAGGATGATTCATTTCTATCAGCTGTATTCCAGTGGCTGAGATTCATTTTCCTATCTCCTTGTCCTCAGAGGGCTTTGTTGTCTGCAATAAACCTTCTTTTCTTGTTTACCCTCTTGGCGTTTGCAATCCAAAAGCTCTTCTCCAGGTTCTCCAATCATCAACCAAATTCCAACCTCAACAAACCTCTAATTAGGACCAACAACAGGGCTCATCTCAAAACAAACCTGTGGTTTAAACTCTCGATTATTGTGACTTCTCTATTGTCAATTTGTTATCTTGTTGTTTGCGTTTTAGCATTCACTAAAACCACAGAACCGACGTGGAAGACGGTTGATGGTCTTTTCTGGTTAGTTCAAGCCATAACTCAAATAGTGATTGTGGTCTTAATAGCCCATGAGAAGAGATTCCAAGCCGTTACGCACCCGCTATCGCTTCGAATTTACTGGATTGTGACCTTCATAGTCATTTCCTTGTTTACTTCATCTGGGATTATACGTTTAGTCTCGAGCCAGGAACCAAATTTGAGATTAGATGATATAGTTTCAATAGTGTCTTTTCCTTTGTCGATTGTTGTTCTTGTTATTGCCATTAGAGGCTCAACTGGGATTAGTTTGATCAGTGAATCGGAGGAAGGAATGGGCTTAGAAGACGAATTATACGTACCCCTTTTGAGCAAAGCCAACGTGAGTGGCTTTGCTTCAGCTTCCATATTTTCCAAGGCCTTTTGGCTTTGGATGAACCCCCTTCTTAGCAAAGGCTACAAAGCGCCACTTAAAATCGACGAAGTCCCATATCTTTCACCGCAACACGCAGCTGAGAGAATGTCAAAGCTCTTTGAATCAAAATGGCCTAAACCAGAGGAAAAATCAAGCCATCCCGTTAGGACCACACTTCTCAGATGCTTCTGGAAGGAAATTGCCTTCACAGCTTTCCTTGCAATAGTCCGTCTGTGTGTCCTGTACGTTGGTCCGGTCCTTATCCAAAGTTTCGTCGATTTCACCTCAGGAAAAGGAAGTTCCCCTTATGAAGGATACTATCTAGTACTGATTCTTCTCGTCGCGAAGTTTGTTGAGGTCTTAACAACTCATCAGTTCAACTTCAACTCGCAAAAGCTAGGAATGCTCATCCGTTCCACGCTCATCACTTCACTGTACAAGAAGGGTCTTAGATTGACATGCTCAGCTCGGCAGGCTCACGGGGTTGGACAGATTGTGAATTATATGGCGGTTGATGCACAACAGCTCTCCGATATGATGCTTCAACTGCACTCGATATGGCTGACGCCATTGCAACTTACAGTTGCCTTGGTGCTTCTCTCCAACTACCTTGGTGCTTCAGTGGTCACTGCAGTTCTTGGAATCATAGCAGTAATGGTGTTTGTTGTTTTTGGAGTGAAAAGAAACAACAGGTTTCAGTTCAATATAATGAAAAATCGAGACCTGAGGATGAAGGCGACGAATGAGACGTTGAACTACATGAGAGTGATCAAGTTCCAGGCTTGGGAAAATCACTTCAACAAGAGGATTCAATCTTTCCGCGAGTTGGAGTTTGATGGTTGTCCAAGTTCATGTACTCCATTTCGGGCAACATCACGGTCATGTGGAGCACTCCATTGATGGTGTCAACTCTCACATTTGCCACGGCAATTTTTTTGGGAGTTCCTCTTGACGCAGGGACGGTGTTCACAACCACAACAATCTTCAAAATCTTGCAAGAACCAATCAGGACTTTTCCACAGTCTATGATTTCACTTTCGCAGGCCATGATTTCGCTTGGGAGATTGGATCGTTACATGCTTAGTAGGGAACTTGCTGTTGACTCCATGGAGAGAACAGAGGGTTGCGATGGTAGAACTGCTGTGGAGGTTAAAGATGGTGTGTTTAGCTGGGATGATGAGAATGGTGCAAATGTTTTGAAGAACATAAGCTTGAACATCAATAAAGGGGAATTGACAGCTATAGTTGGGACAGTGGGATCTGGGAAGTCTTCAGTCCTAGCTGCAATTCTTGGCGAGATGCATAAAATATCAGGAAAGGTATGAACAAAGACTAAAAGAAAAGTTAACATTATATCTCTTTTGTAAATTACATGTTATAAATTAATAATCCCTTTTGGTTTCGGAATATCTCAGGTGCGAGTTTGTGGGACAACAGCATATGTAGCTCAAACATCATGGATTCAGAATGGAACCATTGAAGAAAACATCCTATTTGGTTTGCCAATGGACAGAAGGAGATACAATGAAGTTATTAGGGTCTGTTGCTTGGAGAAAGACTTGGAAATGATGGAGTTCGGAGATCAAACTGAGATTGGAGAGCGTGGAATCAACTTAAGTGGTGGCCAAAAGCAGCGGATACAGCTTGCCAGAGCTGTATATCAAGACTGTGATATCTATCTACTTGATGATGTTTTCAGTGCAGTTGATGCTCATACTGGCTCAGAAATCTTCAAGGTAAATTTCGAAATTTTTTACAACTTTTAATGCATTGAAATAAGAAGTGATTTTCTTTCACCAACTTTTTTGCTTGTTCTTTGATATCTGCTCAATGTTTACTTCATTTCACAGGAATGTGTCAGGGGAGTGCTCAAGAACAAGACTGTCATTCTAGTAACTCATCAAGTTGACTTTTTGCACAATATCGATCTTATTTTGGTAAGTTTTATATTTTTTTTCCTTTTTTTTTACCCCTTTGTCTTTGTATCCTTAATCATTTTCCTGATTTTGTTCTTCAGCATACATATTCTGTTCCGAACTTACTTGCTTCCTTTTATATCAGGTCATGAGAGATGGGATGATAGTACAATCAGGAAAGTACAATGAGCTGCTAGATTCAGGCATGGATTTCGGAGCGCTAGTAGCAGCCCATGAATCCTCTATGGAGCTCGTAGAAGCTGGTGCCACCAGGAGCGAAGAGAGTTCCACAAAACCACAAAAATCCCCTCGATCCTCATCAAATTATGGGGCGGCCAACGGCAAGAGCAACACTTCTGACCAACCAAAATCTGATAAGGGCAGTTCCAAGCTCATCAAAGATGAGGAAAGAGAAACTGGAAAAGTGAGCCTGCACATCTATAAAGTTTTTTGCACCGAAGCTTATGGATGGTGGGGTGTGGCGATTGTGTTGTTGCTATCTCTTGTATGGCAAGCATCTTTGATGGCTGGTGATTACTGGTTAGCCTATGAAACTGCAGCAGAGCATGCCGTGTCGTTTGATCCTTCGCTTTTTATTTCTGTATACGCCATAATAGCTGCTGTTTCTATTGTGTTGGTAACTGCAAGATCCTTTTCTACTGCCCTTGTGGGGCTCAAGACTGCAAAGATTTTTTTCTCGCAAATTCTACACAGCCTCTTGCATGCCCCTATGTCGTTTTTCGACACCACACCCTCGGGAAGAATTCTCAGTCGGGTAAGAACGATTCTCTTACTTGTTTTATATGAACTATTGGTAAAATGATGCCAAGCTAATCAGCAAACTGATGGAACTTCTGTTCCATATAACAGGCATCCACTGATCAGACCAATGTTGATATCTTTCTTCCCTTCTTTATAAGCATTACCGTTGCCATGTACATTACATTGCTCAGCATCTTCATCGTCACATGTCAATACGCTTGGCCAACAATATTCTTAGTGGTTCCACTTGCTTTCCTGAACTTCTGGTATCGGGTATGAGCCACTACCATTCATTTTTAGTCTCTAGTGTTCTATTCCCTTTCACATTGCAAGAAATAAATAACAAACATATGAAAATCATTATTTATTCCTCTTGGTTCTCAGAGATACTACCTTGCAACATCTCGCGAATTGACTCGCCTTGATTCAATCACAAAGGCTCCTGTAATCCATTACTTCTCAGAGAGTATCTCCGGGGTCATGACAATCCGCTCTTTCCAGAGACGGGAGCAGTTCTACCATGAAAACATCAGAAGAGTGAACGAGAACTTGCGCATGGATTTCCACAACAACGGATCAAACGAGTGGTTGGGTTTCCGTTTGGAACTTCTGGGAAGCTTCATTCTGTGCGTTTCTACGCTGTTTATGGTCTTGCTACCGAGCAGCATCGTAAAGCCAGGTATGAGATATTCAATAATTTGTCTGTCCACAATTCAAAAAATATCATGTATAGCTTTCATAACAAATTCTCATCCCCTCAAACTTGATGCAGAGAATGTTGGTTTATCACTTTCTTACGGATTGTCCCTTAATGGTGTGATGTTCTGGGCCATATACATGAGTTGCTTTGTGGAGAACAAAATGGTTTCTGTTGAAAGAATAAAGCAGTTCACCAACATTCCATCAGAAGCAGAATGGGAAATCAAAGACCGTCTTCCTCCTCCAAATTGGCCTACCCAAGGCAACGTTGACCTTAAAGACTTGCAGGTAAGTGTCTCCATCGACTCTCCCTAACTCTACTAGAGACAATTTTATATCAATTAAAAAAATCTCCAAAAAAAAAAAAAAGAAATCTAAGCTGAAAAGTAAACCCTTTTACTTTTTAAATAAAAAAAGAAAAAAAAGGACTTACTTTGATATAATATATAGTTATCATACTTCAAAAATAAAAATTTTTGCATAATAGTCAAACAATAGTCAAGACATGGTAAAAGTGTACTCGAAATTTCATTGCAACATTAAAATTTTTCTTTTTTTAATTAATTGCAGTCAAAAAAAGGGGAAATTTCTTAAATCAAATATGAAGAACCAAAAAAAAAAAAAAAACTCATCTTGGGAATAATTCATGAATTGTGTTTGTTGATGAGCAGGTGAGGTATCGGTCGAACACTCCATTGGTTCTGAAAGGAATCACTCTGAGCATCATTGGCGGAGAGAAGATCGGCGTCGTTGGGCGAACAGGAAGTGGGAAGTCGACTTTGATACAAGTGTTCTTCAGGCTGGTGGAGCCGTCGGGTGGGAGGATAATCATCGATGGAATCGACATTGCCGTGCTAGGGCTTCATGATCTCAGATCTCGATTTGGAATTATCCCTCAAGAGCCTGTGCTTTTCGAAGGAACTGTCAGAAGCAACATTGATCCAGTCGGAGCCTACTCAGATGAAGAGATATGGAAGGTAGTGTGTGTATAGCCAGTATGTGAGTGATGCTTTTACTCACGATTTTCTCTCTTACTGTTTTTCTTTTTTAATATATATATATATATATATATATATATATATATATCGGTGATGGAAGGACGACAGTTTGAGTTATGTTCGTATTGACTTAAATTTTTATTTCAAATTCGAGTAGGTCATGTATCAGTATTATTTGGGTCGATTTCGAGTCCGGTTTACATGTCCAACCTAAATTGTCTGCTCTTGATCGGCCGGTGTTGGTGTCATGTTTCATAATTTTTTTATATCTTTTTTATGTCGTTTTCTGATGTGTTCTACTTTTGCAAGCCATTGTCGTTTTTTTGAATTTTGTCGTCTAAAAGTTAGGGCCACTTTTTCAATGACTGTCGTTTTATAGTTTGTGTCGTTTTCTTAGTAGTATTTTTTGAGTTTTGTCGTTTTTAGAGTGGTGTTTTACGTATATTCTTCGAGGTGTTTAGGATGTTGTCGTTTTATAGTATCTACCCGACTTAATAAACTGTCGCTTCCTCTCAAAGACTATAATTAGTATTTTCGGTGTCGTTTTCTAGGACACTGTCGTTTGTTTTAGCTGATGTTATTTCTATACTCAGAGACATCATTTTTCAGGAACCCAGTTGACCTAAATTGAACTTATAATAGGAATTCATCTCCTTTTACGGCAATTTTTTTTAATCATTAGTATTAACTTCGTTAATGTATGTTTTTTTAGAGCCTTGACCGGTGCCAACTCAAGGATGTGGTGGCTGCAAAACCAGAAAAACTCTATGCTCCAGGTACATGCCATATTTCTCACAACTTATTTCTTCTTCCTCTTCTTCTTTATTTTTAGCTCTTTTTGTACCTTTTACTCAAGCCAAAGTCCTCTTCCTCACAATTATGTAATAAACTTCAATAGTGGTTGACAACGGAGACAACTGGAGCGTGGGACAGAGACAGCTTCTGTGTCTTGGACGAGTGATGCTAAAGCGCAGCCGCTTATTGTTCATGGATGAAGCCACTGCCTCGGTCGATTCCCAAACCGACGCCGTAATACAAAAGATCATCCGAGATGACTTTGCCGCCTGTACCATCATAAGCATTGCTCACAGAATCCCCACCGTCATGGACTGCGACAGAGTTTTAGTAGTCGATGCAGGTTAGTCTTAGTGTTTTTCTTCTTAGCCCCCTCTATTTTGTGCCTTCTTGAAGCTCTTTTATGATTTTTCTTTTCTGTTCGATAATAGGACTAGCTAAAGAGTTTGACAAACCGTCGCGCTTGCTTGAAAGGCGGTCGCTCTTTGGAGCATTGGTTCAAGAATATGCCAATAGATCGTCTGGACTATAATTATAAGTTCCAATCCAACCATTTCTCTGCTTGATCTCTGCTTACTTGGCAAGTCTTTTGCGGTGCTGGTTCGTATACTTCCCGTGCCACTACAACAAACGACCCAATAGAAGGAGAAAAAAGCGTTTTCTTTTCTGCCATGAAGGATTGGAAACAACTTTGTTCTCTAACTTTGGAACTTTTTGTATTAACACCTTGATTTCAAGTGCACTTCCCAACATCAAGCGAAAAAGAAAAAAAAAAGGAAAATAATAGCGAATGTCATTGTCTAGTAATTCATTTTGATGGCAATTCGTATTTTAGAATTCTATGTGAACTAGGCAACTATAAAGCTAAAGCCTTAGAGAAAGCAATAAAACATAACATTGCAGTGAATGAATTTTGTTAACTTTTATACGTGTTCTCTTGATGAGCCCCTTATTTATCCCGATCAGGCTGCTCTCACACTGTGAGGGTAACCTGACTGCCCTGTCGGGTTGCATAGCAATTTTTTTGTTCCTTGACCCAAAAAAACAAAAAACAAAAACAAAGAAAGAAAGAAGAAAAAAAGAAAGAAAACAATGTCGTTTTGGCTCATATGTATTATTTTTACATTTCAATTTTAAACTTTTTTTAAAAAATCCACAATTTTCTTTTTATAGTTTAATTAATATTTAAAACCTACAATTTATGACAAAAATAGTAACATTATCCATTTAAGCATAAAAAAGAATAATCCGTTTTAAAAATAAAATATCAAATATGTTAATCTTGCACTTTCATGATAAATATAAAATTAGCTTGGAGAGGTGGTCTGATAAAATTTCTTACCATAACTCTTAACAATAGATCTAATTTAATTCTCAGAAGGAAAAAAAAAAAAAAAAGATACAAAAAGAACAATAGATCTAAACCCACAGGCTAGATGCAAACAGTGTTACATGCTGTCTAGCAAGGTTCAAACCAATTTAGTATAATATTTTCTCTCATAAAATTTGAGTTTTAAACAAATTTTGGTTCAAACTTTTGATTTGAACAATGTTCTAAAACAACCTAATTGGAGAACCTCTCATAGTATGGGAATTTAATTGGCAAAGAAACAAAGTTTTGGGATGGAATTATAAAAAGCGTTAATATTTGGGGACACAATGAACTTTACCTTTTTCTCTTCCCTTTGTGCTCCTAAAACATAGTTTTAGCTGTTAATAGTGCTCTATGAGACAAAGCACACCATTTAAAGTTCTCGTGCTCTGACATTAAACCCTGACACCCTTGATTGCATTTTCTTCTCCAATTTGTGCCTTAGAAATCAAAATCAAAACCAAAACCACATTCACAGAGACAGGGCGAGAGAGAGACGAGAGGTTCACGAAGAAAGTACAAGAAATCAACGCCAAAAGTACGCATAGGATTGCCAAAGAAGAAACCCGACGTCTTCAAGCCGGTCTTCAATTTCCCTCCAAAGCTTCGCTCTTTGCTCGAAGAAGAAAGCAATTTCTCCTCTGTCCCTAAATGGGATGACAAAGCCAGTGTCATCCAAAACTACTAGTCCTTTGGCGTCGTTTCCAACCCTAACTTGCTTGGCGTTCGATCTTGAACCCCTCATCTCATCCAGAGCGACTCTCTTCTAGTCTGGCCGTTGCCTCTGACCTCAAATTCCGACGAAGACACCTACAATCTTGTCGATACCGAAAGCGATCTTGAAGAAGACGGTAAGTTTCTCACAGTAAAGTATATATCTTGGAATGGATAATTTGAATATTCTCAATTTTTAGCTTCGAATTTTGCTTTGTGATTTGAGCTTTTCGATTGGCTTCTATAATGCCTCTTACGAGACGTCGTAGTTATCTCTCGTAATATCTATTACTTATGATAAAATACAATTTTATTGAATCTAGAAGGGCAAAATAATACAAAAATAGTTTTATTTTTTTTAAACATGACTTTTTAATCAAATCAAATAACTTCATCTAAAAATAAAAACATAATTACAACGTTACTAAAAACTTTAAACTTGACAAAATACCTTTAACTTGCTGAATCTCATAAAATAAATGAAAAATTAAAATCTGTGGAACTATAAGTAATTGAATAAAAGTTTAAATCGTCGTTGATTCAGGATGCGTCGCTCTGATATTTCATTTTTGCCACTATGTACACACCTGCATCGAGCTCCTCCATTGTCATATCTAAGTATTATTCCTAGCCGCAATATGAGAAACATCTAGTAAACATAATGCTTAATAAGTTACACTCTAACTCTCACAAAACATTTTCATCAATTAACAATGTTTAATAAAATAAATTCATCATTAAATAAATATATTTTAAATAATATATATAGTAATATTTCAAAATATCCATCTATAGTAGGGCCTTGGCGTTATACTATCATAGCACGCTAGTCACGGAAAGAGTGAGGGAGCAAGCGACCCCCAAACTAACCACGACAAGATGGATTGACCGTTCACCGGTCGGTTTGCTCATCGAACCCTATCATCACCATCAATCCGTCAAGTGTACAACGTCTTTTTTAAAACATCAAAATAATAATATAGATAATACATATATATATAGGTTTTCATAAAAAGAAATCCATCAAATAAAATAATGCGGTAAAAACAACATCATCTTTCATCGTTTTTCATCAATTTTCTCATTAGTAAAAATCCTCATCTTTAAACGTCTTACATAATATATTATCAACATCAAACTTTTTAAGTTTGAACAATCATATTACAGGTGAGAGTGTACTTACTTTGCCTCTAGACTTATACAACTTTCAATGGTAGGTGACACGATGACTTGGGTCTTCAATGTGCTCTTTTTTATGAAGAGTTCATGCCAAACATTCGTATTGACCATAGGTCATTAATAATACTATTAACAACATCTAAACATCTCATACTATCATTGAACATTATCTCACCATGTAATAACATCAAGAAACACAAAATCATAATTTATGAACCTAGAGCATAATTCCCAAAAGTAGGTAGAGTGACCTTTATTCACTTAAAAATTCATAATAATTCTATCTTAATTCCAAATAAGTCAAAATCAGTGGCATTAGAAACTAGACTCAAAAAAGAGTTTGACATATTACACGCATATTTTGACAATAATTTATATGACAAAAAGTCCTCAAAATTCAGTCCAAATTTTGAGTCTGTATAAAACTGTATAGCTTTTTAGGTTAATTTCAAAAAATCATAACTATTTAATAAAAAACTTCGATTCAAGCAATTCAAAAACCAAATGCAAGCTTGAGATGTCTAGTATTTGAGAAAAATATAAGAAAATACAAACAAAATAATATAGAATCAAAAATTACTATAACACGATGGTTGCTAGGTGTTTGTATGAAAAGTAAGCACAAGGCATCAAACAATTCAATACCAATCCATAACCTAATAAAACCTCAATTAAAATTGTGAACATATAATTAACATGATGATAATTAATAATAAAATACACTCATAAAGATCTACATAATGAAAATATGAAAATGTATTATATTTCCAATCTAGGGTTTAATGAGAGGTTAATCAAAACAACCAAATCATCAACTCTTTTTAATCATCAATTGATATGAAATACATGCAATAAAAGAATCTATATGACAATAATAATAATTATATTATTAATCTATTACACTAAAGCATAAACCAAACACGTTAAATGATTGATATACTTACCAAGATGAATGTAATTAGGGAGATTAGAAATCTTGATAAAGCCAAAAAAAACCAAACATAAAGCCAATCAATGAGGAAGAATGAAGTGTAAGCCTAGAATTACTAATAGGAGGTCTTTATAAAGATTTTGCTTATGAAACCTTAAAAAAAAGTTTTTTTTTCCCCACGTACAATCCCTCTATTTTTTTTTTCCTTTTGTAACACCCCCCAAGTTTTATGTAACGGGTTAGTTTAAATGAATATTGACATTAAATAATTTCTATATTAATATGTGTTATGATATTACTAACTATTTTATGTTAAGTATTATGACAGGTGACGGCCACGTGGAATTGATGTGTTCAAGGTGTTCATGTCATTTACGTAGTGTGTTTAACAATTTATTTAATGTTTTAAATATGGCAGTTCGGCAGGTCGAACCTTCAAGTTCGACAGGCCGAATTGTCCTCATGGAACGGCAGGCCGATGTAATTTCATCGGCAGGCCGGACTCCATGCCTTCGGCAGGCCGAACTGTGCAGTCGGCATGCCAAAGATGGCTGACGAACAATCAGCAACGATATCTCTAAAATTTTGATTGAGATAACTACGATGATTGGTTATGATTGGATGATGATTTATGATTTATTGGCTTATTTTTGGATTGATTGCTCTAATTTTGGTAAAGAAACCTTTGACTTTTGATTGATTGGAATTAATTGACGAAGTTTCCTACTTTGAAAGGTAAAATATGGTAAGATTAGCAAATCAATTTGACTTTCCTATTTTCCCCTCTAATCTCCACGTGAATCTCTCCCAAATTTTAATCAGAAATTTCTGAAAAAAATCATGCAGAAGACACCCGTTCCTTTTATGCCATTTTCATTTTTCCTGTATACAAACCTCCTCTTTCTACCACTCTCTCTCTCTCTCTCTCTCTCTCTATCTCCTTTCTCCTCCATGAAATTTCTTCCTCTTCTCTCCTCTATTTTCTTGCAAACACTTAAAGAAATATTGAATTTTCGTTGGGAGAAATTCAAGGAAGAATTGAAGAAGATTATTTTGAGGTAAGAGACTCTTCTCAGCAATTCTAGAATTTTGAACACCCTATAATCCGACTGCTATATCTTTTTCTACAAAATTCTTTTTGCTCTGAATTTTTAGTATGTTATTCATGTATATGTTATGTGCTAACCCTCAAAATTTCACCTCAATTGGAATTTTCTACGCTGAGATATGAATTTTCTTCTCTATGCCACTCACTTGCAAATTAATGTTGATCGGTAACGTTGTTTTGTCTCTATGTTCCGACCCCCATAACTTTGTCTAGGAATTTTATTTTTCTCTGAAATTTTAATATGATGATCACATATGTATTAGGTGATTTTCCTCCAAGTTTCACGTTATTTTGATTTTTCTACAATAAGATACGAATTTTCTACTCTCTGCCACTCACAGTAAAACGTTGCTGTTTGATTATGTTGCATAAAAATGTGGTTTTAGTTCAATGGCCAAATGTACTTTGATATTTACGAAATTTGGAAATATGTTCATGTATATGTTAAGTTATGAACTGGAAAGTTTGGTGATGATTTGATGAAAATTTTATGTGTTATTGAATTTTCATTAAGACTAGGTTTTGAAACTGCTCTATCAGTGAATTATTGAATTCTAGTTGTTTGATGTTTTTGTATGATTAAATGATTTTTATTTGGCATTAGGATATTTTTGTAGTACTATAATATATGTTAATAAGATGTTAGTATGAATTTTAAAATTAAAATATATGTGTTTTAAATTGTTAGAAAATATTTTCAAAAGATTACTCACTGCCTTTCAAACGTAAGATAGTTTTATTACTGATTTTCAAATGTGTATTTTGACCTACTCCGATTTTTGTTGAAGCTATTTTTTGGATATGTTAGAGTTCTGTATGTCTACTGTATATGTTAATTTTTGTAGATTTTTCTGTGGTGTCAAAATGTGTTAAACGGACCTAAGTTTAAAGTTGTTCACTGCCTAGTTATTGCTGGTAGATTTTGTGTGTATGATGTATGACTTGATTTTTGATACTAAATGTAATTTTTATGATTAAAGAAAAATTATGATAACATCTTTATGTGTTAACTTTATCCCTGCCAAGTGTGGTACTCAAATTATGTGTAAATGTTTAGTTATTAAGTCTTTAATTTATGGAGGTCAATGATGTATTTTGTGTTGACAGTTTTAGTCTAATGTTCTAATAGTGATGAAATGTTTTATGAAATTGATATTTTCAAGAAATGAAAATGATATATGATGAAACATGTTATTGGAAGAGATTATAAAGTGTTGATGATTTCATGGTTTCTTGAAAATATATGTTAATTGCTATTTTTACTAATGTATGGCATGAACACAATATGAAGCGAGCACATCGAGACCGCGGCGTTGTTACCTACAATATTAAGGTTAAGTAAGTACATTCTCACCTGCAACATGATATGTTTTATAAGGTTTAAAATTATGTGCATAATGATAATTATTCTATGACGGATTTTATGATGGTTTCATTTAAAGTTTCTTATGAAATATTTTGATGTTCATAAAGTTATGCATGTATGATGATGACGTATTTCAAAGCATGAAAGTTATATATATATATATATATATATCACCTAATAAGTGTTGCACACTAATGTTATGATAAGTTATGATGTCATGTTTGGTTTAGGATTAGTTACCCTATTCCTCTCATGACGACGTGCCTACAATGATGATTATGGTGCAACACTTGGGCCCTTAAGATAAAATGAAATAAGTTTTAAATTGGTCAATATTATGAAAGATATGTTCCTATAAAAATGTGCCTAGTGCACTATTATGATGATGTTCATAAAATGTTTTAACTTGTGAGATAATAATGTACTTACTGAGCTTTAGCTTAATCAGTTTATATCATGTTGCAGATAATGGTAAGAAAGTCATGGATTAGGTGGAGGGTAACGAAATGCGTGTG
This sequence comes from Artocarpus heterophyllus, assembly GCA_025403435.1. Taxonomy (NCBI): domain Eukaryota; kingdom Viridiplantae; phylum Streptophyta; class Magnoliopsida; order Rosales; family Moraceae; genus Artocarpus; species Artocarpus heterophyllus. The sequence goes on from CM046335.1 coordinate 11,600,835, forward strand.
AGCAAAGGACGATGAATTGCAAACGAAAGAACGCCAGAGAAGGAAGTTTCAACGAAATAAACGATGTTTTATAATTTGAACACATTTATTATTAAGTTTTAAAGAATTCACGAATTATGTTTTATTATTTTATCTTATCATTTTAAGTATACGGACTTCCGCATATTGAATTATTGATTTTTGTTTTAAAATTTAATTTTTTGATTTCTTTTCAGTCAGTCGGCTTGCCGAACAATGATAATCGGCCTGCCGAACCTAGCAAAAGTTTAAAAACCTATTTTTATAGAGCCTCGGGCGGCCTGCCGGTAGACATTCTCCGGCCTGCCGAAGTCTCAAGTTCGGCCTGCCGAACAGTGAGAGCTGATTGTTTTAAAATGTTGTGATGTTTCTTTTTAAATTATGATTTTATTATTTGGAATCTTTAATTAATTAAAGAATGTTTATGATCAATTAAATTATTATTGTTATTATTATGGATTAAGTTATAGAATGTTGTAAAAAAAAATGCATGGATCCTGGGTTATATTTTCAAACGATCTTCTTAATCAAATACTTTATCTTAAATAAAGGTTAAATGAATGAATGTAACGACATCTGTGACGTCCGTAAAGGGGCGTTACAGGCTTTGGTATCAGAGTGATTTTTTTTCCATTTACAATTCATATCGCCACACGTCAGTCCAAGTCCTCCAAGTAAGTATGTTTTAAAGTTTTATGATATGATGCAAGTATGATGATAAGAATAAAGTCTAGATGTTTAATGATTAATGCTCTAGTAGTGAAAACCTATCTCATATTAGAAGATTATTCTTAAGTTCTTAATTCTTTTAGGAAATTAACGATGGACGGCCCGAGAAGAATGCAAACACGCACCCAGACCAATGAAAGGCTTATGACGATGATTGCCGAGCTGCAGAGGCAACTTGAGGATCAAAGGGGAGAGATTGTTGAATTAAGAGCTAATGGCCGCAATGACGATCGACAAGGCAATGACATGCCTCCTCCTCCTCGCCAGCCACAAGTCAATGAAGTTTCAGCCCCTGTTGCTGAACCCAAAGCGGTCCATCAGGAACCCCTACTAGTTAGATGGAAGAGGGTTAAGCCAGCAGACTTCGAGGGTTCAAAGGATCCGTTAATCGCTCAAGGATGGTTAAGGATGATTGAGGCCACTTTGAGACTCATGGGCTTCACTGACAAAGAAAAGGTTCTATGTGCATCGTATTGTCTCACCATGGAGGCCAGAATTTGGTGGGATGGCATAGAATTGAGCAGGAATGTTGACGAGATGACATGGGCAGCCTTTGTTCACGAGTTCAACACAAAGTTCTTCCATATGAACATCACAAGGAAGCATTATGAGGAGTTCGAGAATCTACGCCAAGGAGATATGTCAGTCACAGATGTGGTGACGAAGTTCGATCAACTAGCCCGATTATGTCCAGGGATGGTTAGTACTGAAAGTGAAAGGGTCAGAAGATTGATCAAAGTTCTCAGGCCTGAGATTGCTGCGATTGTTGATGGGGCGAGTCCACCCAGAAGTCAAGAGCAGGTTGTTATGAGGGCCCAACGTGTTGAGTTCCACCTGTCAAAGCTAAGAAGAAATCAATCCCAGCTAGTTCAGCAAGCCAACAATACAAACAACCAGAACCGTCCTCCCCACAGGAAAAACTACTGTAACGCCCTTTAATTCGGACATCACAGATGTCGTTACATACTTACATTCGTACATGCTTAAACTTTAAACATATAAATAATATCAAACTTAATCAGTACTATTGATTTTAAAAGTACTTAAACATACATAACCAGGATTTATTCATACCTTCAATTTTTTTTTAAAAAAAACTTAACATTGTTTAACTTATTCCATATCATAATTTATTCAATTATACTTAAATTAATCATGAACTTATTTAACAATATAGGTTTATCAAATTATAAAAGTCAGGACTTAACAAAACATCACATCAAATCTCCTTAAACATCTTATCACTCAAAAATCATTTACTCCCACAGTTCGGCAAGCCGAACTTGGGACTTCAGCAGGCTAAACATGATCGGCAGGCCAGAGTTCCCTCTGCCGGCCTGCCGATCAATTCCTTGAAAAACTTAAATTTTAAAACAACCAACTTTTCCCTCAACCGGCAGGCCGGTAGAGGCTTTGCAATTCAGTCCAAGAACTCATCCATGTTCTGCAGGCCGAAAAATGTGATCGACAGGCCAAACTTTTGGACTTCGGCAGGCCGGCCAACAAGTTCGGCAGGCCGTCCGAGACCAATTCCTTGGAAAACTTAAATTTTAAAACAACCAACTTTTCGTAAAATATAGCGGAAGTTCATAATTCATTAAAAATAATAAAATAACTTATAAAACCATAATATAAGTATTCTTAAAACTTAATATAAAATATATGTTCCAAAATATAACTTAATTAAAAAAAAACATAAAAGCGTTCTTCTTGGCGTGCTTCCGGTTACAATTCATCGTGTATATTGCTCACACGCCTTCCCATGTCCTCCCTCTAATCCATGATTTTCTTACCCTTATCTGCAACATGACATAAAACATGATTAAGCTAATGCTTAGTAAGTACTATAATTGTCACAATTTAAAACATTTCATAAACATCATCATCATCATCATTGTCACCATATCATAAAAGTACCTTAAGCACAATTTCATAGAAACATATCTTTCATTACGTTGACCATTTTAAAACTTATTCCATTTTTTATCTTAAGGGCCCAAGTGTTGCACCATAAACATCATCATAGGCGCGCCGTCATGAGAGGAGAAGGATAGCTAATCCCAAACCAAACATGACATCATAACATAACATTTCATAATATTGGGTGTGCAACACTTATTAGGTGATACATATATACATAATTTTCATACTTTAAAACATGCCATAATCATCATGCATAACTTAAAATCATGAAAATCTTAATAGAAATTCTTAAGGAAAATATCCATAAATCATCATGAATATCATTATGAACATATCGTCAAATCTTGTAAAACGTGTCATGTTGCAGGTGAGAATGAACTTACCTTATCGTTAGCTTACTTAACCTTAACGTGATTTGGTGACGACGCCGCGGTCTCATAGTGCTCGTTTCTTGAGTGTTCATGTCATTTTCCATTTTAAAGATGTAATACATTAATACATATCATGAAATATCTATTCACATAACATTCATTCATAATATACTCATGTATACATTCATCACATTTTCAAACATATCCCATAATCATTATCATAAAATTATCATCAAAACATATAAACGCTATTCATAACATGTTATCATAATTATCAAAACATTTCACACATTGTAAACATGAAAATCTTTTTGAAAAAAAACGTTTTCTAATAATTTAAAACACATATTCTTTAATTTAATAATTCATACAAACATCTTATTTTCATGCATAAAATCATTTCATTATCATAAAATCATTTAAATATATATATATATATATAACATATAACATTTCATAAATAAAAATCTAGAAATAGCATTATTAAAACAGTTTTCTCATTGTCATCTCATAAAAATTTCATAACATAAAAATAAAATACATTCATCATACATATGCATATTCTTAACAACTCTTCATGAAAACATCGTTCTTTTGCCTCTTGAATAATCATTACAATTTTCATACTTTAAAATTAAACAGTAACATTACTGTGAAGAGTAGAAGACAGAAAATTCATATTTTCATAGAACATTCATATTGCATATGACATGAAATTAGAAAAACATCATATAACATATATGCATAACATCACATTTAAAAATTTGAGACAAAACACAATACCTATAGAAAGATATTGTGGACGAAACGAGGAGAAGAATTTCTTTTCAAAAACACCAGAAAAACCAAATTCATACCTTGAAGTTTCTTCTCAAAATTCTTGAATTTTAACCAACGAAACAAGACTTTTTCTTTCAATATTTGCAAAGAATTTTCGTGAGAGAGAGAGAGAGAAAAAACTCGTGGAGAAGAGAAGAGGAAGAGAGAAACAAATGTCTCAGAATTTTGAGAGAGAAAAACGTGAGAAGGAGAGAAAATAATGAGAAAGGAAACGTTAAAATTTTTAACGTAATAAACAAAATTGATGGGAATTCAATTCCCTTCATTAAGTCAGAATTTTCTGACTGTTGAGGGAGGCAAGAGACGTGGAGAAAGGAAAGAAAAGAGGAAACCAAACAATCACTCACAACTTTCCATGTTTTGCCCATTTAAAATTGGAAACCATTTAAATTGACACAAATCAATGCAGGTCAAACCCCTTTAATTTCCTTAACTGATAAAATCAATCCTTAATTATGCCAATTAATCACATTAAATCATCCAATTAACGTAATTAACTCTGCCATAATTTTGGAGAGATTTCTGCTGACTGCTCGTCAGCCGTGTTCGGCCTGTCGATTTTTCCTCTTCGGCCTGTCGGTTCCACAAGTTTGGCCTGCCGATGGGTTTCTTCGGCCTGCCGATCTCGGGCAGAATGTTCAGCTTGCCGATCTTGAAAGTTCGGCTTGCCGATCTTGAAAGTTCGGCTTGCCGAACTGTCCTTAAATGGCATACAATAAAACATTCTTACATTATTGCATCATAAATAAACATATACTTAAAATTTCACATGAACACTAGAGCACAACGATCCCATGCGGTCGTCACCTGTCACAAAACTTGACATAAAAAGTTAGTAACATGCACATCACATATCATACCATATAACGTAATTTATTAATAAAATTCCTTAGCAACGTTACTAACTTAACGTGGTTCGTTACTTAAAATAGGCAGGTGTTACAATTCTCTCCACCTTATAAAAGTTTCGTCCTCGAAACTTAGAATAAATATGGATACAAAGCTTTCATGTCATCTTCACGTTCCCATGTAGCTTCTTCAACTTGCTGATTTTGCCATAACACCTTGACCAATGGAATTTCTTTATTCCTCAAAGTCTTGGTTTTCTGATCGAGTATCTTCATTGGCTTTTCTTCATAACTTAAGTCTTCTCGTATCTCGATCACTTGTGGCTCAATCACATGCAGTAGGGTCCGAAACATACTTTTTGAGCATGGAGACATGAAATACATCGTGCATTGCAGACATTTCATATGGCAACTTCAGCTGATAAGCTACTTTGCCTATTCGTTTAACAACTTCATAAGGACCGATGAATCTTGGGCTTAACTTGCTTTTCTTCCCAAACCTCATAACCCCTTTCATTGGTGCAACTTTTAGAAACACATATTCGCCTACGGTGAATTCTAAAAGTCTTCTTCTTTTGTCAACATAACTCTTCTGACGGCTTTGAGCGGTCTCTATTCTTCTTCTTATCAACTTTATCATCTCAGAAGTTTCATTCACAAAGTCGCTTCTTTCAGCATCTACGCTTTCCATCAGCTTCTTTTCACCAGCTTCGTGCCAACATATAGGTGACCTACATTTTCGTCCATACAGTGCTTCATATGGTGCCATTCCAATTGTCGCCTGAAAGCTGTTGTTATAAGCAAACTCTGCTAACGGCAACATTTTACACCAGCTGGTCTTAAAATCGAGAAAACATGCCCGTAGCATATCTTCTAGAATCAAGTTCGTCCTCTCTGTTTGGCCCTTAGTCTGAGGATGAAAAGCCGTACTGAAATGAAGCCTGGTTCCCATTGCAGTCTGTACACTCTTCCAAAACTTAGATGTGAACCTGCCATCACGATCTGAGATAATTGACTTGGGAATCCCATGAAGTCGTACAATCTCCTTAACATAGAGTTCCACTAACCGTTCCATAGAGTAAGTGATCTTAATAGGAATGAAATGTGCCGTCTTCGTCGGCCTGATCCACAACTACCCAAATTGCATCATAACTGTTCGTAGTTTTGGGTAAGCCGATAATGAAATCCATTGCTATTTTTTCCCATTTCCATTCCGGTATTTGAATAGACTGTAGTTCACCACTAGGTCTCTGGTGTTCAGCCTTTACTTGCTGACATGTCATACATTTCTTCACATACTTTGCAACATCACGTTTCATTCCAAACCACCATAAATTACCCTTTAGATCATTATACATCTTTGTTTCACCTGGATGAATAGAGTAAGGAGTGTCATGAATTTCTGCCAAGATCCTTTCCCTTAAATCATCAACATTGGGAACACATAAGCGGTCCTTAAGGTATAGAGTTCGTCATCCGCAATACGAAACTCTTGACATTTTCCCTATTTCATTTCTTGCTTAATCCTTACAAGACTTACATCGTCATCTTGCTTACTTCGAATTTCATCATACATCGTCGGAGCAAGAGAGAGTGCTGATAGCTGGCCTGCTATAAGTTCTAAACCGAAGTCTAGAATTTCCTTCCTTAAAGGTGGAGACATTGCTTGCATTGACATCAACGTGGCAACTGACTTCCTACTTAAAGCATCAGCTACTCGGTTAGCTTTACCAGGATGATAAAGGATTTCACAATCATAATCCTTCACCAACTCTAGCCATCTTCGTTGTCTCATGTTCAGGTCTTTTTGCATGAAGAAGTACTTCAGACTTTGATGATCAGTGAAGATCTTACATTGAACTCCATACAAATAGTGTCTCCATAACTTCAATGCAAAAACGACTGCTGCTAACTCGAGGTCATGAGTAGGATAGTTCTTTTCGTAGTCCTTTAGTTGTCTTGAAGCATAAGCAATCACCTTTTCATTCTGCATCAATACAGCTCCTAGGCCCATCTTAGAACCATCACTATAGATTACGAACCCATCATTTCTCTCAGGAATTGCCAACACTGGAGCTGTCGTTAATCTTTTCTTCAGTTCTTGAAAACTCTTTTCACATGCATTCGTCCATTCATACTTCTTTCCTTTGCGAGTTAAGTTCGTGAGTGGAGCTGCTATCTTAGAGAAATCTTCTACGAATCTCCGATAGTAACCTGCTAGACCCAAGAAGCTCCTTATTTCCCTTGCATTCATCGGTTGCTTCCAATTGAGTACTGCTTCTACTTTAGCAGGGTCCACCATAATCCCATCCTTTGAAATAACATGCCCCAGGAATGACACTTTATCAAGCCAAAACTCGCATTTGGAGAACTTAGCATATAGCTGGTGTCTTCTTAAAGTCTCCAGCACAATCCTTAAATGCTCCTCATGTTCTTCTTGATTCTTAGAGTAGACAAGACTATCATCGATAAATACAACAACAAATTTATCGAGGAGATCCTTGAATACCATGTTTATCAAATCCATAAAGGCAGCAGGTGCATTTGTCAGACCGAAAGGCATAACCACAAATTCATGATGACCATACCTCGACCTGAAAGCAGTCTTGGGGATATCTTCTTCTTTAATCTTCAACTGGTGATACCCTGATCGTAGATCAATCTTTGAGAACACCGATGCACCCTTGAGCTGAACAAACAAATCATCAATTCGAGGCAATGGATACTTTTTCTTGATCGTCACCTTGTTCAGCTATCTGTAGTCGATGCAGAGTCTCATAGTGCCATCCTTCTTTTTCACAAACAAGACTGGAGCACCCTACAGTGAGTGACTTGGCCTGATAAATCCTTTGTCTAGTAGCTCCTTTAATTGCGTGTGCAGCTCCTTTAATTCTGCCGGGGCCATTCTATATGGTGCTTTTGAGATTGGATCGGTGCCTAGAGCGAGCTCAATCTCGAATTCAACTTCTCTTTCTGGCGGCAAACTCATTAGATCATCAGGAAACACATCTTCATATTCATGAACAACATGCACATCTTCAATTCTTGTCTTTCCTTCTTGGCTTTTGTCTACAATGTTTGCCAGATAGCCCATGCAGCCACTTGCTAAAAGCTTCCTTGCTTTCATTGCTGACAGAAACATGCTGGGTTTCCTTCTGGTCTCGCCAACATAAATGAACTTCTGATCACCTTCAGGATGGAAGATCACCTTTTGTTTTCGGCATTCGATTGCGGCATTATACTTGCTTAAGAAATCCATCCCAAGAATCATGTCGTAATCATGCATGTCGATCATAATGAGGTCGACGAAAGGTTCCCTATTAGAAATCTATAGGGGTCCTGTACGCAAACAATGCGTGGATAATACACTTCCCCGGAGGGTAGTGTCGTAGTGAATCCCTGTCTCATAGGTTCTAACCGAACCCCTAACTTCTTAGCATGTGACATAGACACAAAAGAATGCGTGGCACCCGTATCAAAAAGAACATAAACATCATTAGACAAGCTTGTTATCTGACCTGTGACCACATTGGAGGCTTCAGCAGCCACTTGTTCTTTCGTCATGGCATAGATTCGCGCATTTGTCGGTGGGGCTTCAAGTCTCCCTTGACTAATTAGTGGCCATTCATGGGAGGCTTGCATCTGATGCAGCTGGGCTTGAGGAGGAGCTCTTTGCGGGGCATTGTATTCATCAGCTTGGGGTAGTTCTTTACAAATGGTCTTCACACCCACATATAAAACATTGGTTTGTTCAGTTAAAATCGCCTATCATTGTTGTTGCGCTGACCATCATTGTGCCTTTTATTGTCTTGGCCCTGCTGTTGTTGAGGATTGCCCTTCCTCTTATTATTCCTCCAGTTTTGGTTGTTGTTGTTGTTGTTGTTCCTGTGGGGAGGGTGGTTCTGGTTGTTAGCATTATTGACCTATTGGTTGGGCTGAGACTGGTTCCTTCTTAACTTGGACAGATGGAACTCAGCACGTTGAGCCCTCATAACAACCTGTTCTTGGGTCCTTGGCGGACTTGCCCCATCAATAATCACAACAATGTCTGGCCTAAGGCCTCTGATCAACCTTCTGACCCTTTCACCTTCGTTCATAACCATCCCTGGGCATAGACGAGCAAGCTGGTCAAATTTTGTCACCACATCTGTGACTGACATATCCCCCTGGCGTAAGCTTTCGAACTCCTCATAATGTTTCCTCGTGACATTCATATGGAAGAACTTCGTGTTGAACTCATGAACGAAGTTAGCCCATGTCATCTCTTCAACATTTCTGCTCTGTTCGATACCATCCCGCCATATCCTGGCCTCCATGGTGAGGTAGTATGAGGCACAGAGGACTTTCTCGTTGTTCGTAAAATCCATAAGTCGTAAGGTGGCCCATTGGTCAAGGTGCTTTGGCGAAATCACCAAGTAGAAGAAGCTACATGGGAACGCGAAGATGATATGAGAACTAAGTATCCGCAACTGTTTTGAGTTTCGAGGACGAAACTCCTATAAGGTGGGAAGAATTGTAACACCCCCCAATTTCTATGTAACGGATTAGTTTAAATGAATATTGACATTAAATAATTTCTATATTAATATGTGTTATGATATTACTAACTATTTTATGTTAAGTATTATGACAGGTGACGGCCACGTGAAATTGATGTGTTCAAGGTGTTCATGTCATTTATGTAGTGTGTTTAACAATTTATTTAATGTTTTAAATATGGCAGTTCGGCAGGCCGAATTGTCCACATGGAATGGCAGGCCAATGTAATTTCATCGATAGGCCGGACTCCATGCCTTTGGCAGGCCGAACTGTGCAGTCGGCAGGCCGAAGATGGCTGACGAACAATCAACAACGATATCTCCAAAATTTTGATTGAGATAATTACGATGATTGGTTATGATTGGATGATGATTTGTGATTTATTGGTTTATTTTTGGATTGATTGCTCTAATTTTGGTAAAGAAACCTTTGACTTTTGATTGATTGGAATTAATTGATGAAGTTTCCTACTTTGAAAGGTAAAATATGGTAAGATTAGCAAATCAATTTGACTTTCCTATTTTCCCCTCCAATCTCCATGTGAATCTCTCCCAAATTTTAATCAGAAATTTCTGAAAAAAATCATACAGAAGACACCCCTTCCTTTTATGCCATTTTCATTTTTCACCTATACAAACCTCCTTTTTCTACCACACACACACACACTCTCTCTCTCTCTCTCTCTCTTTATCTCCTTTCTCCTCCACAAAATTTCTTCCTCTTCTCTCCTCTATTTTCTTGCCAACACTTAAAGAAATATTGAATTTTCGTTGGGAGAAATTCAAGGAAGAATTGAAGAAGATTGTTTTGAGGTAAGAGACTCTTCTCAGCAATTCTGGAATTTTGAACACCCTATAATCCGACTGCTATATCTTTTTCTACAAAATTCTTTTTGCTCTGAATTTTTAGTATGTTATTCATGTATGTGTTATGTGCTAACCCTCAAAATTTCACCTCAATTGGACTTTTCTACGCTGAGATATGAATTTTCTTCTCTATGCCACTCACTGCAAATTAATGTTGATTGGTAACGTTGTTTTGTCTCTATGTTCCGACCCCCATAACTTTGTCTAGGAATTTTATTTTGCTCTGAAATTTTAATATGATGATCACATATGTATTAGGTGATTTTCCTCCAAGTTTCACGTTATTTTGATTTTTCTAAAATAAGATACGAATTTTCTATTCTCTGCCACTCACAGTAAAACATTGTTATTTGATTATGTTGCATAAAAATATGGTTTTAGTTCAAGGGCCGATGTACTTTGATATTTACGAAATTTGGAAAATATGTTCATGTATATGTTAAGTTATGAACTGGAAAGTTTGGTGATGATTTGATGAAAATTTTGTGTTATTGAATTTTCATTAAGACTAGGTTTTGAAACTGCTCTATCAGTGAATTATTGAATTCTAGTTGTGTGATTTTTTTTTGTATGATTAAATGATTTTTATTTGGCATTAGGATATTTTTGTGGTACTATAATATATGTTAATAAGATGGTCTTTTCTGTTTAGTTCAAGCCATAACTCAAATAGTGATTGTAGTCTTAATAGCCCATGAGAAGAGATTCCAAGCCGTTACGCACCCGCTATCGCTTCGAATTTACTGGATTGTGACCTTCATAGTCATTTCCTTGTTTACTTCATCTGGGATTATACGTTTAGTCTCGAGCCAGGAACCAAATTTGAGATTAGATGATATAGTTTCAATAGTGTCTTTTCCTTTGTCGATTGTTGTTCTTGTTATTGCCATTAGAGGCTCAACTGGGATTAGTTTGATCAGTGAATCGGAGGAAGGAATGGGCTTAGAAGACGAATTATACGTACCCCTTTTGAGCAAAGCCAACGTGAGTGGCTTTGCTTCAGCTTCCATATTTTCCAAGGCCTTTTGGCTTTGGATGAACCCCCTTCTTAGCAAAGGCTACAAAGCGCCACTTAAAATCGACGAAGTCCCATATCTTTCACCGCAACACGCAGCTGAGAGAATGTCAAAGCTCTTTGAATCAAAATGGCCTAAACCAGAGGAAAAATCAAGCCATCCCGTTAGGACCACACTTCTCAGATGCTTCTGGAAGGAAATTGCCTTCACAGCTTTCCTTGCAATAGTCCGTCTGTGTGTCCTGTACGTTGGTCCGGTCCTTATCCAAAGTTTCGTCGATTTCACCTCAGGAAAAGGAAGTTCCCCTTATGAAGGATACTATCTAGTACTGATTCTTCTCGTCGCGAAGTTTGTTGAGGTCTTAACAACTCATCAGTTCAACTTCAACTCGCAAAAGCTAGGAATGCTCATCCGTTCCACGCTCATCACTTCACTGTACAAGAAGGGTCTTAGATTGACATGCTCAGCTCGGCAGGCTCACGGGGTTGGACAGATTGTGAATTATATGGCGGTTGATGCACAACAGCTCTCCGATATGATGCTTCAACTGCACTCGATATGGCTGACGCCATTGCAACTTACAGTTGCCTTGGTGCTTCTCTCCAACTACCTTGGTGCTTCAGTGGTCACTGCAGTTCTTGGAATCATAGCAGTAATGGTGTTTGTTGTTTTTGGAGTGAAAAGAAACAACAGGTTTCAGTTCAATATAATGAAAAATCGAGACCTGAGGATGAAGGCGACGAATGAGACGTTGAACTACATGAGAGTGATCAAGTTCCAGGCTTGGGAAAATCACTTCAACAAGAGGATTCAATCTTTCCGCGAGTTGGAGTTTGGGTGGTTGTCCAAGTTCATGTACTCCATTTCGGGCAACATCACGGTCATGTGGAGCACTCCATTGATGGTGTCAACTCTCACATTTGCCACGGCAATTTTTTTGGGAGTTCCTCTTGACGCAGGGACGGTGTTCACAACCACAACAATCTTCAAAATCTTGCAAGAACCAATCAGGACTTTTCCACAGTCTATGATTTCACTTTCGCAGGCCATGATTTCGCTTGGGAGATTGGATCGTTACATGCTTGGTAGGGAACTTGCTGTTGACTCCATGGAGAGAACAGAGGGTTGCGATGGTAGAACTGCTGTGGAGGTTAAAGATGGTGTGTTTAGCTGGGATGATGAGAATGGTGCAAATGTTTTGAAGAACATAAGCTTGAACATCAATAAAGGGGAATTGACAGCTATAGTTGGGACAGTGGGATCTGGGAAGTCTTCAGTCCTAGCTGCAATTCTTGGCGAGATGCATAAAATATCAGGAAAGGTATGAACAAAGACTAAAAGAAAAGTTAACATTATATCTCTTTTGTAAATTACATGTTATAAATTAATAATCCCTTTTGGTTTCGGAATATCTCAGGTGCGAGTTTGTGGGACAACAGCATATGTAGCTCAAACATCATGGATTCAGAATGGAACCATTGAAGAAAACATCCTATTTGGTTTGCCAATGGACAGAAGGAGATACAATGAAGTTATTAGGGTCTGTTGCTTGGAGAAAGACTTGGAAATGATGGAGTTCGGAGATCAAACTGAGATTGGAGAGCGTGGAATCAACTTAAGTGGTGGCCAAAAGCAGCGGATACAGCTTGCCAGAGCTGTATATCAAGACTGTGATATCTATCTACTTGATGATGTTTTCAGTGCAGTTGATGCTCATACTGGCTCAGAAATCTTCAAGGTAAATTTCGAAATTTTTTACAACTTTTAATGCATTGAAATAAGAAGTGATTTTCTTTCACCAACTTTTTTGCTTGTTCTTTGATATCTGCTCAATGTTTACTTCATTTCACAGGAATGTGTCAGGGGAGTGCTCAAGAACAAGACTGTCATTCTAGTAACTCATCAAGTTGACTTTTTGCACAATATCGATCTTATTTTGGTAAGTTTTATATTTTTTTTCCTTTTTTTTTACCCCTTTGTCTTTGTATCCTTAATCATTTTCCTGATTTTGTTCTTCAGCATACATATTCTGTTCCGAACTTACTTGCTTCCTTTTATATCAGGTCATGAGAGATGGGATGATAGTACAATCAGGAAAGTACAATGAGCTGCTAGATTCAGGCATGGATTTCGGGGCGCTAGTAGCAGCCCATGAATCCTCTATGGAGCTCGTAGAAGCTGGTGCCACCAGGAGTGAAGAGAGTTCCACAAAACCACAAAAATCCCCTCGATCCTCATCAAATTATGGGGCGGCCAACGGCAAGAGCAACACTTCTGACCAACCAAAATCTGATAAGGGCAGTTCCAAGCTCATCAAAGATGAGGAAAGAGAAACTGGAAAAGTGAGCCTGCACATCTATAAAGTTTTTTGCACCGAAGCTTATGGATGGTGGGGTGTGGCGATTGTGTTGTTGCTATCTCTTGTATGGCAAGCTTCTTTGATGGCTGGTGATTACTGGTTAGCCTATGAAACTGCAGCAGAGCGTGCTGTGTCGTTTGATCCTTCGCTTTTTATTTCTGTATACGCCATAATAGCTGCTGTTTCTATTGTGTTGGTAACTGCAAGATCCTTTTCTACTGCCCTTGTGGGGCTCAAGACTGCAAAGATTTTTTTCTCGCAAATTCTACACAGCCTCTTGCATGCCCCTATGTCGTTTTTCGACACCACACCCTCGGGAAGAATTCTCAGTCGGGTAAAAACGATTCTCTTACTTGTTTTATATGAACTATTGGTAAAATGATGCCAAGCTAATCAGCAAACTGATGGAACTTCTGTTCCATATAACAGGCATCCACTGATCAGACCAATGTTGATATCTTTCTTCCCCTCTTTATAAGCATTACCGTTGCCATGTACATTACATTGCTCAGCATCTTCATCGTCACATGTCAATACGCTTGGCCAACAATATTCTTAGTGGTTCCACTTGCTTTCCTGAACTTCTGGTATCGGGTATGAGCAACTACCATTCATTTTTAGTCTCTAGTGTTCTATTCCCTTTCACATTGCAAGAAATAAATAACAAACATATGAAAATCATTATTTATTCCTCTTGGTTTTCAGAGATACTACCTTGCAACATCTCGCGAATTGACTCGCCTTGATTCAATCACAAAGGCTCCTGTAATCCATTACTTCTCAGAGAGTATCTCCGGGGTCATGACAATCCGCTCTTTCCAGAGACGGGAGCCGTTCTACCATGAAAACATCAGAAGAGTGAACGAGAACTTGCGCATGGATTTCCACAACAACGGATCAAACGAGTGGTTGGGTTTCCGTTTGGAACTTCTGGGAAGCTTCATTCTGTGCGTTTCTACGCTGTTTATGGTCTTGCTACCGAGCAGCATCGTAAAGCCAGGTATGAGATATTCAATAATTTGTCTGTCCACAATTCAAAAAATATCATGTATAGCTTTCATAACAAATTCTCATCCCCCCAAACTTGATGCAGAGAATGTTGGTTTATCACTTTCTTACGGATTGTCCCTTAATGGTGTGATGTTCTGGGCCATATACATGAGTTGCTTTGTGGAGAACAAAATGGTTTCTGTTGAAAGAATAAAGCAGTTCACCAACATTCCATCAGAAGCAGAATGGGAAATCAAAGACCGTCTTCCTCCTCCAAATTGGCCTACCCAAGGCAACGTTGACCTTAAAGACTTGCAGGTAAGTGTCTCCATCGACTCTCCCTAACTCTACTAGAGACAATTTTATATCAATTAAAAAAATCTCCAAAAAAAAAAAAAAAGAAATCTAAGCTGAAAAGTAAACTCTTTTACTTTTTAAATAAAAAAAGAAAAAAAAGGACTTACTTTGATATAATATATAGTTATCATACTTCAAAAATAAAAATTTTTGCATAATAGTCAAACAATAGTCAAGACATGGTAAAAGTGTACTCGAAATTTCATTGCAACATTAAAATTTTTCTTTTTTTAATTAATTGCAGTCAAAAAAAGGGGAAATTTCTTAAATCAAATATGAAGAACCAAAAAAAAAAAAAAACTCATCTTGGGAATAATTCATGAATTGTGTTTGTTGATGAGCAGGTGAGGTATCGGTCGAACACTCCATTGGTTCTGAAAGGAATCACTCTGAGCATCATTGGCGGAGAGAAGATCGGCATCGTTGGGCGAACAGGAAGTGGGAAGTCGACTTTGATACAAGTGTTCTTCAGGCTGGTGGAGCCGTCGGGTGGGAGGATAATCATCGATGGAATCGACATTGCCGTGCTAGGGCTTCATGATCTCAGATCTCGATTTGGAATCATCCCTCAAGAGCCTGTGCTTTTCGAAGGAACTGTCAGAAGCAACATTGACCCTGTCGGAGCCTACTCAGATGAAGAGATATGGAAGGTAGTGTGTATAGCCAGTATGTGAGTGATGCTTTTACTCACGATTTTCTCTCTTACTGTTTTTCTTTTTTAATATATATATATATATATATATATATCGGTGATGGAAGGACGACAGTTTGAGTTATGTTCGTATTGACTTAAATTTTTATTTCAAATTCGAGTAGGTCATGTATCAGTATTATTTGGGTCGATTTCGAGTCCGATTTACATGTCCAACCTAAATTGTCTGCTCTTGATCGGCCGGTGTTGGTGTCATGTTTCATAATTTTTTTATATCTTTTTTATGTCGTTTTCTGATATGTTCTACTTTTGCAAGCCATTGTCGTTTTTTTGAATTTTGTCGTCTAAAAGTTGGGGCCACTTTTTCAATGACTGTCGTTTTATAGTTTGTGTCGTTTTCTTAGTAGTTGTAGTTTTTGAGTTTTGTCGTTTTTAGAGTGGTGTTTTACGTATATTCTTCGAGGTGTTTAGGATGTTGTCGTTTTATAGTATCTACCTGACTTAATAAACTGTCGCTTCCTCTCAAAGACTATAATTAGTATTTTCGGTGTCGTTTTCTAGGACACTTTCGTTTGTTTTAGCTGATGTTATTTCTATACTCAGAGACATCATTTTTCAGGAACCTAGTTGACCTAAATTGAACTTATAATAGGAATTCATCTCCTTTTACGGCAATTTTTTTTAATCATTAGTATTAACTTCGTTAATGTATGTGTTTTTAGAGCCTTGACCGGTGCCAACTCAAGGATGTGGTGGCTGTAAAACCAGAAAAACTCGATGCTCCAGGTACATGTCATATTTCTCACAACTTATTTCTTCTTCCTCTTCTTCTTTTATTTTAGCTCTTTTTGTACCTTTTACTCAAGCCAAAGTCCTCTTCCTCACAATTATGTAATAAACTTCAATAGTGGTTGACAACGGAGACAACTGGAGCGTGGGACAGAGACAGCTTCTGTGTCTTGGACGAGTGATGCTAAAGCGCAGCCGCTTATTGTTCATGGATGAAGCCACTGCCTCGGTCGATTCCCAAACCGACGCTGTAATACAAAAGATCATCCGAGATGACTTTGCCGCCTGTACCATCATAAGCATTGCTCACAGAATCCCCACCGTCATGGACTGCGACAGAGTTTTAGTAGTCGATGCAGGTTAGTCTTAGTGTTTTTCTTTTTAGCCCCCTCTATTTTGTGCCTTCTTGAAGCTCTTTTATGATTTTTCTTTCTGTTCGATAATAGGACTAGCTAAAGAGTTTGACAAACCGTCGCGCTTGCTTGAAAGGCAGTCGCTCTTTGGAGCATTGGTTCAAGAATATGCCAATAGATCGTCTGGACTATAATTATAAGTTCCAATCCAACCATTTCTCTGCTTGATCTCTGCTTACTTGGCAAGTCTTTTGCGGTGCTGGTTCGTATACTTCCCGTGCCACTACAACAAACGACCCAATAGAAGGAGAAAAAAGCGTTTTCTTTTCTGCCATGAAGGATTGGAAACAACTTTGTTCTCTAACTTTGGAACTTTTTGTATTAACACCTTGATTTCAAGTGCACTTCCCAACATCAAGCGAAAAAGAAAAAAAAAAGGAAAAATAATAGCGAATGTCATTGTCTAGTAATTCATTTTGATGGCAATTCATATTTTAGAATTCTATGTGAACTAGGCAACTATAAAGCTAAAGCCTTAGAGAAAGCAATAAAACATAACATTGCAGTGAATGAATTTTGTTAACTTTTATACGTGTTCCCTTGATGAGCCCCTTATTTATCCCGATCAGGCTGCTCTCACACTGTGAGGGTAACCTGACTGCCCTGTCGGGTTGCATAGCAATTTTTTTGTTCCTTGACCCAAAAAAACAAAAAACAAAAACAAAGAAAGAAAGAAGAAAAAAAGAAAGAAAACAATGTCGTTTTGGCTCATATGTATTATTTTTACATTTTAATTTTAAACTTTTTTAAAAAAATCCACAATTTTCTTTTTATAGTTTAATTAATATTTAAAACCTACAATTGATGACAAAAATAGTAACATTATCCATTTAAGCATAAAAAAGAATAATCCGTTTTAAAAATAAAATATCAAATATGTTAATCTTGCACTTTCATGATAAATATAAAATTAGCTTGGAGAGGTGGTCTGATAAAATTTCTTACCATAACTCTTAACAATAGATCTAATTTAATTCTCAGAAGGAAAAAAAAAAAAAAAGACACAAAAAGAACAATAGATCTAAACCCACAGGCTAGATGCAAACAGTGTTACATGTTGTCTAGCAAGGTTCAAACCAATTTTAGTATAATATTTTCTCTCATAAAATTTGAGTTTTAAACAAATTTTGGTTCAAACTTTTGATTTGAACAATGTTCTAAAACAACCTAATTGGAGAACCTCTCATAGTATGGGAATTTAATTGGCAAAGTAACAAAGTTTTGGGATGGAATTATAAAAAGCATTAAGATTTGGGGACACAATGAACTTTACCTTTTTCTCTTCCCTTTGTGCTCCTAAAACACAGTTTTGGCTGTTAATAGTGCTCTATGAGACAAAGCACACCATTTAAAGTTCTCGTGCTCTGACATTAAACCCTGACACCCTTGATTGCATTTTCTTCCCCAATTTGTGCCTTAGAAATCAAAATCAAAACCAAAACCACATTCACAGAGACAGGGGGAGAGAGAGACGAGAGGTTCACGAAGAAAGTACAAGAAATCAAGGCCAAAAGTACGCATAGGATTGCCAAAGAAGAAACCCAACGTCTTCAAGCCGGTCTTCAATTTCCCTCCAAAGCTTCGCTCTTTGCTCGAAGAAGAAAGCAATTTCTCCTCTGTCCCTAAATGGGATGACAAAGCCAGTGTCATCCAAAACTACTAGTCCTTTGGCGTCGTTTCCAACCCTAACTTGCTTGGCGTTCGATCTTGAACCCCTTATCTCATCCAGAGCGACTCTCTTCAAGTCTGGCCGTTGCCTCTGACCTCAAATTCCGACGAAGACACCTACAATCTTGTCGATACCGAAAGCGATCTTGAAGAAGACGGTAAGTTTCTCACAGTAAAGTATATATCTTGGAATGGATAATTTGAATATTCTCAATTTTTAGCTTCGAATTTTGCTTTGTGATTTGAGCTTTTCGATTGGCTTCTATAATGCCTCTTACGAGACGTCGTAGTTATCTCTCGTAATATCTATTACTTATGATAAAATACAATTTTATTGAATCTAGAAGGACAAAATAATACAAAAATAGTTTTATTTTTTTTAAACATGACTTTTTAATCAAATCAAATAACTTCATCTAAAAATAAAAACATAGTTACAACGTTACTAAAAACCTTAAACTTAACAAAATATCTTTAACTTGCAAAATCTCATAAAATAAATGAAAAACTAAAATCTGTGAAACTATAAATAATTGAATAAAAGTTTGAATCGTCGTTAATTCAGGATGCATCGCTTCGATATTTCATTTTTGCCACTATGTACATCCCTGCATTGAGCTCCTCCATTGTCATATCTAACTATTATTCCTAGCCGCAATGTGAGAAACATATAGTAAACATAATGCTTAGTAAGTTACACCCTAACTCTCACAAAACATTTCCATCAATTAACAATGTTTAATAAAATAAATTCATCATTAAATAAATATATTTTAAATAATATATATAGTAATATTTCAAAATATCCATCTATAGTAGGACCCCAGCGTTATACTGTCATAGTGCGCTAATCACGAAAAGAGTGAGGGAGCGAGCGACCCCTAAACTAACCGCGACAAGATGAATTGACTATTCACCGGTCGGTCCGCTCATCGGACCTATCATCACCATCAATCCGTCAAGTGTACAACGTCTTTTTTAAAATATCAAAATAATAATATAGATAATACATATATATAGGTTTTCATAAAAAGATATCCATCAAATAAAATAATGAGGTAAAAACAACATCATCTTTCATTGTTTTTATCAATTTTCTCATTATTAAAAATCCTTACCTTAAAACGTCTTACATAATATATTATCAACATCAATCTTTTTAATTTAGAACAATCATATTACAGGTGAGAGATGTATTTACTTTGCCTCTAGACTTACACAAGCTTCATGGTAGGTGACACAATGACTTGGGTCTTCAATGTGCTCCTTTTTATGAAGAGTTAATGCCAAACATTCGTATTGACCATAGGTCATTAATAATACTATTAACAACACATATACATCCCATACTATCATTGAACATTACCTTGTCATGTAATAACATCAAGAAGCACAAAATCATAATTTATGAAGCTAGAGCATAATTCATAAAAGTAGGCAGATTGACCTTTATTCACTTAAAAATTCATAATAATTCTATCTTAATTTCAAATCAGTCAAAATCAATGGCATTAGAAACTAGACTCAAAAAAAACAGTTTGACATATTACACGCATATTTTGACAATAATTTATATGACAAAAAGTCATCAAAATTCAGTTTAAATTTTGAGTCTATGTAAAACTGTATAGCTTTTTAGGTTAATTTCAAACAATCATAACTATTTAATAAAAAACTCCGATTTAGGCGATTCAAAAACCAAATGAAAGCTTGAGATGTCGAGTATTTGATAAAAATATAAGAAAAATACAAACAAAATAATATAGAATCAAAAATTACTATAACACGATGGTTGCTAGGTGTTTGTATGAAAAGTAGGCACAAGGTATCAAACAATTCAATACCAATCCATAACCTAATAAAACCTCAATTAAAATTGTGAACATATAATTAACATGGTGATAATTAATAATAAATACACTCATAAAGATCTACATAATGAAAATATGAAAATCTATGATATCTCTAATCTAGAGTTTAATGAGAGGTTAATCAAAATAACCAAATCTTCAACTCTTTTGAATCATCAATTGATATAAAATACATACAATAAAAGAATCTAAATGACAATAATAATAATTATATTATTAATCTATCACACCAAAGCATAAAACAAACACGTTTAATGATTGATATACTTATCAAGATGAATACAATTAGGGAGATTAGAAACCTTGATAAAGCCAAAAAAAACCAAGCATGAAGCCAATCAATGAGTAAGAATGAAGTGTAAACCTAGAATTATTAATAGGAGGTCTTTATAGAGATTTTGCTTATGAAACCTTAAAAAAAAGTCCTTTTTTTTTCCTCACGCACAATCCCTCTATTTTTGTTTTTCCTTTCCTTTTATTCCGCAAAGCTTGCCGCAGGCCAGAAGGCCCAAAACATGATTAACTCGTACTTATATATAAACAGCCATATTTGTTATTTCACTTATTATATATATATAGTTGTATATATATAATTTAACTTATATATTCTTATATATAAATATATTAAATAAAAACAAATCACTTAATTGATTTTTTCTTATTATTTTTTTATTTAATTAAAACAAAACAAAAATACATCATCACATCATTGACTCATAAATAGCTATAATCCCTACATCATTGGCATGAACTTTTTCTAATACATCAAACTCTTGTTGCTATCGCCTATAACGTCACTAAATAGCACGTTAGTAACAATATCACTGTCATCAATTATAGCGCTAGACTTTCTATTTACCATTAAATAGAAAATTGGGCTGCTACAGTTTCTGATGCCTTTTTGGTTTATATATGCCAATTCTACGTTTAATTTAAGCTGCGATTGGGATAAAGTAGTAATCGAGGGGCAATATAAAATAAATCACGAGTTTTGGTTAATAATAATGGATAAACTTTCTTTGCTAATTACTGAAATCAATTTCTTTTTTTTTTCGTATTTGATATTACATTTCTGCAATGAATTTCTGAAAATGTTTATCTAGCATGTAATAGGGAATGCTTAATTACTGTTATACTACTATACATTACAAACTTCTAATAGAACACGATTTTTTTATTTTTTATTTTTTATTTTAGCTCTGATGATTAGCCAATTCACAGTGCTGTGTTGCTCTTCTATATAAAAACCCATGTCTTGTCTGAGCTCTTCTTGAAAATCACTCCAATTGAAAGCTTGATTTGTAAAATAACTCTTTGAAAACTTTATTTTGCAAAATGCTATCCGAACGATCAAGTGCAATCAATTTTTACATTGTGCAACGGAGTGGGTCGATCAGTGTAAACTTGATATAGGTTATTTACTAATTTCACTGTTCGATGTTGTCATTTTGGATAGCTTCCATGGATTGTCATGTCTAAAGGAGCTTAATTGGATTCAAGCAAGCAATAAGTACCATCTCATGTTTACTCCGAGGGGATATGTTTGTGGATATTATCTTCTTCTTTTTTTCTTCTTACCCATTTGTTGTTGTTGAATGGAAGTTAATTGATCTTCATAACTCGGAGGTATCTTGTTATTTGTTGATTTGATGCCTTTTGTTTGGATTGTATAGACTTGAAATCGGCGCTGGGAAAGAAACGAAGAGATGGGAAATCTGCGCCTCGACAACCATTGACTGCCTTGCAGCGGCGTTATATCGGTCAGCTTATTGAGAAACATGGGGACGACTATCAGGTAAGAAGCAAACATTATTTGAGCTTTGAAATAGACTGGTTTCTTTGTTTCTCTGCCTTACTTGATAAGCTCTTTGTTTTGCAGAGTTTGTTCATGGATATAAAGCCTAATTCTATGCAGAATTCTGTTGCGACGTTGGAGAAGCTATGCAGAAGATACCACCTGTGTAAAGACGAGCCCATTGATATGTCCCAGTTGAGAATGAGTGGCTGCTTTCTGTGTGGTATAAAGCCTTTGAATAGTGTTTTGGGCTATAGAATATAGACTGTGAGGGCCCTCTTAAACTCCTATTTTTGATAATTAATGTTATTCGCATATTTCTTTGAACTTGAAATGGTTTAATCGTCCTATCCTAACTAGTAACTCCGAATTCTAAAGAGCATCTACGATAAAGTGCCAAGTTAACTTCCCGAACTTTACTGTTTAGGTAGGAAAACTACCATCTAATGTAGAAATTTCGACATTTAGTTGTTATTGGTCGGTGCGTTTACTTATCTATTCAATAACTATAATAGTATTATTTTCAAGTTATTTAAATTCTAAAAGTTTATTTTTACATTTTTCATGACTTGAAAATAGGAAGTCAACAGGACAGTATATTAAATATGCTGTTTGTCAAACTTTTTTGCACTGAACATGGCATTGATATTTATATAAAAACGCTCTATTTTTTAGGGGCCGCGAACAATTTGCTTGATGCCTAATCCTCGAGATCTTTATTCCTCTTCAGAATATTGCAATTTTGAATGTTTAGCATGATTATTCAGCAACATGAAACCCAATAGTTTGTTGTTTTTTTTTTTTTAATCACTTCGTATATTATTCTCCATATATTGCTGTTAAACCTCTTTTGTAACTTAAAAAGTCCTCCATTAATCTCTCTTGAAACAATGAACAATTTATTGCACATTCATTAAAGATTAGAGAAGAGAAAGGAATGTGAAATGATAATGGGGTTTGATAAATAAGAGTACATACTTGTGATCCAGCATTTGGCTGGATAAAGCATGATCTTATCACGATTAGTGTTCTAAATATGGACAAAAAAAAAAAGTTTATTTACAAAATTGTGCACATAAGCTAAAACAATTAAAGCGTACACCAGCACATAACATGAAGCATCTGAAGCTTTTTCTGCAACTAATTAACCCCCTCACAAATAACAAGAGACTGTCATCCATTAGACACCCATGAAAGCCCGACATTGTGATTCCCAGTGTTCCTTTGCTTGCCGGACTCGCTCAACTCTCTCTGTTTTCAGCCGCTCCGCCCAGTATTCACAACAGCTTAGTTTTCAAATTAGAGCCAAATCAGAAATTCTAATCTGGTTTAGGCAATCTAAAACACAAAACAAAGAGCTTAACATAAAAGTAGATTAACTTGTGGACAGAGACATACCTTCGACTTAATAGAATGCTAAGCTCCTCCAAGTGTACAACACCTTTATAAACTCTTTCCTGAAATATAAATAATATAATTACAAACCGGATATTTTTAATGTATATTCTCAATTTATTTTGATTTTATTAAACACTATTATCATATATTTGAATGTTTTCAGCTTTTTAAATGGGGTAAATCTATACTTTTTTAGGGTCACTAGAATCGACTTATAAATTGACATTAATTACCTCCCGGCAGAGAGGGCATTTTGCTTTAGGCTTTGCAGACTTTAGTCCATCTACAATCGTCACTGAAGCAGATGAACAAGCGCACATGTAGCAGAAAATGTGACCACATGTGAGAGCAACCGGATCAAACACTGTGTCCTGTTTGAAGGGGAAAGAAAAAAGAACAAATAAACTTGTAAGCGGCTTTACTACGAGTCAAGTAGACTTAGATTTACGTATGGTCTTATTTTTATCTCAATTTTTTGATTTTAACTCAACTAATGATAAATTGTCATCTTTTTTTTAATAGATGTAACCTTTTTATATTAATTGACTTAAGAATATTTTAAACGCTTATCAATAAAAACATAAATTCATACATCACATCACGTCAATTGGTAATAAAAAATTTGAATAAAGATTTGGTCTCGAGCATTATCTAAGAAACATCCAAAACGAAATTTGAGGACTTACCAAGCATATAGAACAAGTCAAGTCAACATCAAGCTTGACGGAATCAAAGAGCTCGCAAGTGAGAGACGGTTTCCCGTCACTAAACGCGAGCGAACATCCATCAAACAACACGGATGTCTTCCTTGATTTCACCTTGGTTTCCATCAAATTGATGTGGAAAGCCATTAGTTCACAAAGCCATGGACTCTGAAGGATCTCAATGTGCATGCTTTGAGCTTGCGACTTGAATGCTTGTCCTTGCTTGGAGTCATGAACCTGCTCAAAAGAAGATAAAACACCTCAACACTATTAATTGGGCTGAGAAACTACATATCTGCTCAGTAAGCTAAATGAAAAATAGACTTGAAGGGGAAGTAAAATACTCGAGAAAATAAAAAATATATATATATTTTATCATTATAATCATGCCTCTATACAAAATAAGAATATGTGGTGTAACTGGTTGTTGGGTTCTTTTTATTTTTTATCTCCAAATATTCTTTTCAAATTTAGCGGGATTAAGAAATATTAGTCCTAATGAATTTTTTATCTTTCCAATTTTCTCTCTACAAAACAACATACATTCCCTTTTCATTCCAAAATCCCTTCAATTTATTTTCCGTCCCTTTTCCATGCAACCAAACATGGGATAAATGGAGATAAACTTACCTTATCATATTTCTTTAGTATTTTCCGAACGGCAATGGCATTGATAAGTGCATAAGTGACAAGGTCCTTGCCTTCTTGAATCAGGGCGACATGGTTACCTTGTAGCTTGCCTTTGAACCAAGAAAAGTACTTTCGGAAACCAGAAGCCAAATGCTGCTCAAGCAGTTTCTGCGCACGCTCATTGAAGCAACCCACTACTGCTGACATTTCCTTTAGAAGTGAAGGAAAGAAGGTTCCATCACAAACTGCAAAAGAACAAACTCAGTTTCAAAAAAAAAAAAAAAATCGCAAACAATAATGAAATAGAAATACTAAAAGCAACGAGAAATAACACTTTGAATTTTCTCTTCTTATTCATATGGCCGGATTAACTGGTAAATAATTGAATATAATATTTATAGGACACCATAAGCCGAAACTAAAAATACTGTAGCATGTTAGAAAAGACACCGTAGAAAAATTAGTTAGAACATGTAATATTACAATTCCAACTGTGTCCCTAAACACCCTATAACTCAACAAATATGAGATTTAAAAAAACAGGCCATTTTTTCTGGTCCAAAATTAAACTATCTTCTTATTCCCCTCTTACAAATTGGCTATTTCCTAATTCAGAAATAGGGTACATGAAGTTTGCTTCAACAACCTTAGGCTATCACCAAGGAATACGCACGGTACTTTAATATGTGAAAACAGATGTAGCCAAACTTAATCTAGTGCTATTTATAGGGTACATTCATGAATGAGACTAATATTATATGTATGTGTATATGTGTTTGTGTGTATATATATATATTGCTATCAATGACGTTGTTATTTATTCTCCTTTGTGGGTATTCTTAAATTACAAGTGAAAGATGAAATTTCAAAATAAATACTAGAAAAATCTAATTGGGTAGACTTTTAAGAAAGTTTCTGATGTATACATACCATTAGAAAATAGACAAATAAGTTAAACCAGTGTTGACAGATAGAATGAGAAAATGATGGATTTTTAACAAAAATAGTATTATTTAACTCGTCTCATCTCTCATGTGGTGATTGTACGCCAATTCTGGAAACCAAGCACACCTTATCATGCCTATCAGTTTGGATTCATCACTAAAGAAAGAAAGAGAAAATAGAGTGAATTGAAATTTAAAACACAGAACAGATTTGTCCTACAAAATACACGAAAAATTAATATATGGTACCCAGAAATTTATACCAAAAAAAAAAAGAAAATCAATAAAAAGTAGACATATAAGTGGTTTAGTCACCTGCACAATGGTGAGGACAGGCTTGGTCTTGAAGGACACCATTAACGACGTCGTTCTGGGACTGAAACTCTCTCCGACACTTCTTTAAGATCTTCTTAAGCCTTTTGAACCCAAGCCCAGGTAGTTTTTTCTCCTGTCCTTCCATGTAGGCCTGGTATTTCTTGCAAAATTTCATCTTTCTTCAATGTTCAAACAACACGCCACAGAGAGAGAAAAACAAAAAAAAAGGACAAAGCTTCAGAATCTGAAGAGGAAAAGAAAACCGGACGAGGAATCAGAGTTTGATCAAGTATACTAACAAGAAAAAGGAAAAAAAAAAAAAACACTAAATAGAGCTTCTTCTTCTTTTTTTTTTTTTTTTTTTCAGGAGGTTTCTCAGGCTTTCCTCTGTTTTTTATGTCCGATGTTTTTTGTTTTATGGAGAGCGTCTGGGTGACGAATACGTATCTAATGAGGAAAGGACAATTTCAGATACTGAAATCTGAATTCTCGGGAAATATTGTCAGTCAATTTATCGGGAATTTCTCGATATTTTAATAATTAGTAAGTGGGCTAAACAACTACATTTGTTGTCACCTTACTTAATCCTCAACTGACATGCACATTACTTCCACGCGCACAGATATACACTGCATCCTCGCCTGCAGCTAGTTATACTTGGACTCCCTTACAGTCAGAATAATTGTCTCAATTTGGGTATACTTTAAGATTCCAAATTAAGATAATTATCCACAAAGCAATTTTATTTGGCCTCATAAAGTTATAATCTTATTATTAATAAAATAATAAAGTCCAGTCTAAAAAATATACTACATATTAAGGGTCCGTTTGGTAATTGGATTCGAATTAGTGATTTGAATTAGGATTTGAGTTAGTGATTTGAATTGTTATCCGAATTAACATTTGGAGGTGCATTTAAGTTTTAATCTGAGTATGAAATAAAATTGAAATTTATGTTTGAAGAGGTAGTAGAAATAGTTTTTGATTTATCAACAAATCTAATAAAATCTTAATATTAATGATCCTTAAAAGTATGTAATATGTATCTTAATTTATTTCTATCTTCATTAAGAACACGGTGAAAAAATAATCATCTCAATCAGATATCAAACGAAGAAGTTATAATTTTTTTCCTCAAATATAGAAGAGAGAATTTTAGTTTTTACTGCAGTAGAGATATCTAAGTATCAAAAGTTTAGAAGGGAATTAAAACTTTGAAAACTTGGATTCTTAAT